>CAKLBY020000190.1:600000-932363 GCA_921007115.2 Peronospora matthiolae
TTCCATTCTTGTCAGCGTTTTGCTTTTGCTTATCCACCGCTTCGGCGATGGAGTCTTGCACAAAACGGACTACCGTTTCACGAGCCAGTATGAACTCATCTGATGACTCGTTAGCTTCAGTGCGCTGTGAGCGCACTGCAGCAACATCAACCTTTTCTTCAGTGAGGGCTTCCGCACTCTCACTGGCATCATCTTCTTCGATATCGATGTTATCGATATCGGCATCAAACGCAATGACCTCTTCGTCAGAGCGTGATGAGCGTGAACCAAATCGGTTTTTGCTCGCGCGAGTCCCTCCCCCCCTTAAACCAGAGTTACACTCTAGTAAGGTGGGTACACGCGGATGGCGCAAGCCATTCACGTAAAACGGTGTATGTGTCGTGGACGCATGCACCGAGTTGTTGATGGCAAACTCTACCATTGGCAAAAACTCACTCCAACTCTTAAAGGAGTGTACGTATCCTCGAAGTATCTCTTCAAGGACACGATTGGCACGTTCCGTCTGACCATCTGACTCTGGATGATCAGATGTCGACATCTTCAAGCGCGTTCCGAGTGATTTGAACACGGAACGCCAGAAATCAGCAGTGAATCGTGGATCTCTGTCTGATACGAGTTCACGGGGCAACCCATGAAGTCGGAAGATGGTGTCAATAAAGACACAAGCACAGCCACTTGCTGTTATTGTCTCTGGTACAGCCACAAGGTGTACCATTTTGCTGAATCTGTCAACAAATACGAGAATACCCGTATTCCCGCGTGCGTCTTTGGGTAACCCGAAGACGAAATCCGTTGAGATGGATTCCCAGCACTCAGCCGGAACCGGTAGAGGGTGTAAAAGTGCACGCATTGAAGGACTTGACTTCACTCGTTGACAAACTTCGCATGCGCGAACATACTTTCGCACAAACTGATACTGGCGGGGCCAGTAAAAGTCTTGACTCACCGTGAGAGATGTTTTCTCACGGCCACGATGTCCTTATATAGGAGCATCGTGATACTCGAACATGATCCGCAAACGCAGATCAGTATCATCTGGAATGACAACACGTGGTGTGTCACCAGAAACGGCTGTATCATACAGTAAACCGTTACGAGTAGTCTATCGATCTGATGCAGATCGATACGCGAGGCGACAATCGTTTCAACGATTCTCGAGATGGTTGGGAGAGATGTGTCAACAACTTCACTATCTCACCATCTTGGGCGTATGCCCGCCTCACATCATCATACAACGTTGTAGATGGGACTGAGGACGTCATAACCGCAACAGTGACTGTCTCACTGTTGGGTTTCGCGACTGTTTCAAAGTCGGGACGACGTGAGAGTGCATCAGCGACGACATTAAGTCGTCCTGGTTTGTACTCGACCGTAAAGTTGTATTCTGCAAAGAATGACAACCACCGCGCCATTCGTTGTGAAAGGTGCGGGCTGTTCACTGCCGTGCGTAATGACGCATGGTCAGTGTAAACAATGAAGGGTCTATCTCCTAATAGATAGACTCTGAACTTCGCGAGTGCATACTTCATGGCAAGGAGTTCCTTGTCATGCACTGGATAGTTCCGCTCAGCTGGTTGCAGCTGACGCGACTGATAGCAGACGACGCGTTCAACGCCTTCTAGGTCGTACTGCATTAATGCACAGCCGATTGCGAAATCGCTGGCATCACAGACCACATGAAATGGCCTGTCCTGATCGGCTATTGCTAGGACTGGGGGATTGTATCAAGCTCTGCTTGATACCCTCAAAGGAGCGCTGACATTCAGCGTTCCATAACCACCTCTCGTTCTTTTTCAACAAACGAGAGAGGTGCACAGTCATCTCGGCGTAATTGCGTGAATACTTATGCAAATACGCCGCTAGCTCAAGGAATTTTCGAAGACCTTTGACATCAACCGGCACAGGCCAGTCGGTGATCGCCTTGATCTTTTCGGGATCAGGACGTACACCGTTCTTACCAACGAAGCACCCAAGAAGTGGTATTTCGCTTGCTGCAAATATACACTTCTTGAGGTTTGCATACAATTGATGCTTTCGCATGATTGTAAGAACCTGTCGGACGTGGTACCTGTGGACCTCAACGTCCGACTTTCCATCCATAGCTCGACTATGGATGAATACGTCATCGAAATAACTCGGCGCGAATTCTCGTACTGGTCTCAACAGATGTGATACACATCTGTTGAACGTGGCAGGGGCATTACTAAGCCCTTGTGGCATTACTAGCCATTCCCAGAGCATGCCGCTAGGCGTGCTAACTGCGGTATAGGGTATATCCCGTTCTCGCATAAGGATTTGATAGAAGCCATCCATCAAATCCATGGACGAAAAGATGGTACTCTTTGACATACCATCAATGATTACGTCCTTCCTCGGTATCGGCGTCTGAGCCGGTACCGTTGCAGCGTTCAATTTGTTGAACGCGTGCACTATCCGCCACCCTCCTGTTTCTTTTCGCACACAGAAGGTCGGAGAGCTATGTGGGGAAGTTGATTCCCTCACATGGCCCGCAGCTAAACGATCGGCAAAGAACTTGTCGATCGCAAGTACTTGTTCACGAGTCAGTGGCCACTGGTTCATGACACAGTACTTCAAGCCTGGTTTAAGCTCGACCTCGTGTCGAGTACCTTTATCCTTCGGTAATTCGCACGGAACAGTTTCAGGGAATACATCCTTGATTTCAACCAAATCTTCATAGAGAGGATTTTTCTTGAGCGATTCCCACGATTGGGAGTCATATCGCTCAATTCGTGTCTTTTCATCTAGGACACTCTCGTCCATAGATGAACTACTGAGAACTCTCTCGTTCTCAGTAAACACTGTTGCTGACCTTATGTCGGTTACACACTCGTCGTCAGCGACGAGTACGCAGATCTGCTTGACTTTGCCACTACGCAGATCACGCAAGAACCTTTTATGTTCGAGCGTTGGCAACTGAGTGATCTCCGAAGTCAACTTCGGAGGCGCAATCAGATCAAGTGTATAAGCGCCTACACTTGATCCGTTATTGACTATGACATTCAATGTCTCTGTCATTTCCTGGGGACTTATTCCCTCAGGCTTCGAAGGACTTATTCCTTCGGCTTCCCGGGGACTTATTCCCGCGGGTTTCGGGGAACTTATTTCCGCCGTATTTGTAATATCGGGACTTATTCCCTTAACTTCCTCTAGCTGGGGTTGCGCAACCACAGCGAGATCCTCTACGAAAGACTCTCCAGTCGATCTAGGATTATCGTTTCGCTTAACCTGAGCGATCGATTGTTTCTCTTCTAGATGTTCCCCGCTAGGGATACATCTTTGTCCCAGTCCACCCGACTTATTCGAGTGGTGGACCTTCGGCGCAGCCTGTGTTTCCTCACAGCCGCCGGAACTTTGCTCCGAAGTGTAACCGTTTGGTACACTAAGGTTTTGTGCAGTCGTACTAACGACCGTACCACAAGTGAGGCCATCGCACTCACTCGTAGTACATCCACACGCTTGTGGACGCTCCAAAACGTTCATCAGATGGCCATCTGATGAACAAGCGGCAGGCATCGTTACTGTTCGATGTTGCCAGTTTACCCGTGGTTCGTACCTTCTGAGCCACGGTATTCCAAGGATGACATCAAATTTGTCATCCAAATCCAATACGATAAAGTCATCGTCATATTGGGTATCTTCTAGCGTATAGTGGATCTTCACTATACGCTTCATGACGGTTACGGATGCGCCTGTCGCAAGACGTACCGTCACCCTCGTAGGAGGTGTGTCACATTCACTGAATTTAAAGTGACCATCTTCTAGCGATTGGCGTCGCACAAAATTGTTGGACGCCCCACAATCGACTAGAGCTCGAAGGGACAACTTATTCGTCACTTCGAGTTTCAAGGTAATGAGTGAGACCTCATTACCTAGAGCAGCAACGCACAACGTTTGTGTGTTGGGAGCAACCTTCATCAAGAGGCCTACAAATTCTCTTGACGTTGCTGGACCAGTAGGGTGCTCCGCGCCTACTGATCCTGTCCGTTTTTTGACGGTCCATCCCGTTGTTGCGTCTTTGCACCAACAGCGGACCCGCGTCCCTGCCCCTTTCTCATGGGTGGACGGTCACTACGCCCAGTGTCGCGAGACACTGGACGAGGGGCACTACACTCGTAAGCGTAGTGTCCTGTCTTTTGAAATCTGTTGCATCTCTGCAACTTCTTGTAGCCTGTAGAGCGAGCCTTCTCGCTCTCTACATAACAGAGTTCCATCGGCTCTGGACCTCCGTTGTCATATCGTCTCGGTTGACGATATGATGTCGAGCTGGCGCGAGCCTGTCTCAGACTGAAGTCTTCCTGCTCCGCAATGGAAATGGCTTGTTCTAGTGAATCTAGTTCAAGCCGGAACAGGTGAGTCTTGACGGGACCATCCGCAAGACCCTGCATGAACACCGAAACCAACGTGTGTTCATCCACCGGATTGGAACTTATACAACTCGTAAGATGTCGTATATGTTGCGCGTAAGCGTGCACATCACGCTTACCCTGCTTGAGCTTCAAGAGTTCGGTTCGAGCTCTGAACTCAGCTCTAGGCGGTTCAAACGTTTGTCTGAGCCGCGACTTGAAGACTTCCAACGACCCAAACGCATATGGGTCGTGCAACTTGAGCCCCAGTGCCCAAGTCTTGGCACGTCCTGCCAGATTTGACTGGGCAAATGCAACTTGCATATCCCCGTCGTCGATACGACGCGCCCTTATGGCGTCATCCAATTCGACGAACCATCTCAAGAGGGAGTCTTCTTCGACTCCCCTATACTTGGAGATGTCAATCTTCAAGGTTTCGGGTCGACGCGAGTGCATCGACCCACCAGCAGCAGCCTGCTGCTGTCTCAACAGTTCAAACTGTTGAGCACCATGTTCTCTCAACAACTCTGCTTGTTGAGAACCTTGTTGGTGAAGCAAGGCTACTTTCTCGCGTTCAGCGTCAAGTTCGTTTTGAATGAACTTGGCGATAGTAGCATGTTGGGCATCTCTATTGAGAGCCTCTAGCATGACGCTAACAGCATGGATGCCCATGGTTGAACCCATCCGTTCAACCGCATCCCATTCGATATCGCTCAAATGGGAGTAGCCGTCACGCGTAGCGTGAAAGCTTTGGTCATCTTCATCATCCAACATATTCATGTTAGATGTGAACGTGGTCCTTGGACGGACTACGAAGTGCTACCAGGTGTAACGGGGCACCCTGAAGCTTGTACTGGTGACAGTACAAGCTACTTATTCTGATGACAGAATAAGGCGGTGCCTCGTAACTTCACGTACACTCGTACGTGCAGAGGAAGACGGTAAGAAGAAGCGAGTACTTGGTTAGAGTAAAAAGTAGAACTGTATTTATAATAGTTAATGTCTGCAATAAATCACTATTTATCTTCATCTAACTATGTCTAAATACAAATGTGTAAATCAATTATCTGCTCACCACTCATTGCGTGCGTCTGTCGTGGCGCGTCTTCGTTGGTTGATATAATGGCCTATATCAACCAATTAGGAACTACTCGTAAGTGCTACAGAATATTTGTCCTTATGACAATATTCTGAGAATATAACTCTTATAGTTATATTCTATTAACAATTTCTTATAAATTGTTATGTAACGATTCACCCCGTTACATCACCCCCCCCTTAACCATCAGTCACTTTAGTGACTGATTGACTAAATGGATACTCGTCCCAAATCATTTGGGACGGGGTTTGCACTTGTTGGTCCGAGTCCACTTTCCAACATTTCATCGCATGGTTTACAAGCCCATGCGATGCGCGAGCAAGGCCGCCGAGAGCGCGTCCGCACGTCTCTGTGCGGACGCCGAAGCAGAAACCACAGCAACTGATGTCTCATCGGTTGCTGAAGCGACCCAGCCTGTGTCACATGGTGATGCAGGCGCTGGTCTTGAAGACACTCATGTCTTCACAGAGTACGAGCTCGGTGTCTCGTACTATCCTGATACGGAAGACGGTTCCGTATCGACGGCGATCGAATCCAAGCCGCCTGCCAAGCGTGGCATGGATGATGCTTTGCGTCGTAGCATCTTTGGTTCATCTGATTCATCAGATGAACCATCGCCGAAGCGAAGGCGCTCGAGGTCGCGAGACTCGGGCGCTCACAGTGGTGTCGGTTCTCCTATGGACACCACTTCACAGCGAGGTGCCAGTACTTCTGTCGGCACGTCGCAGGAAGAGCGGGACCGCAATGTGTTGCGTCTCGCTCCTGAGAAGAAGGCATGGATACCTCCAAAATCCGTCACGGATCACTTGTCGGCGGCGACGAGTGATCGTTATCGAACACGATTGTTCGATTCGTCAAGGATCCATCACCTTGACCCCAGCGCGAAAAACTATCGCGCTGAACATGAATTCTTCATCGATGCTTTCTTTAGACATCGATGGTACAGTGGGAATCAAGAACGTGATGGTCCCGCACTGCTTCAAGCGTGGAACGCTTACATCCATAACCTTGAGGATGTAGGTCGTGACGTTTGGAACGACAAACTTATCAAAGCTCGTGATAAGTTTGAAAAGCGAACCCCGACAGGTGCACGCTACAAGCTGCATAGTCTGTCAAGGGAGAAAGGATAACCGTGCCTCTCTTCGGGAGACTCGTGCCCATGTTGTGTGAAAAACGCTGCACGAGCACCTAAGGAGGCTTACCTCCTTACCAGCCCGTGGTGGCGCGTACGTGTCTCTACTGAGATGTACGAAGGGATTGACAACTTGAAATCCCTTTACGACCGTGCCGGGAAGACTTTCTCCGGCGGTCCTTCTGCGGCTCAGGATGTGCCGCGTCGTACTGCTCAACCAGACCCAGTACGTCGATCATCAGTTGGGAGCGGGGCTCCCAAGAATCCCAGGACGGGGGATAGCCGCGCCACCGGACGAGATAACTCGTCCGACGTCCGTTCACGTCGCGGTGGTTCAACAGCTGCTCAACTAGATAGCGCTGGCCACCGCGAGATTCCTCTAATGGAGGTGGAGGAGGAGGAAAGACGCTCTCCGCACGATCGTGGGGATCCGTGTTTTCCCGAGAGCTTCTTTGATCGCGTAACGCAAGGGTTACGTAACGATCTCGAACATGAGCGGAATAGGCGTCTCCAAATGGCGGACACTACCTCGAAGCATCGAGCTGAGTTTGCCTTTTCTCAGCTCGAGAACGAGAGATCTCTGACATCTCTTCGTGACGAGATAAGGGTAGCTCGTGGGATTGTTGATCGGTCTCGGGATGAGATAGCTGCTCTTCAGACCCTTGTTGATGCCCACCATCGGGAGCACAAGGTTCTCTGCGAGATGCTTGAGCGCAAGGGCGTTCTTCATCGGAAGAAGCAGCGTACTGATGGTACGGCTTAAGCCGACCAACGTAAAACGTGGGATGCGTTCGCATCTTACGTGGTAACTCGATCGTGTATGCATTGCCTAGGCGGTCAATACACGAAATGGGCCGATGTACTTGGGTAGTAGTTTACTGCTACCCAAGTTAGTCACTACATGCTTTGGTAGATTAACCGTAGACAGTAGGACTAAGTCACCTTTATTAAATAAAAGAGTGTTTGCCCTTCCATTCTTGTCAGCGTTTTGCTTTTGCTTATCCACCGCTTCGGCGATGGAGTCTTGCACAAAACGGACTACCGTTTCACGAGCCAGTATGAACTCATCTGATGACTCGTTAGCTTCAGTGCGCTGTGAGCGCACTGCAGCAACATCAACCTTTTCTTCAGTGAGGGCTTCCGCACTCTCACTGGCATCATCTTCTTCGATATCGATGTTATCGATATCGGCATCAAACGCAATGACCTCTTCGTCAGAGCGTGATGAGCGTGAACCAAATCGGTTTTTGCTCGCGCGAGTCCCTCCCCCCTTAAACCAGAGTTACACTCTAGTAAGGTGGGTACACGCGGATGGCGCAAGCCATTCACGTAAAACGGTGTATGTGTCGTGGACGCATGCACCGAGTTGTTGATGGCAAACTCTACCATTGGCAAAAACTCACTCCAACTCTTAAAGGAGTGTACGTATCCTCGAAGTATCTCTTCAAGGACACGATTGGCACGTTCCGTCTGACCATCTGACTCTGGATGATCAGATGTCGACATCTTCAAGCGCGTTCCGAGTGATTTGAACACGGAACGCCAGAAATCAGCAGTGAATCGTGGATCTCTGTCTGATACGAGTTCACGGGGCAACCCATGAAGTCGGAAGATGGTGTCAATAAAGACACAAGCACAGCCACTTGCCGTGATTGTCTCTGGTACAGCCACAAGGTGTACCATTTTGCTGAATCTGTCAACAAATACGAGAATACCCGTATTCCCGCGTGCGTCTTTGGGTAACCCGAAGACGAAATCCATTGAGATGGATTCCCAGCACTCAGCCGGAACCGGTAGAGGCTGTAAAGGTGCACGCAGTGAAGGACTTGACTTCACTCGTTGACAGACTTCGCATGCGCGAACATACTTTCGCACAAACTGATACTGGCGGGGCCAGTAAAAGTCTCGACTCACCGTGAGATATGTTTTCTCTCGGCCACGATGTCCTCCTATAGGAGTATCGTGATACTCGAACATGATCCGCAAGCGCAGATCAGTATCATCTGGAATGACAACACACGTGGTGTGTCACCAGAAACGGCTGTATAATACAGTAAACCGTTACGAGTAGTGTATCGATCTGATGCAGATCGATACGCAGGCGACAATCGTTTCAACGATTCTCAAGATGGTTGGGAGAGATGTGTCAACAACTTCACTATCTCACCATCTTGAGCGTATGCCCGCCTCACATCATCATACAACGTTGTAGATGGGACTGAGGACGTCATAACCGCAACAGTGACTGTCTCACTGTTGGGTTTCGCGACTGTTTCAAAGTCGGGACGACGTGAGAGTGCATCAGCGACGACATTAAGTCGTCCTGGTTTGTACTCGACCGTAAAGTTGTATTCCGCAAAGAATGACAACCACCGCGCCATTCGTTGTGAAAGGTGCGGGCTGTTCACTGCCGTGCGTAATGACGCATGGTCAGTGTAAACAATGAAGGGTCTATCTCCTAATAGATAGACTCTGAACTTCGCGAGTGCATACTTCATGGCAAGGAGTTCCTTGTCATGCACTGGATAGTTCCGCTCAGCTGGTTGCAGCTGACGCGACTGATAGCAGACGACGCGTTCAACGCCTTCAAGGTCGTACTGCATTAATGCACAGCCGATTGCGAAATCGCTGGCATCACAGACCACATGAAATGGCCTGTCCTGATCGGCTATTGCTAGGACTGGGGATTGTATCAAGCTCTGCTTGATACCATCAAAGGAGCGCTGACATTCAGCGTTCCATAACACCTCTCGTTCTTTTTCAACAAACGAGAGATGTGCACAGCCATCTCGGCGTAATTGCGTGAATACTTATGCAAATACGCCGCTAGCCCAAGGAATTTTCGAAGACCTTTGACATCAACCGGCACAGGCCAGTCGGTGATCGCCTTGATCTTTTCGGGATCAGGACGTACACCGTTCTTACCAACGAAGCACCCAAGAAGTGGTATTTCGCTTGCTGCAAATATACACTTCTTGAGGTTTGCATACAATTGATGCTTTCGCATGATTGTAAGAACCTGTCGGACGTGGTACCTGTGGACCTCAACGTCCGACTTTCCATCCATAGCTCGACTATGGATGAATACGTCATCGAAATAACTCGGCGCGAATTCTCGTACTGGTCTCAACAGATGTGATACACATCTGTTGAACGTGGCAGGGGCATTACTAAGCCCTTGTGGCATTACTAGCCATTCCCAGAGCATGCCGCTAGGCGTGCTAACTGCGGTATAGGGTATATCCCGTTCTCGCATAAGGATTTGATAGAAGCCATCCATCAAATCCATGGACGAAAAGATGGTACTCTTTGACATACCATCAATGATTACGTCCTTCCTCGGTATCGGCGTCTGAGCCGGTACCGTTGCAGCGTTCAATTTGTTGAACGCGTGCACTGTCCGCCACCCTCCTGTTGCTTTTCGCACACAGAAGGTCGGAGAGCTATGTGGGGAAGTTGATTCCCTCACATGGCCCGCAGCTAAACGATCGGCAAAGAACTTGTCGATCGCAAGTACTTGTTCACGAGTCAGTGGCCACTGGTTCATGACACAGTACTTCAAGCCTGGTTTAAGCTCGACCTCGTGTCGAATACCTTTATCCTTCGGTAATTCGCACGGAACAGTTTCAGGGAATACATCCTTGATTTCAACCAAATCTTCATAGAGAGGATTTTTCTTGAGCGATTCCCACGATTGGGAGTCATATCGCTCAATTCGTGTCTTTTCATCTAGGACACTCTCGTCCATAGATGAACTACTGAGAACTCTCTCGTTCTCAGTAAACACTGTTGCTGACCTTATGTCGGTTACACACTCGTCGTCAGCGACGAGTACGCAGATCTGCTTGACTTTGCCACTACGCAGATCACGCAAGAACCTTTTATGTTCGAGCGTTGGCAAATGAGTGATCTCCGAAGTCAACTTCGGAGGCGCAATCAGATCAAGTGTATAAGCGCCTACACTTGATCCATTATTGACTATGACATTCAATGTCTCTGTCATTTCCTGGGGACTTATTCCCTCAGGCTTCGAAGGACGTATTCCTTCGGCTTCCCGGGGACTTATTCCCGCGGGTTTCGGGGAACTTATTTCCGCCGTTTTTGTAATATCGGGACTTATTCCCTTAACTTCCTCTAGCTGGGGTTGCGCAACCACAGAGATATCCTCTACGAAAGACTCTCCAGTCGATCTAGGATTATCGTTTCGCTTAACCTGAGCGATCGATCGTTTCTCTTCTAGATGTTCCCCGCTAGGGATACATCTTTGTCCCAGTCCACCCGACTTATTCGAGTGGTGGACCTTCGGCGCAGCCTGTGTTTCCTCACAGCCGCCGGAACTTTGCTCCGAAGTGTAACCGTTTGGTACACTAAGGTTTTGTGCAGTCGTACTAACGACCGTACCACAAGTGAGGCCATCGCACTCACTCGTAGTACATCCACACGCTTGTGGACGCTCCAAAACGTTCATCAGATGGCCATCTGATGAACAAGCGGCAGGCATCGTTACTGTTCGATGTTGCCAGTTTACCCGTGGTTCGTACCTTCTGAGCCACGGTATTCCAAGGATGACATCAAAGTTGTCATCCAAATCCAATACGATAAAGTCATCATCATATTGGGTATCTTCTAGCGTATAGTGGATCTTCACTATACGCTTCATGACGGTTACGGATGCGCCTGTCGCAAGACGTACCGTCATCCTCGTAGGAGGTGTGTCACATTCACTGAATTTAAAGTGACCATCTTCTAGCGATTGGCGTCGCACAAAATTGTTGGACGCCCCACAATCGACTAGAGCTCGAAGGGACAACTCGTTCGTCACTTCGAGTTTCAAGGTAATGAGTGAGATCTCATTACCTAGAGCAGCAACGCACAACGTTTGTGTGTTGGGAGCAACCTTCATCAAGAGGCCTACAGATTCTCTTGACGTTGCTGGACCAGTAGGGTGCTCCGCGCCTACTGATCCTGTCCGTTTTTTGACGGTCCATCCCGTTGTTGCGTCTTTGCACCAACAGCGGACCCGCGTCCCTGCCCCTTTCTCATGGGTGGACGGTCACTACGCCCAGTGTCGCGAGACACTGGACGAGGGTCACTACACTCGTAAGCGTAGTGTCCTGTCTTTTGAAATCTGTTGCATCTCTGCAACTTCTTGTAGCCTGTAGAGCGAGCCTTCTCGCTCTCTACATAACAGAGTTCCATCGGCTCTGGACCTCCGTTGTCATATCGTCTCGGTTGACGATATGATGTCGAGCTGGCGCGAGCCTGTCTCAGACTGAAGTCTTCCTGCTCCGCAATGGAAATGGCTTGTTCTAGTGAATCTAGTTCAAGCCGGAACAGGTGAGTCTTGACGGGACCATCCGCAAGACCCTGCATGAACACCGAAACCAACGTGTGTTCATCCACCGGATTGGAACTTATACAACTCGTGAGATGTCGTATATGTTGCGCGTAAGCGTGCACATCACGCTTACCCTGCTTGAGCTTCAAGAGTTCGGTTCGAGCTCTGAACTCAGCTCTAGGCGTTTCAAACGTTTGTCTGACCCGCGACTTGAAGACTTCCAACGACCCAAACGCATATGGGTCGTGCAACTTGAGCCCCAGTGCCCAAGTCTTGGCACGTCCTGCCAGATTTGACTGGGCAAATGCAACTTGCATATCCCCGTCGTCGATGCGACGCGCCCTTATGGCGTCATCCAATTCGACGAACCATCTCAAGAGGGAGTCCTCTTCGACTCCCCTATACTTGGAGATGTCAATCTTCAAGGTTTCGGGTCGACGCGAGTGCATCGACCCACCAGCAGCAGCCTGCTGCTGTCTCAACAGTTCAAACTGTTGAGCACCCTGTTCTCTCAACAACTCTGCTTGTTGAGAACCTTGTTGGTGAAGCAAGGCTACTTTCTCGCGTTCAGCGTCAAGTTCATTTTGAATGAACTTGGCGATAGTAGCATGTTGGGCATCTCTCTTGAGAGCCTCTAGCATGACGCTAACAGCATGGATGCCCATGGTTGAACCCATCCGTTCAACCGCATCCCATTTGACATCGCTCAAATGGGAGTAGCCGTCACGCGTAGCGTGGAAGCTTTGGTCATCTTCATCATCCAACATATTCATGTTAGATGTGAACGTGGTCCTTGGACGGACTACGAAGTGCTACCAGGTGTATCGGGGCACCCTGAAGCTTGTACTGGTGACAGTACAAGCTACTTATTCTGATGACAGAATAAGGCGGTGCCTCGTAACTTCACGTACACTCGTACGTGCAGAGGAAGACGGGTACGAAGAAGCGAGTACTTGGTTAAAGTAAAAAGTAGAACTGTATTTATAGTAGTTAATGTCTGCAATAAATCACTATTTATCTTCATCTAACTATGTCTAAATACAAATGTGTAAATCAGTTATCTGCTCACCACTCATTGCGTGCGTCTGTCGTGGCGCGTCTTCGTTGGTTGATAGAATGGCCTATATCAACCAATTAGGAACTACTCGTAAGTGCTACAGAATATTTGTCCTTATGACAATATTCTGAGAATATAACTCTTATAGTTATATTCTATTAACAATTTCTTATAAATTGTTATGTAACGATTTACCCCGTTACACTTTTGGAATAGTATTTATGCGCTGCTCAAAGATTGGTTGGCAAAGACAGATCAACCATAGATTGCCACCAGTCGCTGTTAGACGCGCGCAATGAGTGGTGAGCAGGTTGCTGTCATACGGCGACGTAGTTTAACATAGTTAGATAAAGGTTAAAGTTATATTGATAGCTTAACTTTATTGAATACAGTTCTCTTTAGAGAAAGCTAAATTTACTTGATCTAGTCGTTCAAGTAGTTTAGCTTCCTCAGCACGTACGAGTGTACGTAAAGTTTCGTGGCACCCCAAACAATATTGGCGAAAATGCAAGATGGTGAGAGTGTGACGAAGGTCGGCCGACCACTCTCGGCAGGCAGATGCAGCCACAATCGTTTTATAAAATGGTTGATGGTAGAGAGCGTAAGAAAAATTGTTTGTAGTATGTTAACACAAATCTCACTTCTACTTTCACAGCACCCTCAATACCTATAAAGTCTAACAAGTAATAAGCCCAAATGGCGACGAAGTTGCTGCAGCTGAAGGTCGCCAGCAGCGCAGGGCAGATGCCGGTCACGAAAGGGCCGGCGCCCTGGAGGAGAAAGAAGAGGTTAAGGAAGGACCAAGGGACACGCATAGCAAGCTGCTGGACCTTCTCACGGGCCTCACGGAGCGCATGGAGGCGTCGCAAGGGCGACTGGAGGAGAAGGAGCGTTTGAAGGGCCATGAGGCCAGCGTTTTTGGTTCGGTGTTGGGGCAAGGCAAAGCCATGACCAGAGAGGCGTTGGATGTGTCGCCTTCGAGGCGTGTGTCACCCGGAGTATCGCCATCAACGTACTTTGGCGCAAGACAGCCTGGATATGCTGGTGCAGCGGCCAAAGTTGAGATGGCGCAGGCGCCGCAACCAGTACTGCCTCAGCATTACGTGCCACCACCCATGTACCAGCCGGCGCCCCCACCACACATGGCACCAGGATTACAATCCGATCTTGTGCCGGATACGCGACCGATGAAGCTGGGCATCCGACCTTTTGATGGCAAGGAATTGTATCAAGGTCTCGGAAGTGGGAATTTTATCGTGGGGCAAGAGATTTGCAAGGCAGATCATGTTCGCGGAGCGAGAAAGTGGTTTTTAGTGGAGCGAAGACGTAAAAGTAGACGTGCTAGGGCACCACTTGACCGGTATGGCCGAGCGATATTACAACCAACAGGTCGAGGGGCGGTTTGAAGAACAGCCGACGCTAGAGCAGGCGATGCAGCGTCTACTCCATACGTTTGCGACCAAGATAACTCCCGCACAAAGTATGAAGATTTTTACAGCTCCCAAGAGTATCAAGCGAAGCTGGACGGAGCATTACCTGTATTTGGTGGAGGTGTCGACAACCTAGTTCAAGACAACATTGTGCATTACGCCAACCCCAGTATGAGGGTGTCGATGTTGGCGAGGCTAAACCTCACGCGCATAGACTATTTGCGGCAGGCGGAAGAGCTTGCGCACTTCGCGCAGTCGACCGAGATAGAACTGTGCGGGAAGAATATCGGAAAGGACGTGGCTAATACCGTTGAAAATGGACGCCGAGAGCCTGTCCCAAGACCCGAACACACAATTGCAAGGACCGTCGAGATATGCGCACGTGCTACAAATGTGATAAGCCAGGACATTTAAAAATAGCGTGCCCCGAGGGAAGGGCTAAAACAAGAGCGACGGATGATGTTGACTTCGTTTTGACCATAGGCGGATCAAGTGTCAAGGAAGATTACTGGATGCTCGATAGCGGATTGAGTCGACACCTAGTTAATGACGCTTCATTACTGGAAGACCCCGAGAAACACATCAGCGAGTGCGTTGCTGCGGATGGTGGACACCTGCGCATAGCGATGCGTGGAAGTGTATTTATTGCGACGACAGTACTGAATAAAAGAACCAAGGTGCGCTTGACGGATGTGTACTTCGCATAAAACATCGAGAGAAACATTATTTCGTATGGGAATTGGAGAGTAAAGGGTGGGGAATATCATACCGGGGCGAGTACCGTGTGTTCGCCGCATTGGACGAAGGGCCAGCTGTTTTTTACGTGGGAATACACAATAACGTGTTGGTCCTGCGTGCACACAAATGCGAACTAGATACGACGGGACCTGACGTGCTAATGTCAGCACTTGCACAACACGAGGAGGACGTCGGACAAGATGTGCAGAAAGGATCGCTAATGCACATTCATCAACGGCTTTCGCATCTTAATTACGTCACCATAATTAGGATGGCCAAGGATCCCGCATCAGGAATACAGCTAACGGAAGAGCTGCGGGCAAACTGCTTGGCTTGCGCCCAAAGGAAACAGACCAAGAACCCGCAGTCTCGAAAGGACACTGGAATTAGATGCTCCGAGTAGAAGGGACCGATGACTCCACGGGACAGGTTGGGCAACCGCTACATGGTACAAACTAATGTCGCGTTTTCTTGGCAAAGTCCAAGGATGTCGCAGCTCAGAATTTCAAGCACTTCATGGCTTTTTTTGAGCGACAATTCAATTGTCGCATTCATGTTTTAAAGACGGACGGTGGAGGGGAATACAAGACTTTGGAGCTATTCTGCAAGGACACTGGCATTGCGCGCCAGGTGAGCGAGCCACGTAATCAAGCAAGTAACGGAAAAGCGGAGCGAATGCACCGCACCATTAAGAACATGGTGCGGAGCATGCCATTTGCTTGTAGATTACCGTTAAGCTTTCAAGGAGACGCCGCGGAATATGCGATGTATATTCTTAACCGGCGCCCGAGCAAAGCGAATATGGGAAGACAGTCACCATTGCAGATGCTGAGGAAGAGAATCCCAGACTTGAGCGACATAGTGGCGTTTGGCTTGCCATGCACGGTCCATAGAGATGCGAGTAACAAGTCGCTGGGGAAGCGTGGAAAACAAGGCATCATCATCGACAAGAGCGATGAAATGAAGGGCTACAGGGTTTATTTGCCAAGGGAGAAGACCGTCATCGTCACACAGCACGTTCGAAACGTGGAGACACTGACCAAGGAGCAGAATGCGCAGTTACGTCGTGTACATCCAACGGTGGAAGATGGAGAGAGTGGCGAGCGTGGCGGTTATGCGTCGATGAATAACCCAGTACCGGTTCCAAGAGAAAAAGGCAAGGGACGAGGACAAAGAAAACCCTGGACGCGCGATGCGCACCTGACCAAGACGGCGGCGCAAAAGGCACGCAGAAACGGTGAAGAAAGTAACCGGCCTGGTGAAGAGATTATTAGCGTCCGGGAGGCGGACCCGAAGAATTATGGGCAAGCCATGAAGAGTGGGCAGAGGGAAAAGTCGCTTACTGCCATGTCGGAAGAGCTGCAAGCGCTTGAAGACAACGGAGTTTGGTTAGTCGTAGTGCTACCAAATAGTAGTCACGTACTGCACACAAAATGAGTCTATAAGACCAAAACGGATGCTGATGGAGCCATTCAGCGATTCAAGACGAGATTGGTTGCCTGCGGAAATGAGCAGGTGCATGGCGTTGACTATGGTCTCACGTTTGCTGCTGTTATGGAGTTGAGCACGGTGAAGGTAATTATTGTGCTTGCGTTGCGTTGGGGAGTACCGGCGAGACACGGGGATATTCCCAACGCGTACGTGAAGGCTGACAAAGAAAAGCACTTGGACATCTACTTGGCGATTCCACAGGAGATGAAGATTCAAGATGGCACTCTACGACAATTTGGCGTACAAGACAAATTGCACTTAGCGCTAAAGCTGAAGAAGTCTCTCCATGGGCTCAAGAAGGCGGGCCTTCTGTGGAGTTTATTGCTACTGCCAGACTGTAGGGGGCTGGATTCATCAATGTGAAGCCGATACGTGCTTGTATTGTAAGCGCCAGGGAGACGATGTGACGATTATCAGCGTTTACGTGGACGATTTACTAGTCACAGCGTCCAGTCCGAGGATGGTAGAGCTGTTTTTCGAGGCAATGGCATGTATATCGATCAGACATTTGGGCGAGGTTCGCAAGTTTCTCGGCATGCGAGTTCGTTTGGAGGACGAAAAGACGTGCACAGTGGATCAACAAGCGATTATGGAAGAAATGCTTAAAAGTCATGGTTTGAAGGAGGCGAATGGTGTTCGTGCGCCTATCAGTGAAGAAGCTAATGAAGTTGAAAAAGACCCTGTGTTACTGACAACGGTACCGAGACAAAGAGGCGAATCAACGATTCGCGATTTTCAGTCGCTTGTGGGGAGCTTACTTTGGATTGCAAGATGTTCACGTCCGGATATCAGCTTTGCAGTTCACAAGGCCACGCGGAGCACTCACCAACCTACTATAAGTGACTGGAAGCTGACAAAGAGAGTCGCAAGATACTTAAAAGAGACCAAGAACCTCAAGCTCAAGATGAATTTTTAAGAAATGAGGGAAACAAGATCAATTTGGCGAGTTGGAGCGACTCGGACTATGCGGCTAATAAGGTGGACCGTAAGTCTGTCACAGGCGGAGTTTTAACTACGGACGGTGCTATTGTGCAGTGGGTGTGCAAAAAGCAGACTGGAGCGTCGCTATCGACAATGGAGGCGGAGTCTGCGTCGGCCTCGCACGTTGGGCGAGAATTGCTAGGACTGAGGAAGTAAATGCGTGAGATTGGATTTCAAGTGGAGGCCCCAATTTCAATGCTCATGGACAACCAGGCTGCTATCAGACAGCTGGAGACTGAAGGAAGTATGTCGAGTGTCAAGAACGTTGATTTGCGCATGAAGTTTATATGTGATTATGCGAGGAAGGACATCGTGAAACCAATTCATGTGGAATCGAGCATTATGAAGGCGGACTTACTGACGAAAGTATTGCCGGTGCCAAGGATTTCAGAACTACGAAAGCTGCTCAATTTGATGTAGACATCGAGTGTGGGCGAGTGTGCGACGACAGAGGAGGAGTATTGGCGAAAATGCAAGATGGTGAGAGTGTGACGAAGGTCGGCCAACCACTCTCGGCAGGCAGATGCAGCCACAATCGGTTTATAAAATGGTTGATGGTAGAGAGCGTAAGAAACATCGTTTGTAGGATGTTAAAACAAATCTCACTTCTACTTTCACAGCACCCTCAATACCTATAAAGTCTAACAAACAAAGGGTGCCCCGTTACACCCAAACAGATCTGAACGATTACAAAGCTCGGATTTCAGCTTGCGCGAGTTTATAACAGCTTTACCCTTCGGGCTCGCAAAAACACATCCTGTTTAAATCACTAAAATGACAGCCATAGAGGACGCGCCTTTGTTTGTACCATTTGATCAGGTCGTGCCTCAAAATCAGAGAGACTAAGCCATCCTGGTCGTTGGATGGGATGGTTGGTCAACGTTGTGATTTTTGGTCATTCACCATTTGACGAGCTGATTAACGCTATTAGAGAGAACGAGAGAGCTCATCAAAAGCTCAATTCCCAAGAGATTCGGTAACGGTGTTCCATAAACGGTGGTGATAACCAAGTATGATGGTGTGATGTAAACATAAAGAGATTGGTGAAACTGAAAGACATTACATTGTACTGCATTACAAAAGCCAAGCGGTAATACTGTACCTTAATAGCTACGGATGTATGGTATCTATCATAGTAGGGTCTTCAAAGCATGGCGTAGTTCTAGTGTGGTAACACCAGAAGAATCCCTTTAGGTACAACTCGATAAGGACGCATGATTTCTAGCTTAAATACGTAATGAAGGTTTATTATCGCTATGAATCAGTAACGACATTCATTTCACCTTTTAATCAGTTTTGAACACGCGTATTTCGAAGACGTCTTTGATCGTACAAGTTAGGAGCCTGTATCAAGGCTAGTACTCTTGGGCATTAGTGCCACTCGATTCCTTGGAGTCATCAGGCCCTTAAACCAGGACTACAAGCTTGCGAGCTTGTTAAGATACTAGGAGTTAAATCATACTAAGTCTGCAAAAACTAGAGACCCTCTAAGTTGATACTCGTTTGGTTTGATACACTAAGAGACTCTACGAGTCTGCAAGTCTTCCTCTGACAAAGGAGTAAGGGTAGCTCCGTCACACCTCCTGCGTTTAAAAACACGTTAATGGGCTCACAGAGTATCATATGTGAACCTGTTATCGTATCACGACTAAGCAGCTAAATCTGTACCATTCCGATCATACGCTGGATATATATTGCGGTCAATTATTGTGATGCAACGTTTCCAAAAAGGCTGCTGCGCACATCTTCTGAGAATGCCGCTCCGCACATGCGTGTTGGATTCAGTTATGAAGCCACTGGACTGGGGATTGCATGGCGTATGTCACGGGGTGAATCGTTACATAACAATTTATAAGAAATTGTTAATAGAATATAACTATAAGAGTTATATTCTCAGAATATTGTCATAAGGACAAATATTCTGTAGCACTTACGAGTAGTTCCTAATTGGTTGATTTAGGCCATTCTATCAACCAACGAAGACGCGCCACGACAGACGCACGCAATGAGCGGTGAGCAGATAGTTGATTTACACATTTGTATTTAGACATAGTTAGATGAAGATAAATAGTGATTTATTGCAAACATTAACTATTATAAATATAGTTCTACTTTTACTTTAACCAAGTAATCGCTTCTTCTTACCGTCTTCCTCTGCACGTACGAGTGTACGTGAAGTTACGAGGCATCGCCTTATTCTGTCATCAGAATAAGTAGCTTGTACTGTCACCAGTACAAGCTTCAGGGTGCCCCGATACACCTGGTAGCACTTCGTAGTCCGTCCAAGGACCACGTTCACATCTAACATGAATATGTTGGATGATGAAGATGACCAAAGCTTCCACGCTACGCGTGACGGCTACTCCCATTTGAGCGATATCGAATGGGATGCGGTTGAATGGATGGGTTCAACCATGGGCATCCATGCTGTTAGCGTCATGCTAGAGGCTCTCAATAGAGATGCCCAACATGCTACTATCGCCGAGTTCATTCAAAATGAACTTGACGCTGAACGCGAGAAAGTAGCCTTGCTTCACCAACAAGGTTCTCAACAAGCAGAGTTGTTGAGAGAACAGGGTGCTCAATAGTTTGAACTGTTGAGACAGCAGCAGGCTGCTGCTGGTGGGTCGATGCACTCGCGTCGACCCGAAACCTTGAAGATTGACATCTCCAAGTATAGGGGAGTCGAAGAGGACTCCCTCTTGAGATGGTTCGTCAGGTGGATGACGCCATAAGGGCGCGTCGCATCGACGACGGGGATATGCAAGTTGCATTTGCCCAGTCAAATCTGGCAGGACGTGCCAAGACTTGGGCACTGGGGCTCAAGTTGCACGACCCATATGCGTTTGGGTCGTTGGAAGTCTTCAAGTCGCGGGTCAGACAAACGTTTGAAACGCCTAGAGCTGAGTTCAGAGCTCGAACCGAACTCTTGAAGCTCAAGCAGGGTAAGCGTGATGTGCACGCTTACGCGCAACATATACGACATCTCACGAGTTGTATAAGTTCCAATCCGGTGGATGAACACACGTTGGTTTCGGTGTTCATGCAGGGTCTTGCGGATGGTCCCGTCAAGACTCACCTGTTCCGGCTTGAACTAGATTCACTAGAACAAGCCATTTCCATTGCGGAGCAGGAAGACTTCAGTCTGAGACAGGCTCGCGCCAGCTCGACATCATATCGTCAACCGAGACGATATGACAACGGAGATCCAGAGCCGATGGAACTCTGTTATGTAGAGAGAGAGAAGGCTCGCTCTACAGGCTACAAGAAGTTGCAGAGATGCAACAGATGTCAAAAGACAGGACACTACGCTTACGAGTGTAGTGACCCTCGTCCAGTGTCTCGCGACACTGGGCGTAGTGACCGTCCACCCATGAGAAAGGGGCAGGGACGCGGGTCCGCTGTTGGTGCAAAGACGCAACAACGGGATGGACCGTCAAAAAACGGACAGGATCAGTAGGCGCGGAGCACCCTACTGGTCCAGCAACGTCAAGAGAATCTGTAGGCCTCTTGATGAAGGTTGCTCCCAACACACAAACGTTGTGCGTTGCTGCTCTAGGTAATGAGATCTCACTCATTACCTTGAAACTCGAAGTGACGAACAAGTTGTCCCTTCGAGCTCTAGTCGATTGTGGGGCGTCCAACAATTTTGTGCGACGCCAATCGCTAGAAGATGGTCACTTTAAATTCAGTGAATGTGACACACCTCCTACGAGGATGACGGTACGTCTTGCGACAGGCGCATCCGTAACCGTCATGAAGCGTATAGTGAAGATCCACTATACGCTAGAAGATACCCAATATGATGATGACTTTATCGTATTGGATTTGGATGACAACTTTGATGTCATCCTTGGAATACCGTGGCTCAGAAGGTACGAACCACGGGTAAACTGGCAACATCGAACAGTAACGATGCCTGCCGCTTGTTCATCAGATGTCCATCTGATGAACGTTTTGGAGCGTCCACAAGCGTGTGGATGTACTACGAGTGAGTGCGATGGCCTCACTTGTGGTACGGTCGTTAGTACGACTGCACAAAACCTTAGTGTACCAAACGGTTACACTTCGGAGCAAAGTTCCGGCGGCTGTGAGGAAACACAGGCTGCGCCGAAGGTCCACCACTCGAATAAGTCGGGTGGACTGGGACAAAGATGTATCGCTAGCGGGGAACATCTAGAAGAGAAACGATCGATCGCTCAGGTTAAGCGAAACGATAATCCTAGATCGACTGGAGAGTCTTTCGTAGAGGATATCTCTGTGGTTGCGCAACCCCAGCTAGAGGAAGTTAAGGGAATAAGTCCCGATATTACAAAAACGGCGGAAATAAGTTCCCCGAAACCCGCGGGAATAAGTCCCCGGGAAGCCGAAGGAATAAGTCCTTCGAAGCCTGAGGGAATAAGTCCCCAGGAAATGACAGAGACATTGAATGTCATAGTCAATAATGGATCAAGTGTAGGCGCTTATACACTTGATCTGATTGCGCCTCCGAAGTTGACTTCGGAGATCACTCATTTGCCAACGCTCGAACATAAAAGGTTCTTGCGTGATCTGCGTAGTGGCAAAGTCAAGCAGATCTGCGTACTCGTCGCTGACGACGAGTGTGTAACCGACATAAGGTCAGCAACAGTGTTTACTGAGAACGAGAGAGTTCTCAGTAGTTCATCTATGGACGAGAGTGTCCTAGATGAAAAGACACGAATTGAGCGATATGACTCCCAATCGTGGGAATCGCTCAAGACAAATCCTCTCTACGAAGATTTGGTTGAATTCAAGGATGTATTCCCTGAAACTGTTCCGTGCGAATTACCGAAGGATAAAGGTATTCGACACGAGGTCGAGCTTAAACCAGGCTCGAAGTACTGTGTCATGAAGCAGTGGCCACTGCCTCGTGAACAAGTACTTGCGATCGACAAGTTCTTTGCCGATCGTTTAGCTGCGGGCCATGTGAGGGAATCAACTTCCCCACATAGCTCTCCGACCTTCTGTGTACGAAAAGCAACAGGAGGGTGGCGGATAGTGCACGCGTTCAACAAATTGAACGCTGCAACGGTACCGGCTCAGACGCCGATACCGAGGAAGGACGTAATCATTGATGGTATGTCAAAGAGTACCATCTTTTCGTCCATGGATTTGATGGATGGCTTCTATCAAATCCTTATGCGAGAACGGGATATACCCTATACCGCAGTTAGCACGCCTAGCGGCATGCTCTGGGAATGGCTAGTAATGCCACAAGGGCTTAGTAATGCCCCTGCCACGTTCAACAGATGTGTATCACATCTGTTGAGACCAGTACGAGAATTCGCGCCGAGTTATTTCGATGACGTATTCATCCATAGTCGAGCTATGGATGGAAAGTCGGATGTTGAGGTTCACAGGTACCACGTCCGACAGGTTCTTACAATCATGCGAAAGCATCAATTGTATGCAAACCTCAAGAAGTGTATATTTGCAGCAAGCGAAATACCACTTCTTGGGTGCTTCGTTGGTAAGAACGGTGTACGTCCTGATCCCGAAAAGATCAAGGCGATCACCGACTGGCCTGTGCCGGTTGATGTCAAAGGTCTTCGAAAATTCCTTGGGCTAGCGGCGTATTTGCATAAGTATTCACGCAATTACGCCGAGATGACTGTGCACCTCTCTCGTTTGTTGAAAAAGAACGAGAGGTGGTTATGGAACGCTGAATGTCAGCGCTCCTTTGATGGTATCAAGCAGAGCTTGATACAATCCCCAGTCCTAGCAATAGCCGATCAGGACGGGCCATTTCATGTGGTCTGTGATGCCAGCGATTTCGCAATCGGCTGTGCATTAATGCAGTACGACCTAGAAGGCGTTGAACGCGTCGTCTGCTATCAGTCGCGTCAGCTGCAACCAGCTGAGCGGAACTATCCAGTGCATGACAAGGAACTCCTTGCCATGAAGTATGCACTCGCGAAGTTCAGAGTCTATCTATTAGGAGATAGACCCTTCATTGTTTACACTGACCGTGCGTCATTACGCACGGCAGTAAACAGCCCGCACCTTTCACAACGAATGGCGCGGTGGTTGTCATTCTTTGCAGAATACAACTTTACGGTCGAGTACAAACCAGGACGACTTAATGTCGTTGCTGATGCACTCTCACGTCGTCCCGACTTTGAAACAGTCGCGAAACCCAACAGTGAGACAGTCACTGTTGCGGTTATGACGTCCTCAGTCCCATCTACAACGTTGTATGATGATGTGAGGCGGGCATACGCTCAAGATGGTGAGATAGTGAAGTTGTTGACACATCTCTCCCAACCATCTTGAGAATCGTTGAAACGATTGTCGCCTGCGTATCGATCTGCATCAGATCGATACACTACTCGTAACGGTTTACTGTATTATACAGCCGTTTCTGGTGACACACCACGTGTTGTCATTCCAGATGATACTGATCTGCGTTTGCGGATCATGTTCGAGTATCACGATGCTCCTATAGGAGGACATCGTGGCCGAGAGAAAACATATCTCACGGTGAGTCGAGACTTTTACTGGCCCCGCCAGTATCAGTTTGTGCGAAAGTATGTTCGCGCATGCGAAGTCTGTCAACGAGTGAAGTCAAGTCCTTCACTGCGTGCACCTTTACAGCCTCTACCGGTTCCGGCTGAGTGCTGGGAATCCATCTCAATGGATTTCGTCTTCGGGTTACCCAAAGACGCATGCGGGAATACGGTTATTCTCGTATTTGTTGACAGATTCAGCAAAATGGTACACTTTGTGGCTGTACCAGAGACAATCACGGCAAGTGGCTGTGCTTGTGTCTTTATTGACACCATCTTCCGGCTTCATGGGTTGCCCCGTGAACTCGTATCAGACAGAGATCCACGATTCACTGCTGATTTCTGGCGTTCCGTGTTCAAATCACTCGGAACGCGCTTGAAGATGTCGACATCTGATCATCCAGAGTCAGATGGTCAGACGGAACGTGCCAATCGTGTCCTTGAAGAGATACTTCGAGGATACGGACACTCCTTTAAGAGTTGGAGTGAGTTTTTGCCAATGGTAGAGTTTGCCATCAACAACTCGGTGCATGCGTCCACGACACATACACCGTTTTACGTGAATGGCTTGCGCCATCCGCGTGTACCCACCTTACTAGAGTGTAACTCTGGTTTAAGGGGGGAGGGACTCGCGCGAGCAAAAACCGATTTGGTTCACGCTC
This sequence comes from Peronospora matthiolae, assembly GCA_921007115.2. Taxonomy (NCBI): domain Eukaryota; phylum Oomycota; class Peronosporomycetes; order Peronosporales; family Peronosporaceae; genus Peronospora; species Peronospora matthiolae. The sequence goes on from CAKLBY020000190.1 coordinate 624,820, forward strand.
ATCACGCTCTGACGAAGAGGTCATTGCGTTTGATGCCGATATCGATAACATCGATATCGAAGAAGATGATGCCAGTGAGAGTGCGGAAGCCCTCACTGAAGAAAAGGTTGATGTTGCTGCAGTGCGCTCACAGCGCACTGAAGCTAACGAGTCATCAGATGAGTTCATACTGGCTCGTGAAACGGTAGTCCGTTTTGTGCAAGACTCCATCGCCGAAGCGGTGGATAAGCAAAAGCAAAACGCTGACAAGAATGGAAGGGCAAACACTACTTTATTTAATAAAGGTGACTTAGTCCTACTGTCTACGGTTAATCTACCAAAGCATGTAGTGACTAACTTGGGTAGCAGTAAACTACTACCCAAGTATATCGGCCCATTTCGTGTATTGACCGCCTAGGCAATGCATACACGATCGAGTTACCACGTAAGATGCGAACGCATCCCACGTTTTACGTTGGTCGGCTTAAGCCGTACCATCAGTACGCTGCTTCTTCCGATGAAGAACGCCCTTGCGCTCAAGCATCTCGCAGAGAGCCTTGTGCTCCCGATGGTGGGCATCAACAAGGGTCTGAAGAGCCTCTATCTCATCCCGAGACCGATCAACAATCCCACGAGCTACCCTTAGCTCGTCACGAAGAGATGTCAGAGATCTCTCGTTCTCAATCTGAGCAAAGGCAAACTCAGCTCGATGCTTCGAGGCAGTGTCCGCCATTTGGAGACGCCTATTCCGCTCATGTTCAAGATCGTCGCGTAACCCTTGCGTTACGCGATCAAAGAAGCTCTCGGGAAAACACGGATCCCCACGATCGTGCGGAGAGCGTCTTTCCTCCTCCTCCACCTCCATTAGAGGAATCTCGCGGTGGCCAGCGCTATCTAGTTGAGCAGCTGTTGAACCACCGCGACGCGAACGGACGTCGGACGAGTTATCTCGTCCGGTGGCGCGGCTATCCCCCGTCCTGGGATTCTTGGGAGCCCCGCTCCCAACTGATGATCGACGTACTGGGTCTGGTTGAGCAGTACGACGCGGCACATCCTGTGCCGCAGAAGGACCGCCGGAGAAAGTCTTCCCGGCACGGTCGTAAAGGGATTTCAGATTGTCAATCCCTTCGTACATCTCAATAGAGATACGTACGCGCTACCAAGGGCTAGTAAGGAGGTAAGCCTCCTTAGGTGCTCGTGCAGAGTTGTTCACACAACATGGGCACGAGTCTCCCCAAGAGAGGCAGGGTAATCCTTTCTCCCTTGACAGACGATGCAGCTTGTAGCGTGCACCTGTCGGGGTTCGCTTTTCAAACTTATCACGAGCTTTGATAAGTTTGTCGTTCCAAGCGTCACGACCTACATCCTCGAGGTTATGGATGTAGGCGTTCCACGCTTGAAGTAGTGAGGGACCATCACGTTTGTGATTCCCACTGTACCATCGATGTTTGAAGAAAGCATCGATGAAGAATTCATGTTCAGCGCGATAGTTTTTCGCACTGGGGTCAAGGTGATGGATCCTTGACGAATCGAACAACCGTGTTCGATAACGATCACTCGTCGTCGCCGACAAGTGATCCATGACAGATTTGGGAGGCATCCATGCCTTCTTTTCAGGAGCGAGACGCAACACATTGCGGTCCCGCTCTTCCTGCGACGTGCCGACAGAAGTACTGGCACCTCGCTGTGAAGTGGTGTCCATAGGAGAACCGACACCACTGTTAGCGCCCGAGTCTCGCGACCTCGAGCGCCTTCGCTTCGGCGATGGTTCATCTGATTCATCAGATGAACCAAAGATGCTACGACGCAAAGCATCATCCATGCCACGCTTGGCAGGCGGCTTGGATTCGATCGCCGTTGATACGGATCCGTCTTCCGTATCAGGAGAGTACGAGACACCGAGCTCGTACTCTGTGAAGACATGAGTGTCTTCATGACCAGCGCCTGCATCACCATGTGACACAGGCTGGGTCGCTTCAGCAACCGATGAGACATCAGTTGCTGTGGTTTCTGCTTCGGCGTCCGCACAGAGACGTGCGGACGCGCTCTCGGCGGCCTTGCTCGCGCATCGCATGGGCTTGTAAACCATGCGATGAGATGTTGGAAAGTGGACTCGGACCAACAAGTGCAAACCCTGTCCCAAACGATTTGGGACGAGTGCCATTTAGTTAATCAGTCACTAAAGTGACTGATGGTTAAGGGGGGGTGATGTAACGGGGTGAATCGTAACATAACAATTTATAAGAAATTGTTAATGGAATATAACTATAAGATTATATTCTCAGAATATTGTCATAAGGACAAATATTCTGCAGCACTTACGAGTAGTTCCTAATTGGTTGATATAGGCCATTCTATCAACCAACGAAGACGCGCCACGACAGACGCACGCAATGAGTGGTGAGCAGATAATCAATTTACACATTTGTATTTAGACATAGTTAGATGAAGATAAATAGTGATTTATTGCAGACATTAACTATACTAAATACAGTTCTACTTTTTACTTTAACCAAGTACTCGCTTCTTCTTACCGTCTTCCTCTGCACGTACGAGTGTACGTGAAGTTACGAGGCACCGCCTTATTCTGTCATCAGAATAAGTAGCTTGTACTGTCACCAGTACAAGCTTCAGGGTGCCCCGTTACAGCGTACCTTGTCACGTACAACTTATATTGCAACTGCCTCAATCGCCAAGCTTTGCCAATCTTACGCCGGTTGAGTCTGCGGGTGCAAATCCAATTCCAAGGCGATCAAGACGTCGCTGCAATAGAGTTTGGACGCATTTGGTTCGATCTCATCTCAATCTGTCAAGAACATTCGTGGAGCAAGCGCAATGTGGTTGATTTTAGGGCAGCCTAGACTTCTACATTGGCGGGCGTAAACATTTACTGGGAACGAGATGTTCGTCAGTTGAAGTTCATCGCAGTTCGCGAAAACTGAGCCGCAGCTAGTGCTACGTGCGTGGGGCTCGCCTTCATGTCTGCCTTGAATTATCAACTTGGGAGCCACATGGACACTTGCTTTATGCGGGAGTCAGCCACGACCTGTTGCCCCAATTGGCGCTCACATCCTACCTTAGGATTTGTCAGGCATCTTACAAACATTAATATGTGAATCGATGATCCTGAGACTCCTCCTCCTCAGTTAATGACTGATCAGCAAAACCGCTTTTGCAGCAATTACTAGCTCGTTCATATCCAAGAGCGTCTCCAGCAGTGAGTTAACTTAACTTGTTGTGCACCAATCAGAGACCAGTACAAATTCCTTTCAAACTTATACGCAAAAAACTTCATAACAGTCAGTATAACAATGTGATATAAGTGTATTTCGGCAGAACGAGACGGGTTAAATCGTGGACGCCTTTGTTTTCTTTGTTCTTTGTTAGGCTCAACGATATGATGTTGCTGGTGTTGTTTTTTTAAATTTGGAACCACGCCGTCGACATCGAAATCATCGTCCTTCTCTATCAACAACAGGCCATGACATGCAACAATCTTCGCGAATGACCTGATTGATCTCAAAAATCTGAACCAATGACATCCAGCCAAAAAGTTATCTCGGGTGTCACTGGACTACATACGTAGGCGGCATAACGAAAAGACATTTTGTTTCTCAGGTTATCCCCGAGTTAAATTTGCTGTTGTGGCGCACTTTTATCAGAATGACTAACGAACGATTCCTGATTCGACAGAAAGTTGAGCTTTACTCACTGCTGGAGACGCTCGAAAGCTGCTGTCTGGCTTAGAAATGACATTTACAAACCAGAATGAGAAAAAAAACGCAAAATGAACCACACGGGAACGACGACATAGCAACACCACCAGAATGTGCTATACTGTACAATACATCAACAAGACACACGTACCCGCATGTGCTATGACCGACATAAGAACCACCCTCCCCCCTGAATCATATCTGCAATTGCTAAAGCTGATAAAAAAATCGCGCCACCAATCGATAATAAACTCTACCGACTAGAGCCACCGTCGAACCTTAAAGAGAGCCAAATAACACCTACGTCTCATCCTTATCCTGAGAAACCAACCGCTCACTCGAGCAGGTCCGCTTCTTGACCAGCAGCCGCGCGTGAGCTCCTGTCTCCCACTTCGCACCCACAGCATGGCCAGCGCCGAGATGGTCGTGTACTGCTTCGACACGCTACAGTCGCACTTCGAGGGCTCCACGGAGCCAACGCTCCGCTCCAGTGTGCAGCAGCAGCAATAGTAGTAGATCACTCTTGCCCTTTTTCCATGCTCGTTCATCGCGTGGCCTCTGCTGATCTTTTGGTCTGCTCTTTGACCCTATAGTCCGCTGTTCGTGACGTGGGAGATCGAGGAGCACGGCGAGAGGCGCTTGCGCGGCTGCATCGGGACGCTGAAGCCCACGAGGCTGTGCAGCTTGCGCGATTTCACGTTCAAGAGCGCACTGCGCGACCACCGCTTTGACCCCATTGGGCCGCACGAGTTGCAGCGTCTCTGCTGCTCCGTGTCGCTGCTTCTTGACTACCAGGACGCTGGAAGCTACGACGACTGGAAGGTGGGCACTATTTGGTTAGCGCATGGTCCTTGATTGAGCCACCGTGGCTGTTGGATCTCTTGACCTCGTTCCTCCTGCTCATGTCTCGGGGACAGATTGGCACTCACGGGATCATTATCGAGTTCACCGACTCGCGTGGCAAAGAGTACAGCGCCACGTACTTACCACAAGTGGCTTGCGAGCAAGGGTGGACGCATGTCGAGACAGTCACGGCTCTTATGAGAAAAGCAGGCTATCGCCACGGGGTCACGGATGCCATGCTGGAGGCCGTCAGGGTCACGCGCTACCGCTCTTCGAGTCACAAGCTCACGTACCAGCAGTACGTTTCCCTCAAACAGACGATGCTGGACAGTGCGTAGCTTTCGGAGTGCTTGTGTGGTGTCATACATTGAGTCTTGGACAACACGAGCTGCGAATTGCTGGGAATTTGACGCGCTTGCGTGCTCCCCGAGCATCGTTCGCATTTTTATATTGATTGACCGTCCAATGTCCAGTGTTGTACATGACGCCATCTTGACTCCTCTAACAAATGCCTGCACTGCCTGCTGATTCAGTTGACACGCAAGTGGGTCAAGCTCGCCTGTGGGTCAATCCTTGGTACGCAATCGGCTTCTTGCATCGGCACTCCGCCGGGCTAAGCGCTCCTGATAATCGTCATGAACCTGTTTGATGAGGCTGTCACCACCGAGAAGCGGATCATAGCTGGACTCGCTCTCGCTGCCAGGACAATCGGCACCTTCGTTACAGCCATGCTGGTCAACAACGTGCGCATGCCCTTCTGGCTCGACTCGACGTACCAAGGCTTTTCCAGGGCTTTCGCCTACATCTGCCTGTTCACGACGGGTTGCAGCAGCCGCGGGTTGACGTTTGCCCTTTGCTGACGCCGTGTATTGGCCCGCTAAACGGGAATATACGTCACCTTGAGGGGGTGGAGGGGGTATCGTGCTGAATGCGTCTACTCCCGAGACAGCAAGCTCTTTGTCGTCGCTACTGTAGTCACGTGGCCGGTCTGTAGTGATGTAGGACATCGGATGTCGCAAGCTGGACGAGCTGTTGAAGTGGTGTTCGAACTCGTTCTCTCGCTTTAAATTGGCGAGCACTTCTAAGACCGAGTTGCTCTTGATCGAACCTGGACTCTTAACGCCTGCTGGTGGTGCTCCAAATGGTTCCGTCGCAGCTTTCAATGATTTCGATGACTTAAGCTGCCCTTTGTCCTTCAAGCGCCTGACGCGATTACGCTCCGAGCGGCTGTGGAGGACTTCACGCTTGGATGCGCTCTCGCGCACACGATTCTTATGAATACCAGTGAAATTCGTTGGGTTCGATAGTCGCGAGAAAATTGATCTCGATGCGGCGGAAGAAGAATCGTCGCTACACATGTGCGGTGACATCGCATTGTCTCTCCCGTCATCGTCATGGAAACCATATTCTTCACCGTCATGTCGCAGTAGCAACGACCTCTTTTGCAATGACATCGACTCGAGTTCCAGATCACTACCACCAACAGTATCCGACTCCATCCCAAAATGGCGGCGATCGTGGCCAAGCAAACGAGAAGTTTTGGCGTTATCGTCATCACTTGTCATGAGGACGTCCTCATTCCCGTCCGGCTCATGCCCATCATCGTTTTCGTCTGTAGCCATATCTTCATCGTCATCCTGCCTGTTGGTCCAGGAAGTAGGCCGCGATTGTGCCCGTCGTTGCACTGCAGCGAGCTTGTTGACCACTGAACTGCGAGACCGGGCTGGTTTCTGGCTTGCTCCAGCAGCAACAGCGCCTAGTCTCCTTAACTTTGCTTCCAGATATCGTACCCGCTCTCTGCTAGCGGCAAGGTCGGACTGCTCTTGCTGAAGACGGTCTTCGATCAACTGATTTTCTCGGCTCATGGCGGAAGAAATCCTTTCCAACTCTTCGCACTTCTTCCTCAACACCGAGCTTCTCTCTTCTGACACAGACAACAACACTCGACTCCGCTCATCAAGCGTCTCATGTGCAGAAGACAGCTCACCAAAGCTTATTCCACCGTGAGCCACACGTTGCAAGGACTCTTCGTAACTCTGCTTTATTTGCACCGTTTTCTCTCGCTCTTGCTCAAGACGACAAACAAGATCGGCTTTTTCGACTCGAAGTTTGGCGAGTTCTTGCTCCCTTCGTTGATCCTGCTTCTTTACATCGACAGCTATACTGAAAAGCATTTTCAGAAGCATACGAGCCTCAGGCAAAGACTGCGTCATTTCAATTTTCGCCAGCGCATTCCCTTCATCAACCACCCGGACGTCGTCCGAAATCTCCGATATTTTTTCTTCCTTGTACTCCAGCTGGGCGTGACAAGCTTCGATCCGTTCCTCCAAGTCAAAGAGCAACTGCTCTTCAGTAGCAGTAAGTTGTTGTTCTCGTTCTTCGCTGTTCGAATGCCCATGCAGCGAGCTTCGCGTCGATGGAGTTCGTACGTCCAAGACACCGGGCTGAGATGCGATCGAGTTCTTCACTTCCTTCTCAAGCTGATCTCGCTGAGCGTAGAGTACCTCCATCTCCTGCGCCACAGTCTCCCGTTCTTTCTGCAATTGTTCCAGCTTTTGCTGCTCCTCGGCGCGCCGTTTCACCTCTTCGGACAACCATTTGGCATCGCGATCAGCTCGGCTAGATTCAGCAGTCTTCTTTCGACTGTATGCGGAGTTCATTTTCTTTGCCTCGGCAGTCAGCTGCTGCTGATGCTTCAGCTTTTGTTTTGCAGCCGTGACTTCCTCCATCTTTCGCTTGAGCACCCGCTCCTGCGCATCCTTCTGAGAGCCCAAGCGCAAGATGTGCTGCTTGTCACGCTGTTGACTGCGCTTGAGGCTCATAATCTCGCGGCGCCGCTGTTTAGCCTCATCTTCGTATCGTTTTCTCTCTTCCTGTATTTTCTTGACGAGGTCCACCTTTTGCCGCTTCATGTTACTGATCTCCGAGTTCAATACACGTAGCTGCATTTCGTTCTTTTTCTTCTGGTTCATAAAACGGCTTATGTCGTTTTGCTTCTTCCGAAGCGTGCGAAGTTCTTCTTCCTTCACCTTCAGTTCTCGTGATAGCATTGCCAGTCGCCCGTTCTCTCCCGACGTATCACCTCCATCTGCTGCCTTCTTTTCGATCTGTTGGATCTCCTCCACAAGACGGTCACGATTCACCTCAGCATTGGACATCTCTTCCACCATTTGCGCCATCTTCTGTTCATAAAAACTCCTCATCCTGTCGAAGTTTTCTTGAGCTTGACGAATGTTTTGCACCAGCTGCTCCTTCAGAGAAATATCGTGAGCCAGGTCCTGAACCGACTCGCCAAGGTGACGCTGACGTCGCTGGAACACGCGCATACGATCTGCTTCCTCTTGCTTTTCCTCCTCAACTTCAGTGCCGTCCGCCGAGCCTTCACCATCATCGTCGACTCCGCTTCCATCATTGTCAGCGCCTGCACCATCGCCGCTATCACCTTCTCTCAGTTTATTAAGCAGAGCTGTTTCTCTCTCAATCTCCTTCTCCGCCCTTTCAAGTAATTGCTCACCACCGACGTTTGTGTTGACGTCCGCTAGGGAGGGAAGGACGAATACAGCAGCAGACGCTGGTCGATCTCCACTACACTTGCTGCTGGTGGCTAATCCCGGATAATGTATCATGACGTTGTCGCGGTCTTGCTCGGTTGCTCGCAGCTTTTCTTGCAGTTCATAAATTGTCCGGAGCTGTTCTTTTAAGACACTTGACTTTGCCTCTTTCTCCTCCGAAGACACAGAATTTCCACCTGCACTTTCCTCGACGCACATCCTCAAGTAGTCGCGTTCTGCTTGTGCTGCGATCATCTCTTCCTTCAGATGATCTAGTTGGGTTTTACCACGCTTCAGCTCAGCTGTCAATCGGGCCACTTCACTTTCAGCGTTCTCAGCACGAGTTCGGAGATTGCCAAATGAGTCAAAGTCGTTCGCCATACCAATGAAATTCGTGCCTACACTATCCATCCTTAGTTCGTTTTCCGAAAGTCCCGGATTGCGCAGTCGATGCACTTCCATCTGAAGCATTTCTACCTGACGACGTAATTCTATCGTCATGGCTGATGCTTCATCACGGTTGACCACAGGCTTGTTCTGGATATTCCTCGCTCGATTTGCATACTTAAGCGCGTTCAGCGTCTCTTCAAAATTCACATCAGCAGGACTCACACATGTAAGCATCAATGTTCGGCTGTTGCCGCCCAGGGAATCTTGTAGCATACGAGTCAACTTTGAGTCTCGGTACGGAACGTGAACTTTGCCCCGCTTTTTGTCGTCTCCCAATGCGCTGATTACGTTGCCGAGTGCAAGAAGACCCTTGTTGATGTCAATGCCTTCTTTTAGTCGTTTGCCTTCTGCTTGAGTTCTCTTCTGCCGTTCCGAGCCAGCGAGGTCTACAAAATTGAAGTACGAGTTTCTCGTCTCGTAATCTCCTTCTCCCATTGATCTTCCGTCACCAGGAAGGCTGCCAATAGGAATATGCTGTTCAATAGTAACCGTAAAAATGGCATGGGAACGACTTGAGTGGGCGTTCATGAGTGTACTGCCCGTCGTCCGACACAACGTGCCTCTCTCAAGCAACCTCATGCACTCATCCGAGTCCATCACTTGGACTTCAGAAGCTCCCGTGACATGCACTTCTCCATGCTCTGCTTCGCGTAAACTGACTTTATTGACTCCTGTCGAGCCCCCCAACGGCACGAGGAGGTCATGGATTTCCTCTCCATAGATTTCCAAAAACCGAATCTTGAGCGTGGCCTTGTAGTGCTCGTTTTCCTGTGCCTTGCCGTCCATTTGATCGAACATGTAGCTGATCACTCGCGGAATAATGCCGTAATCCTCCGGTGGGATATGCACCGCGCTGCCGCTGCCCATAGTGTACGTCTTTCCCGAGCCCGTTTGGCCGTAAGCAAAGATCGTGGAATTGTAGCCATCAAACGTGGCCCGAATGAGTGGATCCACACAGCACCAGATGTCGCTCTGCTGGGCGTATTTGCCAAAGACGTAGTCGTACGTGAACGCGCGGTTCTTGCCCATGACGATCTGTTTCTCCTCTTCTAGCACGGACACGCACTCGTCACACCGCTCGACTTTCTCGCGACCAATGAGCGGACGGATACGCACGGCCACCCGCACGGACGCCGCATCGTCGTCTGCCATACTGAGGTGGACGGATAGATGGATCCCTTCCGGAGGCTGCCTGCCGTTCGGGTGGATGAGTGAGAGCTTTTCAGAAGGTGGCTGCGGGTGTTTATGTTGCGCTATTGCTTATGTTGCGCGGAGATCGCCTGCGACTTCTTCATCCTGGTAAAGTCAACAAGCACGAAAAGAACACAGCCGTCGGTTCTCATAATTATTAACAACTCGTCGCGCATAGTTACCGCATTTGCCCTACAAGCGCCACAAGGCTCGCGACTTCCTTTGATTACGGCAACTGCGTATTGCCTAATCTTTGTCGTTGCCAAAAAGGCTGTCGAAGAATCCCATGATACCGCTGCCGCCGTCGCCGCTTGACTCTTCCGACCCGACGTCAGCGAAGTCGTCAGAAGTGCTGTCATCGCCCGAGTCGCTGCCACTGCCACCGTAAATATCGCTATCCTTTGCGCCCCAGTCATCTGCGGTATCGTCCAAGTCGACATTGTCTTCAGTATCGACAACAGGTCCTCCGCTGGCCTCGTCCGCTGTACCAGCGTTGGCATCTTGATCGCCTCCGCCGCCGCCCATGAACGGAAACATCATGCCGCCTACGCCATTGCGAGGGATTCGAGCTGCCATTTCTCCAATCACACGCTCAAATGGCAAGCTCTGCAGATAGATTTTACCTGGCCCAGTGAGTGTCGTCACGAACAACCCTTCGCCACCAAACAATACATTCTTCGCTCCTTTCATCATCGTGATGTCGTAATGCACGCTGGGTTCAAACGCAACAAGACAGCCACTTGAAATACGAAGCACCTCACCAGGTTGCAGATCGCGCTTGATTAAAGTACCCGAGGCGCGGACAAGCACGTCACCGTTACCGGTAAGCCGCTGCAAAATAAACCCTTCTCCACCAAAAAAGCCGACGCCAAACTTCTTGGCAAACTCCTGTAAAATAATCGATGTCATTGAACTTCCATCGATACCTTGCGTAGTAAATCAAGACGCATTACAAACCATTTCAATGTTCACGGTGTCGGAGCCACACAAAAATGCCCCCTTTTGACAGATGATGGACCCGCCGAGAAAATCGCTCAGACGTAGATGAATGATCTTGCTTGGAAAGCTCGTACCAAGAGCCACCTTGCCGGTTTCGCTGCCATCGTATGTAAATCGTGAGACGAAGAAGTTCTCTCCAGTCATCAATCTGTAAAGCCGCCGCAATAAAGTCAACGTTACCAGAGTCGCTATGAAAAAGCAAGCACTACAGAGGCAACACACACCTACCGCTTCATGCCTTCACCCATACCCCCAGCAGTCGTCGTCTCCATCTTCACGCCATCGGTCATGTAGATCATGGCACCTGTTTCCGCGCGAAGACATTGCCCAGGCTCGAGCTCAATCTGCGATATCCATGCAACGTATTCAGTGTCTGTAACGCATAGATTTATTGGAAAGGAACTTGGACTTACGTGCACCACCTGCGACTCATGGCCTTCGATCGACATGGCTGTATCGAAGTCAATGGGTACAAAGACGTCGCTCCCCGTGCTCTCATGGTGGGACACTGTGGCCGCAGATGAGTCCTCGCTCGCTTCCTCTCTTGATATACAATGTGCATCCTCTACACTCCGGGAGCTTACGCCCGGGAGGTGGCGAACAGTCTTGCGCAGGTCTTTATTGAAGTACACCACGTCTCCTACACACAAATTACAATCAGTCTCACGGTATTTCTGGAGGAAAGGATCGGGATCGCGTAACGCACCATTCTTGCGTGTTATGGCCTCCCATCCATCTGGTAGTGAAGACGAAGAGTGCGTTCTAGCCTGGAGTAGGCGCGCGAAACGGAAAGAGGTCGCGACTTTCGGTACGTGAGGGAGCAGCAGCTGCATGCGATGCAGCATCACTTCAATGAATGAACCGCTGTGAAGAAATGGCTCGATCGTCGGTGGTGTGGTGGACACCACAGCTGAGTCGTGAGTCTGAGCGCGTGGGTTGTCAACCTATGCACGCATTGCAATGCGCTTATTTGATAGGCAAGGGAGAAGTATACGTAACTTAATCAGAGAGAAGCTGGTTCACAGCGACGAACGACAATATGCGTCTTAAAACAACCCTGTCATGGGACACGACATCCGTTTTATGCGTATTTTTAAACCTTGGAGCACTTTGATTTACTCGTCGAATTACGAAAGTTACGGACAAATGTACTTTCCTGACGAGAAATTTGCGTTATTTTAACAAGAACCAGGCGCGCCAACCAGCACAGTCTTCGCTTTCCGCAGTGCTCATGCCATCCCTCCTGTTTTCAAATCGTTCCCTTTCGAGACCGTGTACTTGATCGTTGTATGTGCTTCGGCGGGAACAACAGGAGTGATGGTCTGCTTCATTTTAGCCCTCAAAATTTGATCCTAGCGCTAATTTTCGCGCGCCTCCTCCGCAGCGCGTATTGCCTCATTCGCCAAAAGTCCGATTTTCCCTCAGAGCTCGCGTCAGCCAGCCAAGCGCCGCTGAGGAACTCCGTCTACCCCCGTCACACATTAATCAACCGGTACGACGAAGCATCTGATCCGGTCTGTCACTACTGGCTCCCCTCTCCCTCCCGAGCACCTCTCTGTCTGTAGAGGTGGCAGGGAGAAGGGGGGGAAAGGGCATCACCCTCGTCGGTCGGTCTGTCCTCTTGCATGTCTCTAGCTAACTCCCTCTCTCTCTCTCTCTCTCTCTCGCTGCTTCCTTTGGTGACAGGCACCATGCGAGAACTCGTCCACATTCAGGGTGGCCAGTGCGGAAACCAGATCGGTGCCAAGTTCTGGGAAGTCATTTCCGACGAGCACGGCGTGGACCCCACGGGCTCGTACCACGGCGACTCGGACCTGCAGCTGGAACGCATCAACGTGTACTACAACGAAGCAACGGGTGGACGCTACGTGCCTCGTGCTATTCTCATGGATCTCGAGCCTGGCACGATGGACTCGGTCCGCGCTGGTCCGTACGGCCAGCTCTTCCGTCCGGATAACTTTGTCTTTGGACAGACAGGGGCTGGTAACAATTGGGCCAAGGGACACTACACGGAGGGTGCGGAGCTTATTGACTCGGTGCTGGACGTTGTCCGCAAAGAGGCTGAGAGCTGTGACTGCCTACAAGGTTTCCAGTTCACGCACTCGCTCGGCGGTGGTACCGGCTCTGGTATGGGCACGCTGCTTATCTCAAAGATCCGAGAAGAGTATCCGGATCGTATTATGTGCACGTACTCCGTGTGTCCGTCCCCCAAGGTGTCGGACACTGTCGTCGAGCCCTACAACGCTACGTTGTCGGTGCATCAGCTCGTGGAGAACGCTGATGAAGTCATGTGCCTTGACAATGAGGCCCTGTATGACATTTGCTTCCGCACGCTAAAGCTCACGACTCCTACTTACGGTGATCTGAATCACTTGGTGTGTGCTGCTATGTCTGGTATCACGACGTGTCTACGTTTTCCGGGTCAGCTGAACTCAGACCTCCGCAAGCTGGCCGTGAACTTGATTCCGTTTCCACGTCTTCACTTCTTCATGATTGGGTTCGCTCCGCTGACGTCGCGAAGCTCGCAGCAGTACCGTGCGTTGACGGTGCCCGAGCTGACGCAGCAGCAGTTCGATGCTAAAAACATGATGTGTGCCGCCGACCCTCGCCATGGCCGCTATTTAACTGCCGCGTGTATGTTCCGCGGACGTATGAGTACGAAGGAGGTGGATGAGCAAATGCTGAACGTGCAGAACAAGAACTCGTCGTACTTCGTCGAGTGGATTCCCAACAACATCAAGGCTAGCGTGTGTGACATCCCGCCCAAGGGGTTGAAGATGAGTACCACCTTTATCGGTAACTCGACCGCAATCCAGGAGATGTTCAAGCGCGTGTCTGAGCAATTTACGGCCATGTTTCGTCGTAAGGCTTTCTTGCACTGGTACACTGGTGAGGGCATGGATGAGATGGAGTTCACGGAGGCCGAGTCCAACATGAACGACCTCGTGTCCGAGTACCAGCAGTACCAGGATGCGACCGCAGAGGAAGAGGGCGAGTTCGACGAGGATGAGGAGATGGATGATATGATGTAAGGGCAACGACCTTACTGATCGCGTGCGTGGCTTAGCTATCTAGACTTGAAGAGGTTAGTGGCTCGGCATTTACAGAACAGAGATCTAATTACCTTGCTTAACAGGCTGCTTTTTGAAATTATACATTTCCGTCGCGAAGCTCATTTATTTTGCGAACTCGTTTCTGCTCAACTCAAGTCGAATAATTGCAGTCCGTATCATGAAGTGCCACGTGTCTGCGCAAAAAGGATACAAAAAGTGAGTCACGGACTCGTTGTTGAAGCTGATTGGCTAGACACGTGCAGTTACCGCGTACATTGAGCGATCAGTTCTGACTCCATGTTGGCGATGTCTGACTTTTTGAGGTGCTTCAGGACTCACTTCCCCAGCAGCGACTTCAGCGGTCACTCGAGATTTGCGGTCAGCGCATCGCGCAGCCGTATGTATGTATGGAAGGGTACGTTGCGGATACCGTTCATTAGGAATGATCCGTAAAGTGAGACGCAAGCGTCCATACGTATTGAACAAAGTGCAGAGCGGCCGCCGAAAGGATGGCAGAAACCGGCGTGTACTTTGCAGTGTGAGTCATCCGCTCGAACGCCCACCCGGACTGTAAGTGCAACCTGTTTGCACCTGCTAGCGGCTTGCGAGCAGTTCTCTCGACGATCGCGTCTGCCCAGCAGGACGGATGACAGCTTCTCAGCTCGTCTTCTCGTGGACAGCTTCATCACAACCAGACAAAGTCGTGATGCGTGCAGCTACCGCACCCAGCACGTCTCCAACAACGAGCGTGCCCTTCGTCGACATCGTTGCTCCATCTAGTCCTGTGCTCTGCGTCACTGACTAAGTGACAATCTGTGGCTTCGGTCGCTTTGCAGGACTACGTCCAGGGATCTGTGTCAAAAGCACCAAACCAGCAAGAAGGTTAGCGGACGATCCGTAAATGACACTGACTGTGAGTGCCGTTTCCCGGCACACCAGAGCGAGTTGCGACCGTTTTTCGGTTGCTTGATTGCTACTGACCAGGACATCGGCGTCGTTCGGATCCTTGACCCAGGTAATGTTGCTGACGTTGGTGCTCTCCTTGAAGAGCAGCACGAACTCGCCCACACGCTCCACGTTGCCGCCCCATAGGTAAATGCGGCTGCTCTTGAGCACGACCTGCGTCCCTGACAGACACAAAATGTCTCCCAGATGCACCTGCAGCGCCGTCGTCTTGGGCAGCACGAGACTCACGCAGCCCGAGTCGTCTCCGACCAGCAGCGTCGCGTTGTTGCTCACGTTCCCCTCGTCCTTGGCATTGCACTCCATCACGATCACCTTCACATGCACCTCCTTGGTGCACAGAGCAGGACTCAGCTCCTTCACACGCGTCAGCGGCTTTTTGTTGCTGCGGCTGGTCATTGTCCCTTGTATCAGGTTCTAGAGAGAAAGCGTTCGGGTGGGTGATGAAGTTTCGTCGTAGTATAAGCGTTTATACAAACGACGACGATGCGGGGTTGTTTACTTGCCAGATTGGCGAAAACTGGTTGAAACAAGAGTTTAGCTGCGGGTATCCGCCACTTGTAGCACGACGTCGACTATACAGCCTTCGAGCGTCTTTCTTGTATACCCATCCCTAGTGTACATCGTCGAGTTTGCCGGATCAAACCTTTAACGAGCGGATCCGACCGACGCGGTGCAAATCTTCGTGCGTACGTCGAGTGCTCCAAAGTTATGACATCTCCAAAGCTCTGTAGCTGCTGCTGGGATTGAGATGTCAGTCGTCTAGTGACAACGATCCTCGATTTCTTTGCCGGTCAGTGAGAAACCTCTGTTCATTCTTGTGAAAGTGCAAGGACTCTGCATGACGGACGAGGTGCAAAAGATGTGGGTTAGAAGTAGACAGGATGCCTTGACGTTCTTGCACTGCGAGTGGCGTCATCAGAAGGAGGCAAGAGGTAGGCGAAATCAGCACGCTGCATCAGATCTTCGACTTGCGTGGTGCGAAGAAGGGCCCCGAAGGTACTTGAAGCCGTTGCCGATCAGATTGAGGCAACAGCTGAGCAGATGTGCGAGGAGCGTTGTCTCTTGGCATGAACCGAACGCACGACCAGATTTGATAGCATCCTTCCACATTGCCGTGTTTGCTTCTTGCCATCCATGCGAGTGCCCGGCCCTCTACTGTTCTGCGTACAGAGCTACATTACACAGCCAGAACTTCGAAGTTCGGGCAACCAGTTGTCGGAACTGTTGCGGCCTCAGTCCTTAGGCGGCGACAGCAACATACCGTTCGGTAACTAGCTTGCTGGGTCGTCATCGTCGGACATTTACAATCCGAACACAATGAAGGACCGACGACAACGAATCGTGACTCGTTAATATGCGCTACACCGACCTACACTGACACGCTCTTCTTTAGACGAAAGGACAACGAAAGCTCGTAGCTGATAGCATGCGTACGAATAGAGGAGCAGTGCAGTCGCGTAACCAGGTTCCATCCGGCTACATCGCGAGCTTAAGCTGTTTTGAAACTTGCTAGTTGCACGCACAGACGGTAAAATAAACTCGGGTGATGCCATCTCGGTATCCACCCACCCACTGGTTGGGATGTACACATCCTGGTGAAGCCACCGCATCCACCGCATCCACCCATCCACTATCACCTATTTCACCCCCTCTCCCGTCGACCCACTAAAAGACCCACAGTGTCCTTTCTACCGATTTTCGCGGGAAAACACAAAAGCGTTCAGCAGCCGCTACGATAGAAACGCACGTTTCTATCCACACACCCAAATTCGCGCACGCGTGACCACTCGTCGGTCATGCTCCGTCGCCTGCGCGTCCCCGCCGCCGTGCGCCGTCTGTCCAGCACGACGCAATCGCTGCTGCCCAACTACCGCCGCATGATCCTCGAGTCGCGCGTGTATGACGTGGCGGAGCAGACGCCGCTGCAGGAGGCGCCGGCTCTGTCCCACGCGCTGCAGAACCGCGTGTTACTCAAGCGCGAAGACCTGCAGCCGGTCTTCAGCTTCAAGATCCGAGGCGCGTACAACAAAATGTCAAACTTGACAGACGAGGAGAAGGTCGCGGGCTGTGTGTGTTGCTCGGCTGGGAACCACGCCCAGGGCGTGGCTTTGTCGTCACGCAAGCTCGGAATCCGCGCCAAAATCGTCATGCCATTGGCCACGCCCGACATTAAAGTGAGCGCTGTGCGTCACCATGGAGGAGACGCGGTGGACGTGGTGCTCCATGGCAAGACGTTCGACGACGCGGCCGCAGAAGCTCGGAGATTGGTGCAGGAGGAGCACCTCACGTTGATTTTGCCGTTTGACGACCCGCACGTGATTGCTGGACAAGGCACGGTTGGTCTGGAGATCTTGCAGCAGACGAGCGGATCAGGAGAGGAGCTGGAGGCCATTTTTGTCCCGTCGGGAGGAGGCGGGATGCTCGCGGGTATTGCAGCGTGGGTCAAGCAGATCCGACCGAGCGTTAAGGTCATTGGTGTCGAGGCAGCTGATGCCGCGGGCATGACGGCGTCACTGGCAGCTGGAAAGATTGTCGAGCTTGACCGGATCGGGCTCTTTGCTGACGGCGCAGCGGTGAAACGTGTGGGAGCCGAGACGTTTCGAGTTTGTGCCGAGTATGTTGACGAGATGGTGACAGTGTCAACGGACGAGATTTGCGCTGCTATCAAAGCAGGTTTCAATGACACCCGCGCGATTCTCGAGCCGGCGGGTGTGCTCTCGATTGCCGGTATGATGCAGTACGCCAAGACGCGCGGCCTATCGGGCTGTCAGTTTGTTGCTGTGACGTCTGGAGCAAACATGGACTTTGCTCGTCTGCGGTTCGTGTCTGAGCGTGCAGACTCACACGAGCGACTGCTGGCCGTGGAGATTGACGAGACACCTGGTGCCTTTTTGCGCCTCAACCGCCGTTTGGACGCCGCGGGTGTTCGTATCACTGAGTTCAGTTACCGCTATGACGATGCTCGGAAGGCGCGAGTGCATTTGTCGTTCCACTCGCCATCTTCGGAACACGCCACTGCTGCGATCCGTGAGCTGCAGGAGGACGATTCGCCATCGGGCTTTGCACTTGGTGGTGCCTACCACGTGCTAGACCTGTCGGACAACGAGCTGGCCAAGGTCCACACGCGATACTTGGCTGGTGGCCGAGCTCGTGGTAACGTGCGAGACGAACTGCTGTATCGCTTCGAGTTCCCAGACCGCCCACGGGCTCTAGGTACATTTTTGGAGGCGCTGCAGAGCTCGTGGAACATCAGTCTGTTCCACTACCGCAATCACGGCGCCGATGTCGGTCGGGTACTTGTGGGCTTCCAGGTTGCTGAGGAGGACCACAGTCGCTTTCGAGATTTCTTTGAACCAGTTGGCTTACGTCTTTCACGAGGAAACAGACAACCAAATGTACCAAGAGCTGTTGCTTTGAGCGGGAATGCACGATGATTGCATAGAGATGTACATTATAGAGTGACGCGGTTGCCAACGATAGTCCGTTAGCGACAAAGCTTGCGGGACGAGCGTGCAGAGACCACAGCGTGAACAAGAATGAGCTTGGAAACATGACCGTAGACGGGTAGCAGCGTGGGTTCGTGCAGTGTTGCTGATCTGCATCGAAATACGACCGAGAGCAGTTTCGAGATGGTTAAGCTTCTTTAGAGTAGATACGTCCATGTTACAGTGAAGCGAGGGTTGTTACCGTTCATTAGTGCAGACACTATGGTTGATTCAATAGATGGTCTGAGATCAGCATTATAATCAACCATGAGGTGGTGACTACATCAGCCAAACCACTGGGTAAGACTGCGTCAATTCGGGAGGTTGCAACTTGATTTGAATCACTGGTTGAACTGGTAACCTATCGCAGGAAATGAGAACTGTCGATGCCGTAAGTTCACCTGGCTATGATTGACTCCTACGACTAGCTCTACTGACAACGTACGAAGAGATGCGAGGAATACAGCCACTGCATAAGCAAGCTGCAGGCAAACGTCTGCAAGACCTAGCTCTCTAGTCTGAATCCGAGTCGGAGTCGTTCAGGATACCAAACGGGTTGGCTGTTTTTGCCGGCGCCGGTTCCAAGATCTTGATCTTGACAGGCTCAACTCGCTTCGGGCGAACTTCCGACTTCCGTGCAGGAACGTTTTCCTTTACAGAAGCACCACGACCACGACCGCCGTCGACGTTTTCCTTTACGGAAGCACCACGACCACGACCGCCGTCGACGGGACGACGGTCACCACGGCCACGCCCTCGACCGCGACGAGAGCCATCGTCACGTGAGCTCTTGCGAGCGGACACAGCAACCTCGGCGTCAACCTTAGCCTTGGCCTCTTTGGCTTCTGTGGCCTCCTTAGCCTCCTTAGCTTCCTTGGCCTTTTCCTTCGCCTCTTTGGCCTTCATCTCGCGCTCGAGGTCCAAAGCTTTCTTACGCTCCAAGTAAGCACTTTCATCGCGCGGCTTCGCCTCACCAAAAATGTTGGGCTTGTGTTCGCCCGAATCTTTTTGCCCGGAAGAAGTGGTGCGTGGTAACAGCGACAGACGCGGGCGTTCTTGTGGAGCAATGTTGCCCTCACTGCGTCTCCTTCACATCCAAACGCAGTACAGCATCAGACACTTTGCAAAGCAAACCAATGAGCCAGTGACCACTCGCAGCAACAACTTACCGCGAACGATCAGTCGATGATTGGTCGCTACGCTTCTCGAATCGCCCCTTGTCGCGTGACTTGCGATCACTCTCGAGCACCACGTCCATCTTAACTCGACGGCCGTCACAGTCGACTCCGTCCAGCTCGAGCGCTTTTACGAGCTTTTCCTTGTCGTCAAACTCCACAAAAGCAATGCCCTTGGACCGATTGTCATAGTCACGTGGAAGTCGAATGTCTTTAATGCCGTCGACACCGATAAACTCGGCCAGATCGTCTGGTGTCACACGGTACGACAAGTTGCCCACAAACAGCTGCACCAAACGTCGCGACGTCAAACTCCTTCATCCGGTAACCACTCACTCACTCACTCCTCGCAGTAGCTCCTCACCTTCCACGGACCAGCGTCCGGCACCGGGTTCTTGGGCCGCTCCTCTCGTGGGGCACGCACCTCGCGACGCTCTTCGTACCCGCCACGACGGTCTCGATGACCGTCACGTCCTTCATCTCGAAAATGCTCGCGGTGAGAGCCTTGACGAGGTTCTGGTAGAGCACAAAACCGGTATCAATACCTCGTATAATACCCTCTCTGCGACTAACGCGACCTCTTCTTGCGAAACAGCACTGGTATAACCGTTTCTATAGACATAGAAATCAACACATGGGTACATACCGTCGTATTGCTGCTCTCTTTTTTGCAGCGTCTCTTCCTCTTCGATAGGCGGTGGCGTCTCCGTTCTGTTTGGCACACGATAGAAATAGAAAAAGTGACTTGTGGCCACACATGGGTACAAAACAACGCCACGCGATGCATGCAAGTAACGTACGCAGAGATTTTGGCGGAACCCGGTAGCGGCTGGAAGTCCGCGTCATCGTCGTCATCGTCCGCCCAGGAGCTGGTGCCGCCGCGCGAGAAGCCCACGTTCAGCGCCATGCTGCTGCTGCGTGGAACTTGCGTGGTGCTGCTGCTTCTTCGGCTTTACGTGTCGGCGCTTTTTACGAAATAGAAATGGATGGGCAGGATAAAGCAGTTTTCTTGATCTGCATGAATGCAAGTGGGATGGCAGAGTAGAAACGCGTGAAACGTCAACAAGTGACATGTTATAAAAAGCTGAGTGTCAACAATGTCAGGAGAAGGCCACACAGACAGGAGGTCAATCTCCCGTGCTAGATACCGGTACACACGATCGATCTGAGGAGAATTAGTGCAGATCAACATATCAGCACTTGAAACACGTGCCCACGACTTGACTGGTATCGTCACGGTATACTGACCCAGCGGTCCTGGCTCGTCACAGTCGCAGTGCGGTGTTTAGAAACGCGTCCGCCGTCCACGCTCACCACCAATCAAACGCATCCATCCACTCACTCACTCACTCGCCCCAGCCAACGGAGAAGAGCTCGAGAGCGATGGCAGGCGGGGGCAAGAGCATCAAGAACTCGGCGAGCAAGCAGGCTCAGCGTGCGACGAAGAAGGTGACCAAGCAGGCAGCAAGGACCAGCCGCAAAGTGACGAGCTTCGCGAAGCCGAAGCGCCTCAAGGCGTATGTCCAGCGTGCGCTCAAAGCCAAAGAGCCCAAGCTGGTGGAGAACACCAAGAATCTGCTGGTTCTGCGCGGCAAGAAGACGAACGAGGACGTGAACGAGCTGCTGTGCAATCTGCGGATGCTCAAGGCGCCGGATGCCACGTTCATGGGCAAGAAGAACGACATCCACGTGTTTGACGACGAGAACAAGGTGGAGTTTCTCACGCAGAAGAACGACGCGAGTCTCTTTCTAGTCGGCAGCAGCACGAAGAAACGGCCGAACAATCTGGTGCTGGGCCGCACCTTTGACGGTCACATTCTGGACGTGGTGGAGCTCGGCTTTTGCAATTTTAAGCCCATCAGTGCGTTCAAGTGCAAGAGCAAGAAGGCGCCTGGGTCCAAGCCCAGCTTTGTGTTCACGGGTGACCAGTGGGAGAGTGTCGAGGCATTCATGAAGCTGAAGAACATGTTGCTGGACACGTTTCGTGGTACAATTGTCCGTGGTGTGAACGTCAAGGGGCTCGACCATGTCATCGTGTGCACGGCGTGGAAGGAGACGGTGTTGTTCCGGTCGTACTCGATTGACTTCAAGAAGGGCGACGAGTCGCACCCGCGCGTAGAACTGGACGAGATGGGTCCGCGCTTTGATCTGCAGTTCTGTCGCACTAAGTTTGCTTCGGCTGATGCAATGAAGGCGGCCACTAAGAAACCCAAGGGCTTGGTTCCTAAGAAGAAGAAGAATATTTCTCGCGATGAACTGACGGGTGATAAGCTTGGACGCATTCACATGGACCACCAGGATGTTTACTCGATGCAGAGCCGCAGGGTGAAGGCGTTGCGCAAAACACCTGCCGATCTTAAGAATGGCAAAGGCGCAGGTGGCGGTGAAGGAGAGGAGACGGAAGCCTAACGTATAGATCATGACTAGCTTTTATACCAACGATTCAGTCGTTTGCTTTACTAAGCGACAGCGCACAAGTCGTTCATGCTTTGCACTCTTTACGTGCCATCCGTAAAGCCGGCAAACGTCCGTGCTGATGTAATGCCGAGGCGCTAGTGGTCCGATCCATTGCACGCATATTCCAGGTCTCTCTCTACTGCAGTAGCTTGGCCAAGTGGTTGAAATCCGAAACAAACAGATCCGCACCTTCCTTGACGACATCACGGGTGACAATGCCGCCGAATCCGACAAAGAGATCGGCAGGCGGGCGCGCCTGGAGATCCGTCACACCGTCACCGACCATGGCAATCTTCTTGTAGCCATGAATCCGCTTGATGCTGGTAGTAGCAAAGTATGACAACGAACAACGAGTCAGTGACATTGGCAGGTTTCTCAACATCAACTACGGATCAACAACATACACTTCAATGGCCTTAGCCTTCCCTCCGTCGCGCGCCGTGAGCTCGGCATCATCGAAACCATTGTACTTTCCATCGCGATCGAAGAAGATGGTGTTGGCGTAGATATTGTAGAGAGGAATGCCAATCTTCTCAGCCACGGGCTCAATCATGAGGCGAAAGCCACCCGACACGAGAAACACAGCGATGTCCTTTTCCCGCAACACTGCTATGAGTTTCTTGATGCCTAAACAACGCCAGCAACTTCATAAGCATCTATACACGTATAAAAAGCCACAAGAAACAACAATCATCGACACTACCATACCCGGCGTGAACTTGGGTGGGTGCTGAGTCAAGCAGTCCTGAATGTCCTGTCTGGACGGCTTGATGATGTCCAGACGAGCCGCAAGTGCGTCTTCAAACTTGACGTCTCCGTTCATGGCCCTGCACAAAGTGGTACAACACACACACACACACAGCAACAGCACCCACTAAGCACTCGATCCTGACAGCGTCTCCCCTCTCCACTACCTTACTTAATGGTCCACTCTTGGACAGCTTTCCCAGCACCACAGTGCTCCGCAAGCACGTCGATGCCCTCGTCCTCGCACACGGTACTGTCAACGTCAAAGCACACTGCACCCACTGAGCGCCAGATGTCGCTCACAGTCTCAGGCTCTGGGGACGATGTAAAGCGATCCAGCATAGAGAGAGCCCGAGTAGTGCGCTGTATTGCCACAGATACAAACAATTCATACATTCAGTCAGTTAGTGAGTAGCTCGTCCAATGGTCAGTACTGACTGTCCCTTCATTGCCTCGTACCGGAGCTGCGAACGAACGGGTGACTTTGGCGAAGCTGTGGGCGAGCATTGTGACTAGGAGGGGTCAGACCAGTTCGGGTCGAAGTTGATTGTGTTGACAAATGGAGTGGATACCGTATCGCCCGGTGAACCGTTTGATACCGATACTTTTTTTCGAGTGGACGTTGGTTTGTGTACCGGTATTTCGGTATCTCCAGTTTCGAACGACATGAACCGACGAGTCGACGACAATGGAGGCAGCAACAATTCGTGGGTCTGGAGGGTCGCGTTCATTTATTTTGCTGCAAGTGTGCATAATTCTACAGTCACGCTAACATATCCGATAATACATGTGCTCAGTGGGTGGCGGCAGCTGCGTCCTGCCGATCCCACTCGGCAATGTTGTTCTCAATACCGTGTACGAGCTCGTTCACGTCGAGCCAGGGAATGCCATTCAGTGCGACGACCGCCGGGAGCGCCATCTCTTTGAGAAAACACACCTGACTACTCAGAAACTTTTCGTACGTCCACAAGTCACGGAAGCAGAACCACGGACTAACACGCCACCGCTCGCGCGCGTCCAGCTCGCCCTGCATGTAGTGCTCGTCGTTCAGGCGGAAGACCCACTTCTGGTGGTTCGTAAAAGGCTTCATCGTCTGGCTGATGTCGCTCACGTGCATGGCAATGCGCAAAGCGCGCACCTGCAAGTCCTGTGGCAAGACCGTGTCCTCTTCCTCAAGCATCTTCCACTCGTCCGCCGTCGTGTTGTTCACTTCAGCGAGCAGCTCAGGCTGATAAATAAGAGCTGTCGCGGAGATGGTTTCACGGATGACGTCGAGTACCTCGTTTTGGTAGACTGTCGTCATCTTGGACAGAATGCCAAACTTCGGATCGACGACAGCTTGCAAAGCTAGGTCCATGTGCTTGGACTCCATCGGAGCCTTTGTAGGGTACTCCTGCGCAATAGGGTGACAGGTTTTTATCAAAAAATCGTTGGTCAAACCAACGTGCTCTACGTCATGCATCACTGCCGCCAGCAGCGCTCCAATCTGATTGTGCTGAGAGATCTTGTCACCCAGACTCGTGTTCCACAGCATCATAAAGAGTGTGTGCATCACGTCTGCAGCATGGGTGGCATTATGAAACGGGATGTTGCCATCGTAACGCTCCTGAATATGCCTTAAAAAGCTCGGCATAACGCTAAGGTCTACGAAATCTTCGTCACAATCAATGCTTTGAAAGATCAACATGCCTACGAATACCACGACGTTTCCTGGCATAAACTCCTCCAAGGCGATTACATCCAATCCCGGCGTACCAAACGATGACTTGATAGTCTCTATAACCTGGTCAACAAACTGATCGGGCACGTCGCAGAGAGTGCAAATTTGACGAACTTGACCTTCACGGAAAATCTCGCTAGGACATCCTCGTCGCTTTCTAGACAAGGGAGTTGCCGTCATCGCTTCGTTTAAGTCACTATACCTTTCTTCATCAATGTCGTCCCAGGACAGTGTTGTCTGGTGCTCTCCACTACTATGCCTTGTCACAATCACATTCAGTTTGTTGCGAATAGCTGCAGGCGTCGGCACGGACTTCCGGTAATACGCCTGCGCACGGTCAAAAGCCGTGCTGCGACGTCGAATGCCAGCAGAAACCGACTTTAAATAAGATGTGAGCGTCTTGATCTTGGCTTCAATTGCGCCCGGTACCGGAAACCGTTTGCTCGCCATCGACGAGATCGACTTAAAGTAGTGCTTCTCATAGACATAGTCGTTCCCGCCCCCGGGGCTCGCACGCACGTCTGCTGCCGACTTAGTCCTTGGGATCTGCACGTCGTTCCCGAGCTTGAGGTCATAAACGCGGCTGTGTATATCGTCGTCGTCGCCGCTTCCGTCGTCGACAGCCGTCGGGTCTTCATGTCTCAACTCGACCACAAACGGAGGACCAGACGTGGACGGAGACGCAACGACTGAAGAGGAGGAGGAGGAGGAAGGAGAAGGAGCCAGGGCGGCTGGAGCTGCCACGGAAGAGCCAGAGGCGTCAACCGCCACCACTGCCTGCGGTTTACGGAAAGCCAAGAAGTGGTCCATGCGTCGCGTCATAGAAATACCGAGTCCAAGTGGCTGGGTGGGTAGGAGCGAGCGTGTTGTGCGTGGAGGCTCGACGGGGGGCAAATCTGACCTGCACCTGTGTCTACCGCGCGACAAACGAGTACTGCTGCCGAACGCTTCTGTCCACTGACGCCACCGGCCGCTTGCTCTCCCTGCGAGTTCGTTGTTGCCCGTCGTTTAACTTGTCCCCGCAAGACTGCAAATGGCCCACTCCATCTTCTTTGCGCCCTGGAAACCTCGCACGGCTCTCCGCCGCTTTCTGGGCACAGCAGTGAAAGTGTCTCACGAAAGCGAGGGGGCGCTGCTCCAGCTGGAAGTCCGTAGCTGGATTTGGCACTAGACCCAGGTGGTATTCGTCGAAAATAGCTCAAGCAACACCTGACTACAACGACGTGCGCGAGAATCGCTTTGTGACACTTGGTGGCGTTCCGTCTTGACTCCAGCTGACTATGGCATCACGTACGTATCCACCCCCACTCGAGTGAGTGAGTGAGTGAGTGAGTGAGACTTCAATCGTGGTACACTTTCGTTCGGACGTCTCACGTTTCCTTGTCGCGCGCAGCATGGAGGAAATGTAAAGGCGATGTCTACCTATTGATATGTACATTTCCAACGCATGCATGGCAGTACCGAGCACGCTGGTGCCCTGCTGCTTTAGTTGGCAACAGAGGGAGAGGCAAGGGTTTGCTGTTTCTTTTTTCGTCGTGGCTGTGCCAGCAGCTCCTATACGAGAGATGCAGCCGTCACAATGCAGTGAGTGACCTTGGTCTCGCAAGGAGATAGACCGGTAGGCAAATCTCGGCACTACGAGAGGATCACACGGACGCCGCGTGCTCGACTAATAAATGCTGCAATCGAACGCGCGGGTGTAATTAGCAACAAGCGAAAAAGTGTAGGAAAATGCGGCGACTCGCCTCTCGCGTAACGCAAGCGACAGCCGCTTCTGCCTGAGCCATGAGGTGAATCCATCCCGAACGAAGGTAGAACCGGTCCGCTCTCAACGAAAACGTGGCGGCGGGCCGCGGTATCGTACCGGGTACGTGCTTGCCGTGACGCGGTTTTTTCTGCGTACGGACAGGGCACGCTGCGACGTGCCGCACAGGCAGAGGCTGGGTAGAAAGTATCTGCGAGCTCCACCGAGGCCTTGAGTCATACAAGTGACGATGTATACTCTACTGGAGCCAGTGGGTCGGTCTCTCCCTCCTCAAAGCGAGCGAAACGCGGATGGGCAAGGGCTAGGGCGCCATGTCTCGACAAGCTGCAGCTACGTGGTCCACGTATCGTCTGAACTTCAAGTAGCTCAAGCGTCGCCTGCGGACAGTCCTCACAATCGAAAAGCTCACGCCCGCGCAACCATTTTGGGTACGCTGGTTACGGACCCGCGCATTGGTTGCGGGCTTCTCCGAGCAGCTGTCGAGGGGCGGAACAGACTGAGTGCGACACGTTGATGTTTGGCAGCTTGACTGGTGTAGTCGTTTGGACTGTACGCTGTTAGTTTAGCCCTTGAGATGGCTACCAAGAAGCTGATCGTACTGTGGCTACCGACGTCAGCCACATCGAGGTGGACGAACTAAATGACAACGTGGCAAGTCTTACTTGTCCTTGCAAAAGAGTGGTGGATGTCAAAGACGAGTTACGGCCAGCACTAATGCCGAGGTATCTTGATGACAAGGGGATGGGCTGAAATTGACGTCAAACAAATTTGATGAGGCTATGTGCTGCAATTGCTTGGAAGCTGGTTAGAGATTGCGGTCATTGGATACATGTCGAGTCGCGCGAGATTGGAACGATACAGGAGTCGGTATTCACAGGGATACTTGTTATTTGCCTCAACATGCGGCTGAGGAATTGGAATGCAATTCGGTGGAACTGTATGAACTGAGGCTTCGCTGCTCACTGGTGGATAGATTGTGAGCAAACGTGTTGCTACGATGTAGTCACTTTGCGATGGGATCGATTTGACGACAAGACGCCAGCGACCAAACGTGTCGTTACGTCCGTCGGCTACCTCGTGTACACGCAACGATGGTGGAATGTTGTGTTTAGTTGTCCTAGATTGCTGTAGCGCCATCGATGATTACCCCCTCCATGGCCCATAATGACGAAAGCTTTTCATTACCGTTGATGCATCATTGCGTCTTAACACAACGCCGATTGAAGCCGATGGTAGGCTACGGAAGGCGTGCTTTTGTGAAAGCTTGAGCACAATAGTGCTGCCGTATGTTACCACAGTCGTGACGGACCCCTACGTTGTCAGCGAACAAATTATGCGTACCGAGCTCGTCACTCT
The DNA here is from genome assembly GCA_921007115.2 of Peronospora matthiolae. NCBI lineage: Eukaryota > Oomycota > Peronosporomycetes > Peronosporales > Peronosporaceae > Peronospora > Peronospora matthiolae. Next base: position 652,273 of record CAKLBY020000190.1, read on the forward strand.
GAGCTCAACGTGTACGCAGCAACGCCATGGTCGACCTCACACGCATGTTGAGGTCAGACAAGCGTTTGACTTCATTAGCAGTGCTCAAGCGATTTTTTTCTGAGTCCAAGATCGTACCGCGTTGACCGGCTTGCCTCTGTGACCAACGCGACTGACTTTAACGCCCTATCAAACGCGTGCCCACCGTATTTGATATGGCGTTGGACAAGTGATGCCAGACGTGTCAGACTTGATGTGCTGGACCAGATGCAGGCGATGCTGTTGATCTTTCTCCAGCACGCAGCTGTTTAGACGTGGTAAAGCACTGAGCGGTAGGCTGCCACTCTTTCTTGGGAACTTCATCGCTGCATTTGTTTTAACGGTCACCCTTACTACAGTTGGCGACGTTGACGAGGTGTTCGTACTGGAATAATGCTTGCGTGTGGTACGGCAAGATGGGAAGTTGCATTATTGAGGAATGGATGGCGCATCTAAAATGTTGTGGCACTGATTGCGATGCTGGTACAAAAGTATGCTGGAACGTGGCCGCGTGCCAACATCTTGGTCCCGACTTCTTCAGGATGTAATGCAGCAAGCGCGGTGGTGCAGAGTGCGAAGACCGTAGAACTGCGTAGGCACTTGCCCGTCTGCTCTTGCTATGCTAACTCAGTGGATTCGTGTCGCTCGTGAATGAGCTGCAATAGACTCATTTATATCTCGTTGCAGCAGGCACCAATTGCTCGTGCTCGCACCATACCGCTGCGGTAGTATGGCATGTTCCCATCCTTGCAAGGATCGCGTTAGCGCATGATTCGATTCGATGCCTTTGGATTGCCGTCCAAAGAGTGAGCTGGCACTCTTTCCAGCGCGGTTGAGATGAGTGCGCGGGGATCACCAACGGTGCGGAGATGATATTCTCGGCATTGCTGACCATTCGATGGCTGCACCGGTCGAGTTCGCTACACATTTGCTCTGCAGTCCGCGAACTGAGAGCGCCAGCACTTTGCTTCCAGACGTTCAGTGGCAGGTCGTGGCTTCGAGATGAATGAACGTGGAGACGTACACCGTGATGAAAACACGGTCTTTGTCTTTTGCAGCACTCGCTCAGTTGCACGTGTTCAACTGGGTTGGCCATCTGATGGCAAGACGCATCAAGAAGAAAACAGCAGAGTGCGATGGAAAGTAGGCTGTGGAAAAGCCCAAGCAGGCGGGCAGAAGTCGCAGTCGTATCACGTTAAACTGCTTTGCTCGAAACGCCTCACACTTTTACAATCGAACTTTTACACATGTTGCACATGATAACGTGTAAGTAAATCGACGATCTTGAACCTCCTCCTCCATTGACAATAGAACGCACAAACTCGTCACAGTATCGTTTTATTTGCACCTCAAAATGCATGGAAAAACACCCAAAACATCAGGTTTACTGCCGAGCGCAGACATTCGAAAGCCGTTGCGAATCCACATCATATTTGCCACAACGGTCACTGATTGGTCAATCAGTAGAAAGGCTGCAGCTTCTCTCGTCATCCCTCCTTTTTCCATACTCTGTGGTGCAATCTTGCGGCGGGGCGACATCGCCAGTGCGGAGAAGCTTTCCCCTGACGCACGCCCACTTGACTTTGTGCTGCAACAGAGAGAAGAGGAACCACATGCGCGCATCTCTGCTGCTCCCAGCGGCGCTACTGGCGCTCGCGACGCCCATCTCTGTGCGCGCGCGCTCCATGGACGTGGACGAGTGGCCGGCCACCGAGGTGCGTCCTGCTCTCCCTCCTCCTCCTCTTGTTGCTTGTGTCGCTTGTGCTCTGGATACTACTGAGCTTCCCCTCTGTCTTGTCTCGCGCTTGTTAGAGTGACCACACGAAGCTGCAGATGGTGTTGCCCGAGCGGCTCATGAAGAAGGACGGCTACGCGCACAAGGAAGCTCTCTTCGGCTACCCGTCGTACTCGACCGGGTCGCTCCAGACGCAGTTGGTCTATTCGAACGAATCAGGCTGTGAAGAGATTTCCAGCAGCGGCTGGGAGCCGCCGTTTGCGCTCCTATTGGACCGTGGCGACTGCCATTTTGTCAACAAGGTGCGCCACGCCCAGCGTGCCGGGGCGCGGGCGGTGCTCATTGCTGACAGCCGATGCCTCTGCACCGACGTCGAGTGTCTGCGCGAGACAGGGGACGATTTCTGTGAGACGGTGCTGCCGTTCATGGCAGACGACGAATCGGGCGGCGACGTTACGATCCCGAGCATGTTGATCCGCAAGAGCGACGGCGACGCGATCAAGCGCGAGATCGCCCAGAGCAAGGGCGTCAGCAATGTGATGGTCAAGTTTGACTGGGGCGTGCCTTCGCCTGATGGGCGCGTCGAGTGGACGCTGTGGCAGAGCGCGTGGGACGATCAGTCGCTGTCGACGTTGACGAATCTGGAAGAGATGGTCAAGGCGCTCGGTGACCGCGCGTTTTTTACACCGCGGTTTGTCTCGTATAATGGAAGTAAAGTGGGTTGCCACGATGAGACGGAAGAAGGGACGTCGGCCTGTGGCAACATGTGCTTGAACAATGGTCGCTACTGTCTGCTGGACCCGTCGCCGTCTCATGACCGTTCTACTGGCGCATCGGGCGCTGACGTGGTGCTGGAGAATTTGCGTCGCAAGTGCATTTGGAAGCTGGAGAGTGAGACCGACCCGGGCGTTGGACTCAAGTGGTGGAAGTATGTGAAGGCCTCTGGGGAAGCGTGCGGGAAGGATGAGGACCTTTTTCGGGAGCGATCTTGCGCCGAGAAGGTGATGAAGGAGCTGGGCATTGACATTGGAGCTGTGGAGAAATGCATGCAACCGTACGGTGTGGGTGTGGACGAGGTGAATCCTTTGCTTGAGGAGGAACTAAAGGAGCAGACTGCGCTTCAACTTTTGCACTTGCCTGCGCTGTACGTGGACGGGGTGCATGCTCGTGGCCGTGTGGACCCAACAAGCATTTTGGGTATGATTTGTGCTGGCTATGGTGTTCACGATCCTCCTGAGGTGTGCTCATGCGCTAGTCAGTCATCAGCTGGGCTCTTGGATTGTGTGAAGGTGGGCAGTCTCGCGAATGCTGCCGTCATCACGAGCAACGACGGGTACTCGTTTGCGTCGCTAGTTTTTGTGTTGCTTGCGTTCGTGGGTATTGTGGCTATAGGTGGCTTTGTCCACTGGCGTCGCACGCAGCGCCACATGCGCGACCAGGTGCGGAGCATTCTGGCTGAGTACATGCCGCTTGAGGATCAGTCGTTGGATGACGAGTATGATTTGGAAGATGAGAAGTCGCGTATGCTGCACCCGGCGGAGCGAGCTGCTGCGAAGAGTCCCCGCGGCTACATGCCATCGCGCGGCTTTCTAGAGCAAGACGAGGATGGTGGTATGTGAATGTCGACTGAGTGATCAGCTCGTCGGTAAGACGCGTTGCAGGGCTTGCGTCGTTTTTCCTTCATGAACCTTTGCCGGGGAAGTATTTCAGAGACAAAAAGGAAGCAAATGGCAGCCGTCGATGTGGATTGAACACGATGACGTTGGTCATGATAAGACACAGAATGTTTGAGCTTTGCAACCGCTTTCGTTGTGAGACCGTACGATTTTCTGTCTGCTTCTTGTTTGCCTTTGATTGCTAAGTAGTGTCTGCGTGACTAGGGCGTATATTCGGGGCGTAGAGGTATCGTGCTCTCGGTGTGGGTCTGCTCTCGGTGTAGGTCAAAAGTGTTCACGCAGTGGAGCCGACGATGGCTCGACAGACGACACTGCTCGCTCATAACCCGTTCGATTCGCTTCCATGATTTCTGACGTACGAGGCTGAGTATCCGTCCCATTATAGAAGGGCGGGGGTACGAATGTGGACACCAACAAAGCAGGAACGGCGACGGCAAGCTGTATTTTATCAGTTTTAGCAGAGGCCGTAAGCAGTCGACCCGCACGCTACTTCATGCGAGGAAAGGCTTGAGAAAGTGAACCACTGCATCAATTATGCATCGGGCCGAAAGACCTTCGGCACACCACTTACTTGCTCGTCATCAAAGTCGTGGTCACGAGACCGGCAGTGACGACGCATCTCAGCCACTATGTGAGCTTCGTTCAGACGCTGGACTATCTCCTGCATCGCGCAACATCGGACTCAAAACGCTTCACCGATGCAACGTAATCACACTTCACACGTCATGAATTCTCAAGTTCGACTTGACCTGCAGCTCGCTGCATTCATGCAACGGTAAGTCTCCGCATATCTTCTTGAATATAGTGTGCTTTCAATCCTTCTTCGTCATGGGTTTCTTGGCCTCACAGCGCTCAACGTACTGAAGCCACAGCTCTTCCAGTTGTTCGATCACCTTCTTCTCTTCATCAGAAATTGATTCTGAAGATTGAACCCACGCTACTTCGGCAAAAATCAATCACGGGCGACATCAAGAGCCACTCTTTCTTCGAGACACGTACCCAGCTTCTTGCGAACACCCTCCAGTAATTCTAATTCAGCGACGTTTGCCACTTTTCAGCACGCTCTTCCCACGCCACTCGACCGTCGGAGCGAGCCAAAAAAGAATGCCACCTCAGCTGTTGTTCTCTCATTCTTCATCAGCAGCTCAAACACAGCATCACTGGGATGCGCGGCGAATTTAGCAGAGTACGTGTCGACATAATCAAGCTGATCCACAAGCTCATCTGAGACAGTGGGCCAATCTGATGGTGAATTCTGTTGATCCCGACCTTGCTCCCCCACGGCGACAGGCATTATATGGTAAGCATCTTCAGGTAGCACGTTTGCCTTCAGCCAGATCTTGAACATTGACTCCAAGATATTGCTACCACTAGTCATGCTTGTAAAGCGTCGGCGCGAGCAGTCATACAATCTAAGCTCCGTAGCGAATAGAAAAGCGTTGGCAGCTCGTCCCAACTTATTTCAAACGACAGCTTCATGATTAGATCATCGCTGTCATACTTATTACCCATTTTATCTACGCGTCGACGTACTCAAGCCACTGTTTCAGGTCCTCAGGGTCAATAGGCCCCTTCGCCTCCTCACCGACGTCACGTTAAACGTTCTCTCGCTTTGGAAATGGGCAACCGCTGAATAACGTCTTCAGGTAGCACTTTTGCTGACGCCCATGTAGAAATCATCACATCCTTCGCGACACCCAGCTCAGCCGCGGCTAGCGCTCTTTGAATACCATTCGCGAAATCGGGCATGCGGGAGTCAGTTTATATCGAAAGGCGCCACCAACTCTTTGTCTGTTCTGACACTCGAGAGCTTCATGACAACCTCATCATTGCCACAAGTCTTTCCTCGAGCACGGTACTTTCCAACATACGTCAGCCAACGATCAATCACCTCGTCCAGGATGAACTCGTCAGATACTTGCTGGATCATGTGTTCAAACAACTCCCCCGGACGCTTTCGTTGCAGAATCAATGCTCCCATTCTCAGCGAGTGCGATGCGTCGGAAAATCAATGAAGGTGGTGCCCACGCTCGCTCATCGTCGTTCTGCTGAATTTGGTTGGTCTTGCACACTGAAGCGTCGTGTACCTTCAAGCTTACCGGACCGACGGACGTTTCACATCCAGAGAAGACGGAAAGGTGATCAATTCGAGCCAGGATGGTTGGTCCGATTGACTCGCACAGTTGTCGATCCAGCAGCTTTTCATAGTAAAACGACGAACGTCGTAAAGAGACACTGAAGTAAGCGCATGAATGGCGACTGTCTGACACGCTAAGGAATGAGAGAAGCAAGTTGCGAAGCCTCTCAGGAGAAACATGTCAACCTTTAATGTCTCGACTGGCTCTTTCACATCCTAGGAGATTTGATCTCAGTGTGTTCGTCAGCGTCAGCTGTTAGGAGAGATCAGGGCTCCGTGTCGCAGCGTCCCGCACATCCCGCATTCAACAATTTCTTACGATGCTTAGTGTCGTAATTCTATCAATTTTCTATTCATTTAATTCTTTCGGGTTCACTTTCCAATTTGCGCCTTTAAGCAACAACGGCCAAGCAACGAAACTCTCCACATTGCCGGGCGACCGGCCCCCTTACCCTGGGTGGGTAGTCATCTATCGTGGGGTCCGGATTTAAGGGGGGAGGCAGCGCGGCGCGCAAACCGAAAGGTAAGCAACAGTCCAGGTACTCCGAGGTGAGGGTACGGCAACAGCGGTTTATAATCCCACCTAGTACCTACTATTCTACTGCAGCCTTCGAGTTGTCAGTCCAGCGAGGTACTTATAGATGCTTGTATAGATGACGTAATTGTATCTGTGACATAACAATTCATACTCTTTATTTACTGGAGGTTCGCGATTGTTGATTTTGGTGACGTTGAGCTTCTTGTGATAGATACTGGATTGTTTAAAGCTTAGTCTTGACAATCTACCATTCTATCCAACGTCGAGATTGCGATTGCATAGCATAAAGTTTCGACTGATGTATGTTGCGAGGCGTCGCTGCTCGCTAAACTCAACTGGACTAAACTGATGTGTGGGGTCAATCTTTGTTTTTCGTTGACGCCACGTTTTAAAAGAGCCATGCTTGCACAAGTACGCCATTAGCGGCAACAGTTAGGATCCAGTGGAACAGGCATCAGTACATTGTTGAAGCGGCTACAGCCTCAATTACAATGCGTTCAATTTCTCCGTTTCTTCATAATACCCGTTCTTTGGCGCTCTCAGCGCATACGGAGGCTCATATGTGCATGCACATCTGGTCGTTCTAAAATATATGTAGGATAAATGTTCAATGATCTTGTAACGGGGCACCCTGAAGCTTGTACTGGTGACAGTACAAGCTACTTATTCTGATAACAGAATAAGGCGGTGCCTCGTAACTTCACGTACACTCGTACGTGCAGAGGAAGACGGTAAGAAGAAGCGAGTACTTGGTTAGAGTAAAAAGTAGAACTGTATTTATAATAGTTAATGTCTGCAATAAATCACTATTTATCTTCATCTAACTATGTCTAAATACAAATGTGTAAATCAGTTATCTGCTCACCACTCATTGCGTGCGTCTGTCGTGGCGCGTCTTCGTTGGTTGATATAATGGCCTATATCAACCAATTAGGAACTACTTGGAAGTGCTACAGAATATTTGTCCTTATGACAATATTCTGAGAATATAACTCTTATAGTTATATTCTATTAACAATTTCTTATAAATTGTTATGTAACGATTCACCCCGTTACATCACCCCCCTTAACCATCAGTCACTTTAGTGACTGATTGACTAAATGGATACTCGTCCCAAATCATTTGGGACGGGGTTTGCACTTGTTGGTCCGCGTCCACTTTCCAACATCTCATCGCATGGTAAACAAGCCCATGCGATGCGCGAGCAAGGCCGCCGAGAGCGCGTCTGCACGTCTCTGTGCGGACGCCGAAGCAGAAACTACAGCAACTGATGTCCCATCGGTTGCTGAATCGACTCAGCCTGTATCACCTGGTGATGCAGGCGCTGGTCATGAAGACACTCGTGTCTTCACAGAGTACGAGCTCGGTGTCTCGTACTCTCCTGATACGGATGACGGATCCGTATCGACGGCAATTGAATCCAAGCCGCCTGCCAAGCGTGGCATGGACGATGCTTTGCGTCGCAGCATCTTTGGTTCATCTGATGAGTCAGATGAACCATCGCCAAGCGAAGGCGCTCGAGGTCGCGAGACTCGGGCGCTAATAGTGGTGTCGTTTCTCCAATGGACACCACTTCACAGCGAGGTGCCAGTACTTCTGTCGGCACGTCGCAGGAAGAGCGGGACCGCAATGTGTTGCGTCTCGCTCCAGAAAAGAAGGCATGGATGCCTCCTAAATCTGTCATGGATCACTTGTCGGCGACGACGAGTGATCGTTATCGAACACGATTGTTCGATTCGTCGAGGATTCATCACCTTGACCCCAGCGCGAAAGACTATCGCGCTGAACATGAAGTTCTTCATCGATGCTTTCTTCAGACATCGATGGTACAGTGGGAATCACAAACGTGATGGTCCCTCACTACTTCAGGCGTGGAACGCCTACATCCATAATCTCGAGGATGTAGGTCGTGACGCTTGGAACGACAAACTTATCAAAGCTCGTGATAAGTTTGAAAAGCGAACCCCGACAGGTGCACGCTATAAGCTGCATCGTCTGTCAAGGGAGAAAGGATTACCCTGCCTCTCTTGGGGAGACTCGTGCCCATGTTGTGTGAACAACTCTGCACGAGCACCTAAGGAGGCTTACCTCCTTACCAGCCCGTGGTGGCGCGTACGTGTCTCTACTGAGATGTACGAAGGGATTGACAACCTGAAATCCCTTTACGACCGTGCCGGGAAGACTTTCTCCGGCGGTCCTTCTGCGGCACAGGATGTGTCGCGTCGTACTGCTCGACCAGACCCAGTACGTCAACCATCAATTGGGAGCGGGGCTCCCAAGAATCCCAGGACGGGGGATAGCCGCGCCACCGGACGAGGTAACTCGTCCGACGTCCGTTCACGTCGCGGTGGTTCAACAGCTGCTCTACTAGATAGCGCTGGCCACCGCGAGAGTCCTCTAATGGAGGTGGAGGAGGAGGAAAGACGCTCTCCACACGATCATGTGGATCGGTGTGTTCCCGAGAGCTTCTTTGATCGCGTAACGCAAGGGTTACGCGACGATCTCGAGCATGAGCGGAATAGGCGTCTCCAGATGGTGGACACTGCCTCGAAGCATCGAGCTGAGTTTGCCTTTGCTCAGCTTGAGAACGAGAGATCTCTGACATCTCTTCGTGACGAGCTAAGGGTAGCTCGTGGGATTGTTGATCGGTCTCGGGCTGAGATAACTGCTCTTCAGACCCTTGTTGATGCCCACCATCGGGAGCACAAGGCTCTCTGCGAGATGCTTGAGCGCAAGGGCGTTCTTCATCGGAAGAAGCAGCGTACTGATGGTACGGCTTAAGCCGACCAACGTAAAACGTGGGATGCGTTCGCATCTTACGTGGTAACTCGATCGTGTATGCATTGCCTAGGCGGTGCAATACACGAAATGGGCCAATGTACTTGGGTAGTAGTTTACTGCTACCCAAGTTAGTCACTACATGTTTTGGTAGATTAACCGTAGACAGTAGGACTAAGTCACCTTTATTAAATAAAAGAGTGTTTGCCCTTCCATTCTTGTCAGCGTTTTGCTTTTGCTTATCCACCGCTTCGGCGATGGAGTCTTGCACAAAACGGACTACCGTTTCACGAGCCAGTATGAACTCATCTGATGACTCGTTAGCTTCAGTGTGCTGTGAGCGCACTGCAGCGACAACAACCTTTTCTTCAGTGAGGGCTTCCGCACTCTCACTGGGATCATTGTCTTCAGTGAGGGCTTCCGCACTCTCACTGGCATCATCTTCTTCGATATCGATGTTATCGATATCGGCATCAAACGCAATGACTTCTTCGTCAGAGCGTGATGAGCGTGAACCAAATCGGTTTTTGCTCGCGCGAGTCCCTCCCCCCCTTAAACCAGAGTTACACTCTAGTAAGGTGGGTACACGCGGATGGCGCAAGCCATTCACGTAAAACGGTGTATGTGTCGTGGACGCATGCACCGAGTTGTTGATGGCAAACTCTACCATCGGCAAAAACTCACTCCAACTCTTAAAGGAGTGTACGTATCCTCGAAGTATCTCTTCAAGGACACGATTGGCACGTTCCGTCTGACCATCTGACTCTGGATGATCAGATGTTGACATCTTCAAGCGCGTTCCGAGTGATTTGAACACGGAACGCCAGAAATCAACAGTGAATCGTGGATCTCTGTCTGATACGAGTTCACGGGGCAACCCATGAAGTCGGAAGATGGTGTCAATAAAGACACAAGCACAGCCACTTGCCGTGATTGTCTCTGGTACAGCCACAAGGTGTACCATTTTGCTGAATCTGTCAACAAATACGAGAATACCCGTATTCCCGCGTGCGTCTTTGGGTAACCCGAAGACGAAATCCATTGAGATGGATTCCCAGCACTCAGCCGGAACCGGTAGAGGCTGTAAAGGTGCACGCAGTGAAGGACTTGACTTCACTCGTTGGCAGACTTCGCATGCGCGAACATACTTTCGCACAAACTGATACTGGCGGGGCCAGTAAAAGTCTCGACTTACCGTGAGATATGTTTTCTCTCGGCCACGATGTCCTCCTATAGGAGCATCGTGATACTCGAACATGATCCGCAAACGCAGATCAGTATCATCTGGAATGACAACACGTGGTGTGTCACCAGAAACGGCTGTATAGTACAGTAAACCGTTACGAGTAGTGTATCGATCTGATGCAGATCGATACGCGAGACGACAATCGTTTCAACGATTCTCGAGATGGTTGGGAGAGATGTGACAACAACTTCACTATCTCACCATCTTGGGCGTATGCCCGCCTCACATCATCATACAACGTTGTAGATGGAACTGAGGACGTCATAACCGCAACAGTGACTGTCTCACTGTTGGGTTTCGCGACTGTTTCAAAGTCGGGACGACGTGAGAGTGCATCAGCGACGACATTAAGTCGTCCTGGTTTGTACTCGACCGTAAAGTTGTATTCTGCAAAGAATGACAACCACCGCGCCATTCGTTGTGAAAGGTGCGGGCTGTTCACTGCCGTGCGTAAGGACGCATGGTCAGTGTAAACAACGAAGGGTCTATCTCCTAATAGATAGACTCTGAACTTCGCGAGTGCATACTTCATGGCAAGGAGTTCCTTGTCATGCACTGGATAGTTCCGCTCAGCTGGTTGCAGCTGACGCGACTGATAGCAGACGACGCGTTCAACGCCTTCAAGGTCGTACTGCATTAATGCACAGCCGATTGCGAAATCGCTGGCATCACAGACCACATGAAATGGCCTGTCCTGATCGGCTATTGCTAGGACTGGGGATTGTATCAAGCTCTGCTTGATACCCTCAAAGGAGCGTTGACATTCAGCGTTCCATAACCACCTCTCGTTCTTTTTCAACAAACGAGAGAGGTGTACAGTCATCTCGGCGTAATTGCGTGAATACTTATGCAAATACGCCGCTAGCTCAAGGAATTTTCGAAGACCTTTGACATCGACCGGCACGGGCCAGTCGGTGATCGCCTTGATCTTTTCGGGATCAGGACGTACACCGTTCTTACCAACGATGCACCCAAGAAGTGGTATTTCGCTTGCTGCAAATATACACTTCTTGAGGTTTGCATACAATTGATGCTTTCGCATGATTGTAAGAACTTGTCGGACGTGGTACTTGTGAACCTCAACGTCCGACTTTCCATCCATAGCTCGACTATGGATGAATACGTCATCGAAATAACTCGGCGCGAATTCTCGTACTGGCCTCAACAGATGTGATACACACCTGTTGAACGTGGCAGGGGCATTACTGAGCCCTTGTGGCATTACTAGCCATTCCCAGAGCATGCCGCTAGGCGTGCTAACTGCGGTATAGGGTATATCCCGTTCCCGCATTAGGATTTGATAGAAGCCATCCATCAAATCCATGGACGAAAAGATGGTACTCTTTGACATACCATCAATGATTACGTCCTTCCTCGGTATCGGCGTCTGAGCCGGTACCGTTGCAGCGTTCAATTTGTTAAACGCGTGCACTATCCGCCACCCTCCTGTTGCTTTTCGCACACAGAAGGTCGGAGAGCTATGTGGGGGAAGTTGATTCCCTCACATGGCCCGCTGCTAAACGATCGGCAAAGAACTTGTCGATCGCAAGTACTGTTCACGAGGCAGTGGCCACTGCTTCATGACACAGTACTTCGAGCCTGGTTTAAGCTCGACTTCGTGTCGAATACCTTTATCCTTCGGTAATTCGCACGGAACAGTTTCAGGGAATACATCCTTGAATTCAACCAAATCTTCATAGAGAGGATTTTCCTTGAGCGATTCCCATGATTGGGACTCATATCGCTCAATTCGTGTCTTTTCATCTAGGACACTCTCGTCCATAGATGAACTACTGAGAACTCTCTCGTTCTCAGTAAACACTGTTGCTGACCTTATGTCGGTTACATACTCGTCTTCAGCGACGAGTATGCAGATCTGCTTGACTTTGCCACTACGCAGATCACGCAAGAATCTTTTATGTTCGAGCGTTGGCAACTGAGTGATCTCCGAAGTTAACTTCGGAGGCGCAATCAGATCAAGTGTATAAGCGCCTACACATGATCCGTTATTGACTATGACATTCAATGTCTCTGTCATTTCCTGGGGACTTATTCCCTCAGGCTTCGAAGGACTTATTCCTTCGTCTTCCCGGGGACTTATTCCCGCGGGTTTCGGGGAACTTATTTCCGCCGTATTTGTAATCTTGGGACTTATTCCCTTTACTTCCTCTAGCTGGGGTTGCGCAACCACAGCGAGATCCTCTACGAAAGACTCTCCAGTCGATCTAGGATTATCGTTTCGCTTAACCTGAGCGATCGATTGTTTCTCTTCTAGATGTTCCCCTCTAGGGATACATCTTTGTCCCAGTCCACCCGACTTATTCGAGTGGTGGACCTTCGGCGCAGCCTGTGTTTCCTCACAGCCGCCGGAACTTTGCTCCGAAGTGTAACCGTTTGGTACACTAAGGTTTTGTGCAGTCGTACTAACGACCGTACCACAAGTGAGGCCATCGCACTCACTCGTAGTACATCCACACGCTTGTGGACTCTCCAAAACGTTCATCAGATGGCCATCTGATGAACAAGCGGCAGGCATCGTTACTGTCCGATGTTGCCAGTTTACCCGTGGTTCGTACCTTCTGAGCCACGGTATTCCAAGGATGACATCAAATTTGTCATCCAAATCCAATACGATAAAGTCATCGTCGTATTGGGTATCTTCTAGCGTATAGTGAATCTTCACTATACGCTTCATGACGGTTACGGATGCGCCTGTCGCAAGACGTACCGTCATCCTCGTAGGAGGTGTGTCACATTCACTGAATTTAAAGTGACCATCTTCTAGCGATTGACGTCGCACAAAATTGTTGGACGCCCCACAATCGACTAGAGCTCGAAGGGACAACTTATTCGTCACTTCGAGTTTCAAGGTAATGAGTGAGATCTCATTACCTAGAGCAGCAACGCACAATGTCTGTGTGTTGGGAGCAACCTTCATCAAGAGGCCTACAAATTCTCTTGACGTTGCTGGATCAGTAGGGTGCTCCGCACCTACTGATCCTGTCCGTTTTTTGACGGTCCATCCCGTTGTTGCGTCTTTGCACCAACTGCGGACCCTCGTCCCTGCCCCTTTCTCATGGGTGGACGGTCACTACGCCCAGTGTCGCGAGACACTGGACGAGGGGCACTACACTCGTAAGCATAGTGTCCTGTCTTTTGACATCTGTTGCATCTCTGCAACTTCTTGTAGCCTGTAGAGCGAGCCTTCTCGCTCTCTACATAACAGAGTTCCATCGGCTCTGGACCTCCGTTGTCATATCGTCTCGGTTGACGATATGATGTCGAGCTGGCGCGAGCCTGTCTCAGACTGAAGTCTTCCTGCTCCGCAATGGAAATGGCTTGTTCTAGTGAATCTAGTTCAAGCCGGAACAGGTGAGTCTTGACGGGACCATCCGCAAGACCCTGCATGAACACCGAAACCAACGTGTGTTCATCCACCGGATTGGAACTTATACAACTCGTGAGATGTCGTATATGTTGAGCGTAAGCGTGCACATCACGCTTACCCTGCTTGAGCTTCAAGAGTTCGGTTCGAGCTCTGAACTCAGCTCTAGGCGGTTCAAACGTTTGTCTGAGCCGCGACTTGAAGACTTCCAACGACCCAAACGCGTATGGGTCGTGCAGCTTGAGCCCCAGTGCCCAAGTCTTGGCACGTCCTGCCAGATTTGACTGGGCAAATGCAACTTGCATATCCCCGTCGTCGATGCGACGCGCCCTTATGGCGTCATCCAATTCGACGAACCATCTCAAGAGGGAGTCTTCTTCGACCCCCCTATACTTTGAGATGTCAATCTTCAAAGTCTCGGGCCGACGCGAGTGCATCGACCCGCCAGCAGCAGCCTGCTGCTGTCTCAACAGTTCAAACTGTTGAGCACCTTGTTCTCTCAACAACTCTGCTTGTTGAGAACCTTGTTGGTGAAGCAAGGCTACTTTCTCGCGTTCTGCGTCAAGTTCATTTTGAATGAACTTGGCGATAGTAGCATGTTGGGCATCTCTATTGAGAGCCTCTAGCATGACGCTAACAGCATGGATGCCCATGGTCGAACCCATTCGTTCAACCGCATCCCATTCGACATCGCTCAAATGGGAGTAGCCGTCACGCGTAGCGTGAAAGCTTTGGTCATCTTCATCATCCAACATATTCATGTTGGATGTGAACGCGGTCCTTGGACGGACTACGAAGTGCTACCAGGTGTAACGGGGCACCCTGAAGCTTGTACTGGTGACAGTACAAGCTACTTATTCTGATAACAGAATAAGGCGGTGCCTCGTAACTTCACGTACACTCGTACGTGCAGAGGAAGACGGTAAGAAGAAGCGAGTACTTGGTTAGAGTAAAAAGTAGAACTGTATTTATAATAGTTAATGTCTGCAATAAATCACTATTTATCTTCATCTAACTATGTCTAAATACAAATGTGTAAATCAGTTATCTGCTCACCACTCATTGCGTGCGTCTGTCGTGGCGCGTCTTCGTTGGTTGATATAATGGCCTATATCAACCAATTAGGAACTACTTGGAAGTGCTACAGAATATTGTCCTTATGACAATATTCTGAGAATATAACTCTTATAGTTATATTCTATTAACAATTTCTTATAAATTGTTATGTAACGATTCACCCCGTTACAGATCTCGTCCCGCGAGATATCCCGTCCTGTGCAGGACGGATGTGGGGCAGGCGAATCGTGTAACGGAGCACCCTGAAGCTTGTACTGGTGACAGTACAAGCTACTTATTCTGATGACAGAATAAGGTGGTGCCTCGGAACTTCACGTACACTCGTACGTGCAGAGGAAGACGTTAAGAAGAAGCGAGTACTTGATTAAAGTAAAAAGTAGAACTGTATTTAGTATAGTTAATGTCTACAATAAATCACTATTTATCTTCGTCTAACTATGTCTAAATACAAATGTGTAAATCAGTTATCTGCTCACCACTCATTGCGTGCGTCTGTCGTGGCGCGTCTTCGTTGGTTGATATAATGGCCTATATCAACCAATTAGGAACTACTCGTAAGTGCTACAGAATATTTGTCCTTATGACAATATTCTGAGAATTTAACTCTTATAGTTATATTCTATTAACAATTTCTTATAAGTGTTAGGTAACGGTTCACCCCGTTACAAATCGCGTCTAATCCCGCGCGGGACGGAGCCCTAGGAAAGATCTGACACATTTACGTGCTAGTGTCATCAGTCGACAATCGTCTTATTGAATAGCTTCAACTAAACCTCGGCTCGTTTGATCCCGCTTTTCGCCACCAAGTTTGCTTAAAAACATGAGTACGTCACATGCGTGCGTACTATTGATTAGTAAATATAGGTGCTTGTTTCTACCCTCCGATGAGCGGCTCAACTCAATCAGCAAAAAAAGTGACGATTTGTGCAAATTAACACAAAACAGAGCCATTGTTTTACGGGAGAAAAGATGGTTATGCCATCTCATCCCCGTCATTTCAGCAACATGATCACTGCCCTTAGGTCACCGGGCTTATATAAAGAAGCGTGGCAGGCCACCAGTCGAGACTAAAGCTCCACCTGCGGGGGGTGGGGCGGGATTGGCCTATCCTGCGTCCCATCCTGCGCAGATCGGGATATCCCATAGGACGAGATTATCGAACATTTACCTCACAACAAAGCTTCAAGGTACAGACCTACACGCATTTGAGCACCTCTGTAACGGGGCACCTGAGCAACACACTGAAAAACCGGTGTTGAGCTACTATCACCGAAATCAGTGTGGGTGGTACCTCGCTACCTATAGCAACTATGCAGAGGAAGGAAAAGCAACTAATAACTGACTAGTTGCTGGTAAAAGTAAAACCGTAATAAATATGAATAAGTCCTTGATACAAGTACCTAATTTTAGATCCTAATTAATTACATTTACTTACTAAAATGCATGTTGAACTCTTGCTCACCACTCGTTGCGCGCGTCCGTCACTAATTAGACTGCTAGAGCTAGCTAATATGCTGGACCATATCAGCCAACAGGATAATGCTTCTAAAATTACCCCATTTGGAGATGTATACAGATATTACCAACTTTCATCATCATATAATACCTCTAAGGCATCGAATGTTCGTTAAATGTAACAAGCTCACCCCGTTACACTAGAAATTTATTCATATAAAAAGATGACTCCAGCATAAGATAGGGGAGCAATCTCTGGAGATCGCCCTTTGGCCAATATATTCAGTTCCAGGAACTGAATATATTGGCCAAATATTCAAGTGCCTTTTTTGCGCTCAGTCACTAGCAGATTCACCCTTTGGGCTCGCAAGGATGCGTATAGACCAATGAAGAGGAAATTAGTGCGACGTCTAAGTAACACCAAGCATTTATTTACAGACGCATACAAAGGAGGCGATAAGCTGTATCACACTGAACACGACGTGAGAGTCACATCCAGCATTACTCGTAGGCGAGATAAGTGACGGACAATATCGCACTTAATGCGACATGTAAGGTGTACTTGGCGTTATGCACATACAAGGGGGTTGGCAGACTAATCGCACCTAGTACGACGATTACGGTACACCTAGAGTTATTTTCATACAATGACAATAATAGGGTAAATCATACTTAATACGACATGTAAAGTACATGTCGTTCTATACAGATACATGCACAAGCAGATAAGAACGATTTAAAAGGTCGCCATTCGCCTTGTGCACAGTCACTAATAAATCCACCCTTTGGGCTCGCAATCATACTTATTCTTCAGCGACTGCTGCTGTTGTATATCGTTTCGCAACGTAATTCAACTCTCATAATTGCATTACCTTATCAAAGGGTGAGCTCCAGATCTTGATCCGCTATCTTATATTTCCCTGTTTAAATTACTAAATAAAAATTATTAGAATCACGATATTATGTAGAGTAAGGAAATTATTGAATGTGGGATGTGAAGAACCCGTGGGGTGGAGCAATGTGGGACGGGGCTCTAGTCGAGACGGAACCTGATACGGCAGGAACAGCAAGGTGCATCGTGTCACGACGCAGGTACATTATCATAATCAACTACTGTACGATACATCGACAAGACATATCATAACACCCTTACGTCATTTATGCCGTAAAGCTTGTTCGCAAACCTCAAGAAGTCTACAGAACAATCCACTGTGTGGACAGGGAAGGAGACAATGACACCGACGAGTATATTACACGAGTGGATATTTCACTATACTCGTCGTGGATAGTCAAAGCAATGTCTTATTGAAGCTGAAGCTGGATGAGGTTAAGTATCTGCTTCGGGGATCTGTGATTCTTGACATTATAGATAGAAAGAAGCGGACCCCAATATTTAATTTGCCAGACAAATCTCTGATAAGATTGTGGATGGATCGCGAACATCAGCGGCTACAGTTTGTGAAGAAAGGTGATAAATACTGAAATGAGATAGATGGATTGCTTATCCAGAATCACCTTGTAATGCTAACCATAAATTAAATGGTGTTCCTTTAATGCAATAGCACGAGCGCTAAGGATACTAAAGGGTCGCTATAATTAAGCAAATGCATGACAGAAACGCAGTTACTAGTAAATGTTTTCCACCCGAAATATTCGAGGATAAGCTCACGTGTAAGCTGCTTTTCAGCTAAGTACAAAATCATGTCGTACAAAGCTAGCGTGTAGCAAAGCAAATAGTAAATTATGAACGCCTTATATCAGTTATATGTAAAATGAGCAATTATCTTCCTGGACTAAAAATCATCGATAATTCTTGCTGGTCTAATATAGATTTCCCGATACAAATGTATCTTTCCTTTTAAGCAGAAGCGTGAAGCAAATGCAAACATGCGGATGAATCAAGTCTTTTTGCTCCAGGACATCGCACAGAGACATCGCAGTTGCAATTTACATGCAAATGAAAGTTTGGATTCATTAATGCTGAGATAAAGAAACTCTTTAAGGCTCGTGTTATTCACTTTCTGCCCACAATCCCACATGCATCGAAAAAAAACGCTCTGTTAGAGACATTTGATGATGTACTGGTAAACAGAATGCGGACTGCAATGAATACTACAAATCTTTCAAAGACACTTTGGCCAGAAGTACTGCAGTGCATTGTGGATATAGATAATATTGAACGGGGCAACAGGTCCTTCTATTGTTACAGTACATTCCACCTACACTGAACACATAGCAAGGTGGTGCTACGAGACCTTACGTACACGCGTCGTGCAGAAGAACTTTCAACACGAGAAAAAAAAGGGTTACAGCCGAACCGTATATCGTATAGTCTATCTCCTGTACAAAAACCAAATTAGTCTCTATTCAACTACATCTAAATTTAAACATGCAATGTAACTGTGGTCTCACTACTCGTTGCCTTCTTCCGTCATGGATCTGATTATTCGAAGATATCATTAATTTAGATCAACCAATGATCATTGTATTACTTCTGCAAAACAGTATTTGTTAAGCCGAAAATATGAAAATATTATGTCGTCCTAAATTATACTTATACTTGATATCAACCTTATGTAAACTATCATGTGACGGGAGTACCCCGTACACAATAAGAGTGCAACTCGAGCGTTACGAGGCAAAAGATTGTACAAAACGTTTGGGAATACAAATCATATGTGAGCAAGATCAAACTGTGTGGCTCATTGGGATTCGTGCATGTTTTAAAAGCAAAGAGACATGACAAGTTGAGTCACAAAACTGAACCAGCGTTGCTTCTTGCCTTTGCACATAAGACCATTGACTATTGATTCTTAATCTCTATACTGGTAACATTGTTGAGGCTCGCCATTTATATTTCTGTAAAGATGTTACTGTGTGCAAGACCTAAATGTCTGCATTAATAAAAGGATATGAGGAAAAGTCCGAGAAAATCAAGTGGTTCAGTATGTTTATTTGAAGTAGAGATAGCTATAGTACACCCGATGAACAACTGTGGACTAGCGTCCACTACTAGACCTATTGTTCCGGCGTCATCGTTAAGTAGTGACGAGTCAGAAGTGAATGATACAAGTTTAATCACACAACTCTGGGGTGAAACACAAACAGCAGTGGTATTAGACAAGATCGTTTATGAAACTGTAAAGTTTTCAATTCTAACACTAGCGCGCACCGAAAGAATCGTTGTCCCGGAATTAGTTGGCATGTACCAGCACCTACAAGGTGATCGATGCGTTACTCAAGTCGAATGTCAGACTGAGCGATTATCAGCTGATGGTAAAGAACTTGTTCAGAGCCTGCCACGGTGGAAGAGTCACTGGGCTTATCCCAGAGGTACGAGTGGAATGCAGCCATGCAAGCAGATCTTAAAGCTCTGGTGCTGAATGGTACATTTGTCCTTGGTGAATTGCGTTGCCGCGTTGGTAGGTCAAACGGTTCGATCGATTCTCTATGCGTCATTGCTACGCCCATAAAACAAAGGCACGCCGATTCACCTTCCCTGACAGTATAATCGTCTTCCATGTTGTGCAGTTGCTGCCGGAAGCTTTCCATCTTCTTTAAGTGATACGCCATGTACTCGCTGCAACTATGTGATTTAAAAAATTTTGCCGCAACAAATCGCATAGGAAAAATCGCCTCGGGTCTTGTCTGTCCCAAGTTACGCCCACATTTAGACTGATGTAGCCATTGAACACACATTAGTTGCATCGTCGATTTTGGAACCCGCTTATACCGCGCAGGATCACGTGCAAATCGATCTTGTTTATAAAGTTGTGTGTGTATCGCTTGTGTGGGAAAGCGGATCGAATAAATCTGGAGTGATCGCTGGGTTGAGTGATCCCAAACTACGAAGGATCGTTGAAAATGATTTTTACTGGCTGATAAGCTGCGCGATTCCAAGATCGAAAAAAACAATACCAATTTTCGAGTGTCAGGGAGCCGATATATAGTACTACAATACTAGGATCGAGTGTCATTATACCTCGAATATCAGAATATTTAGATCGAGAATAAGTAAGGTGATCGATACTTTGAATAAAATCGACGATCAAATGAAGTAGCGTTCCAGAACGGAGGTCGTTGATTAGTAGCGATCATGATATGGAATAGTTGTCGACGATCAGAAATGGTGATAGCGATCGGCAGTAATCACGATCTGAAGAATTATCGGCGATCGGAGTGTGATCGAAATCAAGCCCACGATAAATGTTGAGACCTCTCGAGACGTGTGTAAACCACATATGTGAAGATGAAGTCGATTAAAATAAAATAGATGAAGTAGTAAATTCTATTGTTTCCAGGAAATATAGTAGTATTAGCTTTAGTTAATTCACATGTAAC
This sequence comes from Peronospora matthiolae, assembly GCA_921007115.2. Classification (NCBI taxonomy): domain Eukaryota; phylum Oomycota; class Peronosporomycetes; order Peronosporales; family Peronosporaceae; genus Peronospora; species Peronospora matthiolae. The sequence goes on from CAKLBY020000190.1 coordinate 672,660, forward strand.
AAAATTTAATTCACCCGTAAGTACACGTGTCAACTTCTCTTCCAATCTAGAAAATTGGTATCCCGACGTCAAGAAAGGGTTGCATGCTAAATTAAGTGATATTACCAGAAAATTGACTGGTATTCAGAATCATCAAGACATCTCTCAACTGTCATTTGACGCTGCAACAACGAAAAGGACAAGGAACAAGATCGCGAGAAGGCTCGAGGGGCAGAAGGTCAAGTGTAATACGCATCTCTACATACTAGACAAGACGATTTCGTTGAAATCTATGTGATCTACACCAAGCGCCCTGCAAGCATACCCGTGACCGTGTGAAAATATTCGCACGATCAATCCAACCCCCATCCCGAATACGGTCAAGTTTCTCTCAACAATATCTGATGAAGAACAGTGCAGTAAGACCTACCGACGGGTACACAAGGTGATGAAAGAATTGATCACAGACATGTAGATAACCCTCAATCGTCGGTCGACTGCGCGCCAGTAGAGATTTGGGATCGCATTGGAAAATTATCGATTCCCGCTCTTTTACACTTCGTTCGTGACAAAACAAAGTTTTGCTTTAATCACGGTAGTTCACAATTTTCTCTCGCCGGGATGTACCTCCAAAATAGCTCTGTATGACTTAAACGTTACCTTGAAGCAAGGCGACTTGATGCAAACTCGAGGTATGACGAGTAGTCGATGAACCGCTGCCATCATGCTGGCTGCTGCAGTGACACTACCAAAATGACCTCTGACTCCACTTTCTGTGCTTCCGCTTGCCCTACTCATCTTGAGTGGTTCTTGACTTCTTAAATCAACACTTACGTATATTTCGAGGGTTCGGGATTAGAACCTAACAGCATCCTTACGTCCTTTAAGGCTTATAGATGTCCCTATTGCGAGCATAGCAAGAGAAGTCGATTGTGTGAAGGTGGTAAAACTAAAAAGTGCAATGCATTAATACTTGACCTCATTGGTCATTTATATGTGCAGCGTCCTAGTAGCATGGGGAGGAATGCTGTTCCACAGACCCCCCCTTCAATAATACTTACTCCAGTAGACTTCATCAATCAATCACTCAATCAGTATGTTGTATAATAAAGGGATCAGCAGGTCACTCCCAATATCGTTAATAGAGACCAGGCCTTCGCCAAACGTGAGCTTCCCTTTCCCAGCCATATCGTTTCCTGGATTAGCTCATTACGTACACCTCGCATTTCATCATATCGGCTTTTGAATCGTAACACTTATAAAGTGCAACTGTGTTTATTTTAGATTTGCGGATCTCAATTTCTTTGTACAGGCATATGCCAAATGAAGTGAAAGAGAAACACTCCACTGGATCATAAGTCTGTGTGTCAAAACACCTAGTAGAAAATGTATTCTTGCTCTGATGGGTCAATTATGTCCGTTACTGTGCAACAGAGCGTACGGAACCTGCAAAATGACAATGTGTGTGGAACAAGACTATGAACTCATGCATAATAATATTGTAGAGAGCGTACATTAAGGACAGGAAGAAAATTAATTATCTGAACTTGTTATAGTTATAAAACACACATATTGCAAGGAAAACGTTACTCAGCCATCACACTTTCGATGAATAGCTACCACCCATCAGTAATTGATATGGTGTAAAATACATTTGTAACGAAATGCATTTAATTGGATAAAATTACAGTCCGGGCCATAAAGTACAACCGCCTATGTTTTTACTCATAATTTCATAACAAGTACGAGTTGCGCAAAGCTTCATTACATACCTCTCATGTGTTAACGTCCCCATTTTACGAGTTGTTAGCATGTCTCACATACAAAAAAGCGCTTTTGGTACCCGGTCAAAAGTTTTCGGCTACATCGAGCATACAAACTTCAGGTAAAAAGGATGTTTGTTAAATGCTCAGTGTCATCATACATTTACTTACTTAAGTTTGTAAGAAGCGCGAAGTAATTCGAAGTGAATGGAGTATGCCCGGCGTTACTGGCGCATTTGACTATAGAAAAGTGTGCTATGGCAACGAGAGTAGCTAAATCATCGTAGCGGATTTTTTTCAAACCATTAAGGATTTACACGGGAGCGAATTTTCGCGCGCTTGATGGTGTAAACACGAGCATATCCGCTGTACGCTACGATGATTTAGCTACTCTCGTTGCCATAGCACACTTTTCTATAGTCAAATGCGCCAGTAACGCCGGGCATACTCCATTCACTTCGAATTACTTCGCGCTTCTTACAAACTTAAGTAAGTAAATGTATGATGACCCTGAACATTTAACAAACATCCTTTTTACCTGAAGTTTGTATGCTCGATGTAGCCGAAAACTTTTGACCGGGTACCAAAAGCGCTTTTTTGTATGTGAGACATGCTAACAACTCGTAAAATGGGGACGTTAACATATGAGAGGTATGTAATTAAGCTTTTCGCATAGCATATTAAAATAACAGCGCTCAACTCGTACTTGTTATGAAATTATAAGCAGACGTATGGGTGGCCGTACGTTCATGGCCCGGACTTTAAGACTAAGATTTTTCAAAGATATTTTTTTTATTAAAACATCAATGATCATTTTTTTATGCTAGTATATTATTTAATCCAAGTATGTATATTTATCGCTGGCTACAGTGTAAAGCCTTGTTACACCGCTTCAATTGCGTACAATTACATGAATAAGGCTAAGAAGGCAATCAAATCCAATTCAAACAACAAGGATATATCGTTGTTGCCAAATGTACAATAAGGTAGGCAATAAAATAGATGGTGCTGTGAAAGGTTTTTTTCACCTTGCGATTAGTCAGTCCTTTGGCGATACATATTGAATCTCACCAACGCGCTTCTTTCAGCAGTAGAACTGGGTGCTTCTTCAGGGCTAGGAGAGCTTCTCCATCTCCTACTTGTGTCACGCTGATCGTATGTCATAAGCATGCAAAACTATTTGCCGTCATTAACATCCTCATTTTTTTAAGATCTGATGCCGAGTCCTTGAAACAAAGGATCACATTTCAACAATATTCTCTTGATCGCACATAGATCCGCTTGTTTGTAGCTAGCAATCCTCATGGCATTACATTTAGTTTGATTTTATGTGCCCATGCAGAATAAAATGCCATAGTATCCTGCGTTTTATTGGTCTAAAAAGAAATTGACCATACACTTCTTGTCTATCTCTAAGTTACAGAATAAACGAAATAAGTATCTTTATGTAGTGCCGCCAATACATTTATAGTAAGTGCTAGGCGTGCGTCCAATTTAACGGCAATCGACTAAATAAATTGCGAAGATATGTCCACCGGATTTTATGATGTTGCGTGTTCGCGTGACCTATTAAATTCAATGTTTTCGAACGAAATGTTAAATCCTATCACGTGTTGATGAATTGAAACTGGTACATGAAATAGGTAGCTGATTAACGTTTCATAGATTTTAGAGACATGTATGATACGTGATATCGATGTTGCTGCTAATGATCAATATAGTATATGTAAGTAGCTGATATCTCCTCCTGACTCCTAGACAGGGTGTTTCTGTTTATTTGGCACCGTGCGATGTACAGGACCACAAGCTGCGTAAACGTGAATGTACGTACTGTCTAGAAGATGAATCATGATCTCGGTTAGAGCTGACTGATAATTTGCAGTTACTTCATATATAAAAATAAAGAACTGCTAAATTCACACCCCTGTTCCTTAGATTTACACCCTTCCGTCAATATCTTATACATAAAATCCCTATTATTTTTTAATATTTGTTTTGTGACAAAGTAATTACTCGATAATCTAGGCCGATGATTGGCAAGTAATACGTAAGAAATACCAAGATACTACTCACGCCTGTGGTCTAGCTCCTCCAGCGTTTACTTATAGGGCACCACGCAATAACATGCTTCCTCCTCCCGAGGTTGAGTATGCCAGTCGGGAGCAACTTATGGATAGTGTGCAGACGTATGCACGTGGCCAAGGCTATGCTGTTACGATTAAAAGTTCGATTGCAGGAAAGCGTGTCTACCTTAAATGTGATCGAGGTGCCGTAAACGTACCAAAGGTTGAAAAAGAGCGCCAACGTCAGACCAGCTCACGCCGAATTGATTGCCCGTTCCTTTTGAGTGGAAATTTCTCCAGAAAAAGGAGTAATTGGAGGTTAAACGTGATGAATGGATGCCACAATACAAGCCGTCACTCCATCCGTCTGGTCATTCGCCTGCACGACCGTTCGTGGAAAGTCTTCAAGAATAAAGCCACGACGGCATTCCGAACTCTTGATGGCGTCCTTAAAGATACCGACGACAATCTCGTCGGTCAAAAGTGCGCACGACTCCATCGCGGCTTTGACCTTTTTGCCTATGTCGGTGCCAGCAGCTACAGCAGCGCGCAAGATGTCGCCCGTAATCAAGTGGCAGAAAAGTACTCGTCTTTGTCCAACGGCGATTGCGTACCTTGAATGTATAAGATTTAGAAGGAAGGGTGTGAATCTAAGGAAAAGGGGTGTGAATTTAGCAATTCCCTAAAAATATTATCTTTTGCTATTAAAAGTGATAAAATCTAATGTAATACACAAAAGTAAATTTGATGTACACTAGGTAAAAAATACATAGATTTAAAAATGGAGCTTTATAAAAGCGCTCTAATATATCAATAGAATACCTTTTTCGTTTAAATTATTAGAAGATATTCTTACTTTAACAAAAATAAGGAAAATAACGTTCAACATGATAGGAAATAATATTTATTATTTATTAGGTGGAAAAAACCAAACTGACCTTTAATTACAACCTAATTTCATAGAAATAAAAAATTCGAACAATATCTTCAGCAAAGATCAAGCCGATGATGAAGAAGCCTATGGTCTCCGGAAGATGGACTCCGGAGGTGTATAATCCATCGAACGACAATTAAATCACGAGCGTGATCTTAAGCGGCGGTACAAAGCTGTGCTTAAGCTAAGTTTTTGCGTCATGCAAACGTTTCAGAGTGGCGAAGTTGCGTACGAATTGTATCACATACTGGAACATAGATATTGGTGCTTACCACATGAGTGGGAGCAAGACAACGAAAGCAAGAACAGCAAAATCACATCAAACACGTAAATACCGATTCTACAGCAGCTCTACGATTATTAAGAACTAGCAGATTGTAAACGTGCTGAAGCTTTGTGTAGTACGACCCGCAATTGCGCTTCCATTTTTGCTTTGCTGCTTTCTTTGGCGTTTGTGCGTTTGTAACAATGCAGATGATGCCACACAGACCATGATGCTCTGTCAGCCGTAAAAAGGAATTATTCTTGCTTACTGTGCGCGCGCCTTTAACCAGTTTGATGATCGCTGTACGCACCTGAGTATCTCCTACGCCCTTGCAGAAGTGGTGCAAGAGCGCTAAATGTGCCCGTACTGTTTGCAGAATATGCACTTTCCAAGTCAACATAGCACATTCCTCAATACACTTAAACGCCGAGAAATCTTGTAGATGATTTTGTTGGTTTGTTGATCCGGGTGGTCTACCTTTAACTATATTGCGACTGGATCCCTCACCGACACGCTTGGATTCATCAACACTGTATCAATGATGTGGACTCGAACGAAAGTTTTGTTATAGGTTTAAGCTGAGTATATAATTAGAATTGATGAATTACTAAGTCATTGATTGAATTTTGCTTTTTACATTCCCTGTAGCAGAAGCACGAGTAAATTTTCAACAACTGCCAATGCGAGTCAAAATGTTTTAGCGTGAAGGATGCATCAGCGTCGATTTCTTTTTGAGCAGAGTGCTTGCACGGTAGGGCCATAGTCAATTAGAAATTGGGATTGCATTGATCGGTGAATGCACGCTGTTTGTGGATGTGGGTGAGCGCAATCTATGGAACCTCATATACAACCTGGGTGTACATGGGCGCTGCTGCGAATGTTTGTCGCTTCACGCGATCAACAGCGTGTATCTAAATTAGCTCCACCACTTGATGCTCGATCGCCAAATGGAGACTCTAAAGCACACTGAGCAGGTCACCAACCAACGATCGCAAAAAACGCGCTCCGGGTACGAATGTACCGATTCAGATTCAGACGTAGTGGAACAGCCGTGTTAAAAATGTCTCATACCCACGCTTCAACAAACTTCTTTTTGTCGTTGACCCACTATATATCAAGGTGCGCGTAAAGGAAGGGAGATACCGATACTTGGTCTAAATTTTGTCCCATTGTGCTTCGAAAACTTCGACACTTGATGCATGGCAGAGCGCTTCCATCCGCTATCATTTCTACTCATTCATCTCCATTCGTAAAGTGGACTTTGCACCTGGCAACAAAATGTCTTATTGTGTGCCAACGGCGCTCCCAATCTTGTCATTTGGTAACACTTGCTGCTCAGCGTTCAAGAGAGCCGAAAAGTTGTCGCTGACCAGAATTCACGGCTTTTTTTCATTTCTCCGACTCTTAAGCATAGTCTTAAAAGCGGTAAGCACCCATTGGGAGTTCTTCTCGACCTCCCTTTGCATAAAAGTAGTGCAATTGAGGGATATCTTGCCAAACGGGTGACGCCGAAATAATTGAGCATGGGCATCTTAAACTTGTTTGTTTTGTACGTGAATTCGATCAGATGACGTCACAGAACTCTGTAGCAAGAGTGATTAATTGAGAATTTGCAACTAACAAACTGCAGTTTTGACCCTTTCCGTCAAGACTTAGCTCATGACAGTAGTTTTTGTACTTGCAGCACATTAAACAGCGCTTGGATCGGCAATGGTCCATTCACTTACTCTCTGCTTCCCTTCTGTTTGTCATTGTGTATGTCCCGGCTTTCAATGCAGAAGTCCGGACGATCCAGTCGGAGGATTGCGTGTTTCTCTTTGGCCGCAACTTGCTCTCTGTTGTTAAATGCGCTTGCTCTGCTGCTCATTATTTGGCCGTCCAGCGTGAAAATGCATGTCAAGGTTTGTGGACATGTCATGGTTGTGTGCTCCTTCAAGTCAAGTCACCTGCCACAACTTGTCGACGCCGATCTGTCGCGCTATGAGTACGTAGTCGCATCCTGTGCATTTGTCTTGGTGTTTTGCACGACTAAACAGACTTGTATGATCCCGCTCGATCCCACACAACAATCATTGTATGTTTATAGTCGGACCTGAAGATCGAAAGAGAAAAACAAAATGTGCGCTCTCTCAATTGGAGAGCTGTGAACATCTCCTTTGCCGAAGGATACTTAACTTCGAAAACCCCCATCAGACTCCATCAAATATTAAGCAGTTGCTTATGGTGGTTGTGAAGTTATAGCGTGGACGGTGGTGCGTATTACCAAACGATATAGTTGCCATATATTGATTCCGTACAAGTTGTAAAATGCAGCAAACGCAATTCATTCAAGAAAAAAGCTCCAAGGTTCGCATACGTAGAATATTGCACAGATCCGAATAAAGTGGCGTAAATGTCTGTCCTATCGTTGAAAACCATCAAAATGGAGCGTCTCTTATCAAGCGTGTACGCCCGGGAGCCGCACGTGAAAGTGGCGGTGGCGGTAACTGGCGGTGGTGTTTCTGCAGCTGAAGTCCTTTTTCGTCCAGGATCGTCGTCCACCATGCAGCACTTTGTTGTTCCCTATTCACGTGCGAGTCTGCAGTCATTTCTGGGCGCAGTCTCTCCGACGTCTTCTACGCTCAAATTTTGCTCAGCGGAGACGTCGGAATGCATGGCATTTGCTGCATGGAAAAAGGCAAACGACATGACGAGGCAAGAAGCAGAGGAACACGACGCCCAAGCTGCTGTTTTAGTGAGCAGCGCTGTGCAGCGATTTAGCACCTCTTTAGGGATCGCGTGCACTGCTGGACTTGCTACCAACTGGGCCAAAAAGGGTCCACACGAGTGCTTCTTGTCCGTTTGTCAGGCTCGCTTTAGTTCCAAAAACCGCACGTACTTGCGGCCGCAGTGTGAAACGTACCACCTCCAATTCGACAAGACGCTGGGACGCTCAAGAACGGAAGAAGACCACATTGTGAGTCGGTGGCTTGTGTTTCTCCTGGCCAAGGCTGCAGATGTGGATTCAGAGACTTGCCATGCTTTTCATGATGAATTGACGTCTGCTCAGGTTGGAAATGATACTGTCGTGAGGGTGACAGCATGTGAAGGGCACAACGATGACCCACTGGATGGCATTTGTTGTGGCCCGTCGGGCCAGTTGACAAGTGTTGCCTTCTTACCGGAAGAATCGAAAGTCGGCGGGACTACTGCTCCAATTGCTGCCCAAGGATTTGAGTTCCGTGGGCTCGTGCTGCCAGGATCGTTCAATCCACTCCACAAGGGCCATGTCGATCTCGCACGTGTAACTCAGCAGCTCATAGAGTCGCGCACGGGACTGAAGATGCCAGTGGCGTTTGAGCTTGCCGTGTCGAATGCAGACAAGGGTGCAATCGACTCATCTACAATCTCATCACGCGTCGCACAAATCACGCACGGCAGCGGTACTTCCCCATTGGGCGCTTGGTCGGTACTTATTACAAATGCCCCACTATTCGGCCAGAAAGCCCAGCTTTTCCCTGGGTGTATATTTGCTATAGGCGCCGACACAGCAGTACGCCTTGTGGACAAGAAATACTACGACATGGACGAGCACAAGATGGTGCTGGCATTGGACCGCATTGCTCGCAGCGACTGTTCTTTCGTGGTCGCTGGAAGGTTTGACAACAAGGTGGCAAAGAGGTACATCTCTGCTGAAGAAGTGGTGGAAAAGCACGTCCCGCCAGTGTTCCGCCACCTCTTTGTTCCGCTACCCGAGACAGTTTTCCGGAACGACGTCTCTTCGACTGACATCCGACGACAGATGGCTACCACGTAAGTGCGACAATCCATTGGTTGAAATAAACGAAAACCTGGTGGAATTTGACCAATTGCAATGGACACAACGATGCGCTTCCCCCTCATTCTTCAGATTCGGAAAGATCAGCAGCGCGAGCAGCACCCAAGAGCCCCATGTCGAGACGATACGACGGCCGCACAACCACATTTTCTCCAGAGGGTACGCTCGTCCTAACTGCTGTGTACCCGCTCCTTCCTATCTGCAGCCTCGTCTCGCTATGAACTAACTCGCACGTGACCTGACCTGATGTTGAGCAGGCCGCCTCTTCCAGGTGGAATATGCCGTAGAGGCTATTAACAACGCCGGGTCAGCCGTGGGAATCCTCGCAAAAGACGGCATTGTGATTGCAGGTCAGTGGAGTATATGTTGTCAAAGCGATTCGATCCCAAACGTCGCACTTAGTGAGTAACGCCGTGTGTGTGTGTGTGCTGTCGACTGCAGCGGAGAAGAAGACAGTGTCGAAGCTACTGACTCCGAGCAAAACTAGTGACAAGACCATTAAGCTGGACGACCATTTGATCTGTGCTGTTGCTGGCCTGACTGCCGACGCCAATATCCTCGTGAACTATGCGCGTCTGTCGGCGCAGCGCTACGAGCTGGCGTATCAGGAGAAGGAGCCGTGTGAGCAGTTGGTACAGACCATTTGCAATTACAAGCAAGCGTACACACAGTTTGGTGGACAGCGTCCCTTTGGCGTGTCGTTCCTCTATGCTGGCTGGGACCGCCACCACGGCTTCCAGTTGTACCACAGCGATCCGAGTGGAAACTATGGCGGCTGGAAGGCCACAGCCATTGGCGCTAATAACCGCGCTGCTAAGAGCATGCTGAAGAGCGACTACGAGAAAGACATGACAGTGGAAGAGGCACTGGTCTTCTCGGTCAAGGTCATGAACAAGACCATGGACTCGACGACTCCCACGGCAGAAAAGGTGGAGTTCACGACGGTCACGCGAAACGCGGATGGCAAAATCGTCCACCGCCAACTAACGGAAAAGGAGACGGAAGCTTTGTTGCAGAAGGCGGCTGCAGACACAGCGGCTTCGGGTGACATGTAAGCGTGCGTGTCGATCGACATTTACCCATGGTTAGCGATATGTGCTGCCGAGAAGTTTCGGTATCTGGCAGATCCTAGCCTAACCACTTCGAAAGAATGAGACGGTTAAATTTGCAAACAGAACCGATGAGAAACCACTCTGCCTGTAAGGCTTGCTATTTTTGGCTGCACTTGAATAGACTGACAACGCAAATTGTGAGCACACTGATGGGCACCAACTCGCAGACAACCAGTGGGAAGTAGATCAAGCATTTGGTATCTTTCCCCTTTGCAAAGTCTTGAGCTTACCAAGTGCTCGAGTAAGAGCTTAAGACTTCGCACCTGGTCAAGGTACCGAACGCCTAATCTCCTTCCGAGCACTTGGTAAAACGCAAAGTTTGTTTGTACCTACAGCTTGATCGCCTTGGCGCATTCTAGTGGGCACCAGCAGCAATAGCAGTCAAATTAGGTGTGCAGCTCCGTATCCATCGCCATAACGCACAAATGGCTGCTCCTGACTACTGCTGTCGATTGCAAATAATGTGATCTACTCCACAACCGCTGAACATGCGACGTGGACATTTACAGCTTGCTATGTTCAGTCACTTCACAAACACGCCCGCCCTGGGCATCATGGTGCCCGCCAGTTGTTCTTGGCCAACCGTGTTGTCAGCAATTTGGCTAGTGTCACGAACATCACGTTCGCGCCAACGTGTCTCCAATGTGCACACATAAGTGACGCCATTGTCCTGTACACACTTTGTCTTTTTCGATTGATGTGTACGCTCCAGCACAGATTCAAGTCATCACGTAAGGCCAGGTAATGACGATGCAGTGGTCCATCTATAGATCTCACATGTTGTAAGAAAGAGCTTAAAACTTGGACAAATAAGCGTGTCGCCGCTTTGTAACGGCAAGTAGACGAAGAAACAGATTTTGTTGTCATCCTGTCGCCGCTGACTATCGCACATCGGCCGTTTGCAAGGCCGACAATGATCTCTGTGAATCATCTGATGCCGATCCAAGTCTTCACTTACAACAACGTATCTTAGCACAGTACCGGGGGTGGCGGGGGTGTTTCAATTTCTACTCGATCACTTACGAACACTGGTGAAGGTTCGAAGAAGCTCCTGAATAACAATGTACCTGTAACGGGGTGCCTTCTTTACATGATAATTTACTAGGGTAATTATCAAGTAGGAATATTTTGTTTTGACAAGCACGATATTCTCACAATATTGTCCTGATGAATAATATTGCTTTACAGATGTAACACGCTGCTCATTGTTGATAGATGATCGAGCTGTCCACCAATAAAGTCTAGCCACGTCAGAAGTACGCGATGAGTGTTGCGCAGATATTTGTGGTATATGTTTGTATTTCGACACAGTAAAATGAAGTCGACTAGGAATTTATAAGATTGATTAACTGTACTGAATACAGTTTTACTTTTCATCTTTCCTGAGTACTCTTAGTCCGTATAGCAATCTTCCTCTGCACGTACGTGTACGTGAGGTAGTTGGACGCACACACCCTTGCACTGCAGCAATGCAAGGATTATTGAGTTAACTGAATAAGGTGTGCCCAGTTACAGTACCAACAAGTAAATGCAAGTTACTCTTGCAAGCATCCCCAGTGCCAATTAATTACTGCACACACTGGATGACCGATAAAACCCTAATAAGCTAAGTTTATAAATAGTGTTTAAATCAACACCAGTGTCCACATTTATAAATATGTTTAACAGCACCAAAATTTTGTTGAGACCGAAGACTCGTCTCGACAAATTTGTTTTTTATCTAATGATTGCCACATAAAGCAAATCACTCACAAACGCGCACACTTACCGCCGTTTACGCGCCGTCGCGGATGGACGGTATTACGCATTCCCAGCCCAAATTATGGCGATGAGCGACTTCTGTTTTAATGGCGTCACTTAGATTCCAATTTAATCGGATTCAGGTCTGGAGCCTGTTTGTCGATTCGACCTTATCCTTTCGCTTCGTCGTGACTTCAAAGGGGTAACTGAGCGCCAAGGCTGCATGGTATGTACTCGCAGAGGTCGTTCGCTGTCAGATATTGGTCTGGTTTGCTCGAAGCAGGCCGATGATGGACTGCATTGGTACCTGAGACGGAGCTACCGAGAAGGACACGCCAACTCTTTCTGGAGAGATTGGTTTATATTATCGGCACGGATACGTGACTACAGACGGAGGCCCGTCAGCTCTATTTCCAGGTATGGAAGCATGGTATTGAACTCTTCGATTATGTAGTTTGAACGGCGTATCGCATCGCTACCAATCAACTTAAGATCTATCACGCAAGACTTCCCACGGTCAATAGTTGTAATGCATTGCAGGAGTGTCAAGGAGTGCTTAAGACTTCACTACACTTGTTTTGGGAGTGTCGAAGGCGCGTACGTGCTAGTATAAATCACTCACTGATTGGACCGGCGCCATCGCAACTTCCCGTGTATGTTCTAGATGCTTGGCAACTGTGCCAAACTTGTGGCACCGGAAATTTCTGTGCTCCAGCGGTCTAGACTATTGGGGAGATTTCTGTACTGGGGCACTGGCCACTTGTACTACTTAAGTACTTGTACACCTAAACTGACAACAGCGTAGGTAGGGCCTCGCGTCGCGTCACGTACACCGAACGTGCAGAGGAAGGCTAGCTAGTGAACGACGCGTTCAATAGGAGTCGATAGTAAATCTGCATAAAGTGTAATTAAGTCATAAGTATATACACCTATGCTTTAGTTTCAACTTATTCCTACTTAACTACAAAAGTGCATGCTAAACTCTTGCTCACCACTCAATGCGCGCATCCATCGTTGGACCGCTAGGGCTGACTGATATGATGACCCATATCAGCCAATCGGTGAGAATTTGTGAGTATTACCCCTTATGATAATACTCGTGAACATTATCAACCTTTATGATAATATTCTAATAAACAATTATCGAGGTTAATTACGTGTAACTGGCGTACCCTGTTACAAATTTCCAGACGATGTCGCGGCGGGCGAACAGGTGTTGCGACGGATATGGTTCCTCATGTGCTTTATTTGCATCACGCACTTATAGTGTGTGCGAAGCGATACCGTTTTTGTGGCGCGCAGTCCACGACATCTTCCAGTGTGGATTAGCTTGTGGACTACAGGTGTACGTCGTTAATCGCCTTGGACATGCGAGAACAAAGAGGCGCAGAAACAGTAGTTCAAGGGGCTCAGTCACATGCCTGTCTTGAACTTTTTACCCTTGAGTGGAGTGTCGAACCACTTCCTCTAGCACGGTGCCATATATTACCGCCGCGCCTGGCTTCGACAATTTTAGGCTTTTAGCATATAATCGTATTGGGCAGCAGACAGTCATGAATCTTTCTCTCTTTTTACTTAAATGGTTTTTCGAATCGTTATGGTGGCACGACATCGCATAGATATTTGCTCGCATTCGTTTGTCAATGTGGTTTATGGGGGTGCTCCTCTAATCACTATTTATGATTTAATTTATCGGGGTTGTGGTAGTCACCCACTTCTACAGCAGAACAAACACGACCAGTAAAATTAATGATAATTCGCTGCATCTGACCTTTCATTAGTCCCCATTGCCTGCAAAATGGAATATAAATATGACAAGGTGGAATTCTTATATAGAGGTTGAAGTTGAAGTTTTTCGGAATGATTGTCAGTCACCATTTTACCGCCATGGCAACAACTCACGGGCAGATTGAGGCAACAGCCACTGGATGGTCTCGAGAAGAGGTAACGCGAGCGATATATAGAGAGAGATAGAGGGGGCGGGCGACACTTGCGTATGCTGCTCCGTAGTACGTTCGCTGACGCCAGCACTCGTCCTGCTTTCGACAGGTCTTGCAGCGCATCGCCGACTTGGCCGCCGAGTTCTTGGACTGCTTGTCGGTACGCTCAGCAGCTGTTCCTACACTTTTGAATCTTAGCAGGTCGACTGCCTGACCAGTTGTATCGTGTAGGACGGCAAGGTGCTCGATCTTGAGGCTGTACGCGATCATTTCGATACATTGTGCTTGTCAAAAGTCTACTACTTCAGCTGATCATTTGTCTGTCTGTCCTACTGTGTGTGTGCATGCATGCATGTATGTGTGGATGTATGTATACTTGTATGTCTGTTTAGTTGAAGCGGAACTCGTCTGCGATGAAGTACGACCACGAGACAAAGCAGCAGTTTCACGGCAATGAGACGCGTCTGATCAAGCTGGTACAGTCGAGTGTAGTTATGGTGTGTCTACCCTCCTATGGCTCGCAGTCACCTAGGGATGTTGTGATGTGTGTAGAACCGACAAGGCGGCAGGCGATACACGGGGATCTGGCTGATCTTGCAGACGGTGCATGCGCTGCTGACCGAGCACAAGACAGCAACCCAGGTAGATGAGGACTGATTATTATAGGTTGCTGTCTCATTGGTGGAGAGCGACTTCTGATGCCGTTGGAGTGGATTGTATCGTAGCGAGATGTTTACTATTTGCACCCGTTCTTTAGAGGCCAGAGTGAAGCTGACGAAGCCATTCTAGGTCACTGCTGCGTGAGACTATTCGCACCAATGCTTTGCTTTTTCTCTGAGCATCGTGTGCGTCTTTGGTTGCAGATGCCGGCAGCATTTTGGGCGTGCCACGAGGATGCATGAATATTGTCGGTGCATCTAAAGGGTGCTTCACTGGTGACATTAGCCTTATCGTACGTTGTAGTATCTTTGTCGAATTGTTGGGAGAGATTGGCTTGTAACTCCTTTTTGCGTAGAGAGATAATCAATGGAGGTACTTTGGCAGTGGAGAAGAGGTTTCCATTACTCAAGAGCTGTTGCAGCTCAAGCCTAGCGAGATGTACGCAACGCGTATGATCACTTGATTCTAGGACGAAGCGCTCACGTTGTCTTGACGTAATTTGCAGGCACAGTAACGCAAAGTGCATTATTGTTATCGAGAAAGATGGTAGGTGCTTTTTATTATTGCGCGAAGATTGTGTTTCTGATCGATACGCTTGCGAGGTACTGAAGGGATCTTCAATCGATTAAGGTACACTACGTATTCACTGGGAATGTCGCTGCTGTTTTATTCATCGAGTGCGCTTGTCTCAACGCCAGGGAGGACAAGTTTTTTGTGGCGGTCCCTAGCATCTTGATCACTGGCCGTGGATTTCCAGATCTAGCTACAAGGTCTTGCTTTACCTCTACCTGGTGCCGTTTTGGTGTGAAATGCTCAGTCGATACTCTTGTGCGCAGAATGTTCGTGAGTCAATTGAGCAAGACTTTCGACATCCCGGTTCTCGGTCTTTGCGACTGCAATCCGTTTGGCCTCTCAATCATGGTACGAGAACACGAGAGAGCGAGTACAGTCGTCGATCTAACAAGGTGCTGTTGTAGCTAACATACAAGCTAGGGTCTGCTCGGATGCCCTTAGAATCACTGCAATACGGTAAGTTTGCGACCACGTTCTCAATCTAATGTGTGAACTGAGTCATTCGGGCATCCGTGTTTTACAGCTGTAGATGTTAAGTGGGTCGGTCTCCGTCCGTCACAAGCTACGAGCTTGGGCTTGCCGTTGTCGTCCCTGAAAGCGCTGACACGTAAGGATACAGCTGTAGCGGAATCCTTACTGCGTGCAAGCTTTGTTCAGGTAAAGCTATTGAACGCACCTTAGGACGATCACGTAGACTGAGTTGACGCGTCTTACCGCCTACACAGGCTACTGAAGCTTACAAGGAAGAAGTCCAAATGTGGCTTGGGGATACCCTGCCATGGAAAATCGAGCTCGAAGCTCTTTACATTTTCGGTTTTACGTATCTGACTTCCTTCCTTCGAGACTGCATCCAGAACAGCAATTATCTATGAGCTTTTCGCGGGGGTAATAATGGGCGTTCGTCAGCTTGCATCTATCTCGTTTGTTATAACAGTACACCGATAATCAGGGCGCTGCTCACGAAGTCCACAAACACCATGCGAAGCCAAAAGTACACCATGACAGACAGCAGAATGGAGATTGGCAGGGCTGGAAGTGCCTTCTGGTATAAACCGAGCAGAAACAATGTTCCTCCCAGACCCTGCACAACAAAGCAGGTACGAGAATAGTTAGTGACCTCACTAAACGAAACATATTCTGTCTACGTACCATGAGGACGGACACCAAACACCCGATCATTGCCGAAAAATCGTACTTGGCGGCTCGAGATACTAGCACGCTGTAAAAGACAAAGTCTCCTAGACCAAGCTTGATTGTCTCATCTGCTTTTACATGCCCATCAACGATGCAGGTTAGTCGAGCAATTCGACATGACGACTAGTTGCGGTGATCTCAAACGTACCCCCTTCGTCGATAATATACTTCTGGCATAGATCATGCCACATATCGGCTTCTCGCCCATGATACCGTTCCAAGATCTTGTCCACGCGGGAGATTGCTGCCGGGTTGTGTTTTGTGTAGAAATCGATCAAACGAGCGCGCAATGGAGCTTGACGATGCGGCATGGAGATTTGAGGCGAAGAGGAGGGGTCTATTGGCATATCCCGCGGTGACCCGCGACGAAGAGGAATTTCTGACTCGCACTGGTAGTACAAATTTTCATGCGCTTGTGAAGCTGTGTTGCTCGAGTGATCACGGCGGATCTCTGCTTCGTACAGAAGACCTACAGCACCGTCAAATATAGACACTCAGTAAAAAGTCACAGACAGCAACGTTGTCTACCAAATTTCAGACGTACCAGGTAATGGTCGCCCTTCCTGTTGCACAAGATGGACAAGCCACTTTAGCGGTCCACATGGTGTCAACACCGCACACAAGTCATAAAATGCAAGCACGATCACCAACGCCCAGGTGCTCCATTCGGGAAATTGACCCAGCTGCCAAGCCATGATGACTGACGTTGCAATCAGGTACATCTGTGTGAGCCACAAAGGCGTGCCTTTCTGGTAGAAGATGGTCAACACACCCACCACGGAGAAATTGTACATGACAAACAACAACGTGCATACGTCCACTATAATCTCCAACTTGGCAACGACGATGACCATCATGTTGCCTCCCAGCATGCCTAGCAGCATTGCCGACGAGAACATCATGTACCCGATCAGCATCTGCCATGCATAAGACACCGCGAGATATTAACAAAGGTTCGTCACAGTCATCGTATCCTCATACTGAAAAGCATATGGTCATCAATTTCACCTTGTTGAAGTTCAGCTTGTAGCATCCGACAATAACGAGCGTTGCAACGAGGAAAAATGACACAATCACGAGAGCGTTGACCAGTGCATCAGCTGCTTTTGTGCCTGCGGATGCACCCTTGTCTTTGTCCGGTCCATAGACTAAATAAGCGCTGCAGCAATACAGCAATATAGGGTAAGCTACGAGTGCAAGTTATCAATACATAAATATAAATTCCGCATCCGCTATTCGTTCTCTTGACGTCTGCAACGTACTCTGCGAGAGCTTCAGCCAGTGCAGGATCCGCTACATGAATTGACACAAAACTATAATCAAGCAAGTATCCGGTTAAGTACGATGCTAAGTACTTGAATTTTGCGAGGGTTAAAGACGCACCTTGCAAACAACATGGTGGCGGCCACAGGCCAAACGACGGCAGAGAACGAGCCAATGGAATGCATCAGTTTCTCATGCGTGAACACGTCTAGCTGATCGCTTTCGTCGGGTGAGGTCTGGTACGGCCCAGCCGGCAGCAGACGCTCGTGCACATCGCCATCACTTAGAGAATCGACGCCCGACATGGTACAGTCCTACCAATAGTAGGATCAAGGAAGATCCGTGTGAGCCTATGGTATCTCATATATATGTTGCCGGACAGGTTTGACGGGACAATTGTAGTCAAGAACCGTCTGGTCTAAAGTCTCGACTCTTTTCGATCAAAGTAGGCCCCGAACTACAAAAGTGACATCTTGCAGGAGAAAAGCTATAAATGTTGGACAAAAACGTACTTACAGCGTGAGACCAGCCGCGCCAATCCGGTACAAGCATGATAAGCAGTTTTGGCAGCGTATGAACAGGAAATGAAAAGCCGGATATGGGTCCGATACTTTCGATTGCGTAAAACTGCTTGTGGACGTCCACTGCAACACTTGGTGAGGTTTGCGCAAAAGACAAAGCTCTGAGTAGAAGATTACCGCGTCTTGAAGAGTTCATGCGGCTTCTTCTGAAGGGAGGTAAGCAAGGATCATTGCGCAATTCTAGGCTGCAGCTCAATTTTGACGTACTCGCTCAAAGTCAATCGCCAATACGACATCCGCACGGACACGCGGTGACAGCAACATTTCTCAAAACGTCACGTAGACGTGTCTGGATATGAGCTAATGAATGCCTGCAAAGCTTATGCTGTTAGATCGAACGTACTCGCACAGTCGACGTTTCGTAGTATCAATCACCACGTACCAGCTGCGCTTTGCATGAGGACATGACATCTGTTGCAGCTGTAATTGTAACGTCGGTCCTTGTCAATTTCAAACAGCTCTCGTATAGTCGCATGTAGCTTACAATCTGCCATCAAGTCAGATAGCGAATCGGTCATTGCCGCTGTCTCATGCAAGGCGTCGACAACAAAGCTTCCAAAGATAAAGACTACCCACTTGCATGGCGGGAAGTAGCGTTCTTGTTGCAGTACTTGTTACATTTAGGCCACGTGGGTACTTCTACCCGATACTTAGTGCAAAGCGCGACCTGGTGAAAGATGAAATTAGTTACGTCGCGCGTTCTGCTTCGAGGTTATCTTCCTTTCTGATACTGCGACCGACAATCACAGCGTGTAATCGAACAGACCTTCGTCCGGATACGAAGATCGTCCTTTCGTACATCCTGCCCGATCCATCTCATCAAACTGCGCTTTACAGGCGAGCATCAGCGTCCTTCTTACACCCAATCAAGCGAAGACGACTGATACCGCCATCAGGGAACATCTCGAGCTTAACGTAATTGACTCCAGCCGAGATTACGTTTACATCTCCTTCTACGACGGAGAAGTATTGTTGCTTGTGCGCTTCGAGTTTTACGCGAGGAAGCACCACTTCCCACTTGACAGCTCCGTCATTCATCAGTAACTCATTCGCAGCATTGTCACCATAGTATCGAGTCCCATACACCATGCAGCTCTCAGGGAAGTTACCCTTGAAATGGTTCGTGTCCACCTCAACCTGTTGAATTATGCCCAAATGCCCCAATTTGAGCACGACCCAATCTTTACCAGGCACTTCCAACATCCCAGTGGTCAAATCTGCCTTCAGAATTGCAGGTCGTGTCACCTTACGGGCGGTTTCCCATCCTCCTGCCATCGTCTTGCTTCGGCCTGGTGCAATCAAATTGCGCGGATGACCATAATGTGCATCGTTGTAACCGATCACCTGTCCCCCGTTTGCAATACTCACCAAATCTAGCTTTTCAAAGTGCGGGACCAGCTGCCAGTTTTTTACTACTTCTCCAAACACACGCAGACGTGCAATCCCTCCATCGGGAAACATATTGAGTCGCAAGTGCGTCCATGGACCTCTCTTAGCCGGCGGTACTCTCAGCAGATTGTGGCGGGTTTCTGGATACCCGGGTCTGAGCTTTGTCAATGGCACGATCTCTGTCCATTTGAACGACTTTAACTGCTCCACCCGCTCGATCTCCTCAGGCGTGGCACACACACCCATCGCACGGTCTTCCATAGCGTTAGCCGTAAGGACTCGCAACGCTCTATCGGCCTGGACATCAGAGCTCTGGGCAAAGTCGGCAGCTTGAACAGACACGCGTGGTGCGTAGTTACCCGTGAAGAACGCAGTGTCCACGTCCACCACGTCCACTGCGCCGCGCATCCCTAGCGCCAACACACACCAGTCGTGGCCAGGCGTTCGCTTGCGCCGTGACTCCCATCCGTCCATCCACTTCCCGAAACTCGTAAACTTGTCGGGGATGAAAACTGGAGGCTCAGCCAGCAGCAAGCGACTCGCAGGCGCGAACCACTCGTCCGTGGCGAAAAGCACGCGCGCACCGTAAGCGGCACTTGCCAAATCGGTCATTGTCTCGACTTCGTCAGCTGCGTGGGACGGCATGGGCGTCTGGGAAGAGAATTAGGAATGAAGTTTGGAGGTGGAATACGTGATGGATGGAACCGTTCGAATACATGGCAGAGGGGGTGACGGCATCCGGTTCACGGAGAATTGTACTGGATTATGTATGCCAGGTTCACTAGGATGGGCAAAATGAGGACCGATCTGTCGCGGTGTTGAGGGGATGTGGCTGAAAGTGCTTTGGTGACTGACTGTGCCGGCACTACAAGTTCATTGTAGTTGCTCAAAGGATTTGACAGGGTCAGCTTCTACTTTGGCACGTAGCCCATGATGGCATGACTGACTCACTTATAGTTGCAGTTGCTGATGGACATTCCACAACGACCCCCTCCCTTTGTGGTGAACATTCTGTGGTTTGTGCATCTCCATACGTCCAGATAGCAAATCACTTCGTACGTGCTGATTCCAAAACACATTGTAGTAAGTTGCAGGTTTTCTTGGGATCAAAGTACAATCGTCACTAAAACGGCCTTACTGCCTTCAGATTTTCAGGCATTTGGTAGTTGCTAGCGCCTGCGTGTATCCCTGCATGGTGCGAGGTGCTGCTGCTTGAAGCGCCGTCTCCTTTTTACCGTCGTTAGCATAGACGTGCTGTGACATTCGTCAAAGAAACAAAATGAGATTCAGCCACAGTTGCAGTTGGCATTTACAAATAATGACCCAGAGATGACGTACGCCAAAACGATATTGTGTCACAAAATACACCTGACTTTTCATCACGGCTGATCTCGCTTAGCCGAACGGCAAGGTGCTGTCATCGCAGCCGCGAGTTTGTTTGATGCATCACCGGTATAATTAGACTAGCCAAGAGCAGTTCCCAGGAGCTTTTTGTGCCACATCTCGTCCCCTCAACTCTTTGTTCAGCATATTCGACACATGTCTCGAATTATCGCTCGTTTGACCACGTCCCATTTATGCAATTACGCGCCTTTTTTCGAAATGTCACGGGAAAGGTGTCAAATGACGGCCGGCTTGCGGTACTATATTTGCACAGGCGAGTCGAATCGACAATCGCCCCGACGGTCGCACAGCAAAGTTCTTGTCGGTCAAGCAGGCTCGACACTCAACTGTGAGGAAACAGCGACACAGACGGTACAGGCAAGGAATGACAGGTAAATACGTCACGACTGCTGCTAGTAGTTCGTGTGATATGTACCCTCCAATGACGTAGCATTTAATGACTTCAGTCTTGTGAAGCGAAACGAACGCCGCAGACGTTGAGGATCAACAACCGGTACAAACCCATTATTAGTCTGAGGCTTGGCAGTCACGGACAGAGGCTTGGCAGTCACGGACAGTGGCTGCCCTGCTCCCCTTCTCTGCTAACTCACTTGCCATTACATCGCGATCTTTGGCAATAGAGAGGCGACCTGGCGACGAAGATCTGAGTTTTTCGGTCCCTCGAATCACGGAACAGCACTCGATCAACGTGAAAAAGGCGCGAAAACAGCTCACCCGAATGCGCGCCATGCTTGAAGCTGCGCAGACGTTCGGCACTTCCAGGACGATGTCGAAGCTGCTGGTACTACTGACAACACACTGGAACAACCCGTCGTTCTCGCTGTTTATAAAAAGTGCATTTCCCATGAGGCAACAAAACGCACTACCAACTGAAGATGGACTGCTGAAAAACCTCAGCGGTCGAAGAAATAACCTCGCGAGAAACCCAAGAGCGCGCCGTTTCTCGTCCTGGGCGCCAAACCGCTTCCGCGCAGACTAAAGCAGCCAAATGATGGAGGTCACAGGCGACGCTGGCGCGGCCCGACGGCCGCCGCGGGACAAGCCTCTCCACCAGTTTACGATGCACTTCCTGAGCACGCTGAACACGATCAATGCGGTGTGTAAGACGGGGCGGACCAGCCAGACTCGAACACCCTCGCGCTGCTCGTGTCATTCAGCTTTTTTCTCACAAAAGTGCTTTTTATTCGTGCTGGTCATAGAACTACTACCGCAAGCACCACCCCAAGCCCATCGATGGGTCTTCCAGTAAGAAGAAGAAGACGAAGGTGAAGCAGCAGATGCAGACGCCAGCGCCTGCTAACTACGTCTTCTCGACCACTGGCGACGAGATGTTCCACAATGGCCGCTACCTCGTGTGCGGGCGGAAACTGGGCGCGGTACGGACTGCTCGCTGCAAAGAAGGGAAGCTGGAGTTGGCTGGACGGGTCTGAATATGGCGTGGCTCCTGTGTCTCTCGATGCAAGTGTAGGGATCCTTCGGACAAGTTGTGGAAGCGCAGGATCTCGTGACGAATGAAGCAGTGGCTATCAAGATTGTGCAGAAGAAACAGCAGTACACGGACCAGGCGCAGATTGAGATTGACATTCTGCAGCGGCTGCACCGTCCGCGACAACTGGATGCTACCAACCACATTGGTGCGTTCTAGAGACTTGTGCTCGCAATCGGTCTTGTTATTTGTGTGCTGGCTGTGGTGCTCACGTCTGAAGATATACACTGAACTGTACGGGTAGCGACGTCTGACTGTCTGCTTGTGTATGTGTGTTGTGTTGTGCCGCGTTTGTAGTGAGGTTGGTGGACGCGTTTATGCACCAGGAGCATCAGTGTCTGGTGTTTGAGCGACTGGGACCGAATCTCTTTGACGTTCTGCGTGGTACCAACTTTAACGGCGTTAGTCTCAAGCTGTTACGGAAGTTTACGCGGCAGATCTTGAAGGCGCTGGAGTACATGCGACACCCGAATGTGAGCGTGATCCATTGCGACCTGAAGCCGGAGAACATTTTGCTGGTTTCGCACGGTCATAGCTCTTTGAAGCTCATTGACTTTGGTAGTTCGTGTCTGTCACAGAACCAGGTGCGTTTAGTAAATGCATTGTCATGTATGACGCCAACTGGATGCTGATAAAGAGATGCTGGTATAGATTCACCGGTATACGCAAAGTCGTTTCTATCGCGCGCCTGAAGTGCTGCTAGGTATGCGATACACTGCTGCAATTGATATGTGGAGCCTCGGCTGCATTTTGGTTGAGATGCACACTGGCAAGCCCTTATTTTGCGGCTACGACTCGGCAGACCAGCTACATCGAATTATCAACGTGCTCGGCATGCCGCCGCGTGAGCTGTTGAACCGGGCAAACCCCCGGTACCGGAGCGTCTACTTTGATGAAATCGTGATCTGCGAAGGCGACATCAAGTGTGTTGATTATCGTCTGAGAGTGCACAAGGTCGTGCCGCCAAAGGGTATTGATGTGGTAAGTGGGAACTATTACTTCACCTGGGCGATATTGTAGTTATGACGCTCGACTTTGTAACGAACCAGATACCTGAGACATGTAAGACCTTAGCAGAGATTCTTGCGAGTGCTGACAAGTACGGGACGCCTAACCATGGTCCGGAGCAGTATCCAGCGTTCCATGACCTTGTGATGCGCATGCTGGATTTTAAGTACGTTTCCAAGGTTAGTAGTGAAAAGCTCGCGCAACGAAGCTAATTCTTGTCTTGCTGCAATGATACAGCCCCGACACACGAATTTCCCCGACCGAGGCATTGCAGCACCCGTTTCTGATGGGCATGCGTTCGATGCAAGTGGATGAACCGATGGAGTCGCCAGCAGCACAAGTTGACTTCAAGTTCAGGCGGGCATCAACGACGCACGACATTCATAGTCGCAACGCCGAGCCGCTAAACCGTGCGAAGAGGCGTCGCTTTGTTGGCACGTCGGCGCGTGAGCCATGATTAGTTCTTGCACTGCACGTAAAAGGGCTGATTACAGGCCAGAAAGTGGTCGGTTACGCGACTGACGGATCACCAGCCGGGTGTGGCTTTAGAAGGGTATGTGGGTAGGCACACTGGATACTTCGGGGCCCATGATAGCACCACGTCCGTCAAACTGGCAGCTCTGGCTTGCACGCCGTCAGGATAGAGGGCAAGCAAACCTGAGAAGGAGGGTGCAGGAAATGCACCCGGTTGCTGTGCTGAAGCAACACAGAGATACATGTGCATCGTTGCGGGGTGGACGCATGACCGTCATGAAGGCAATCTTGCAGGCTGGTACGCACAGCATAGACTTGTGGCGCCACGATGAAGTAGACGAACGCAAGATGCGTCACGCTATCCGACAAATGGCTTGGCTAGAGATCAGGGCAGATCTGTAAAAGCGGCCGAAATCTCGTGTAGCAATAATGCCGATCAATTAAAGTAGAGCAGGAGTTCGTATGGTTCCTGTCGTGACTCTACGTAACTACGCACACCTCGAGACAGCAGACAGAGCAGAACAAACAGTTTCCGAGTGAAGCTTCGGTCCCCAAGAAACAGCATCGGGAGTTCGTATTATAGTCGCAGGCGCGTTCAGTTACTGTGAACTCTGCGCTCGGTCTATCGTTCACCACCCCAACTGTACAGTTCTTCCCATCTAGTTCTCACCCTGGCGTTTGAGGTAGTCCAGCAGCACGTTCAGCGCGTGCGTCTCCTCCCCAAAGTCCGTAATGACGGCGCACGACGTCGACACGATCTTTCTGGCCTCACCCAAGGCGTCGATCTTGCACAGTCCACACCACTCACCGAGCTGCTTGCCAGAAGGCACCAGGACGAGGTTCACGCCGTGCTCCTCGCACAAAGCACGCACCAACTTGCTGTAGCTTGGCTCGTCGCAGTCCTGCGAGAGGCAGCACAACCGCGCGCGACGCGAGTCCAGAGCCTTGGCAGCTTCGTGCAGGCCACGCTTGAGACCGTCGTGGATAAGCGCTTTCTTGAGCACTTCCTTGAGAGCGTCCATCTCTCCGAGCTCCTTGGGGACCTCGACCTCAGCCACAACTTCCTCAGCCGACATGATTCGTGTGAACGGTGGAGTCCTCAGAAGTTTTTCCTAAATGGTCGTCAGTGTCTCGTGATCGTGCACGGCATTATGACTGGTCCAAACGCGTCGCCTTGAATAGTGTACCATCCACCATCACTCCACACGATACTAAGGTCCAGTACACCACTTTACGAACTTACTGCCTTGTCACTCTTCTGTCGAAGCACGAAATGAGGGGCTTGCGGTACTTGCACCGGGCAGTTCATCGACGTCCTGAAGCGCTGGTGGGACATGGAGGCGCAGTCTTTTTGCAGCTGCAGAGGCTTCGCATGTTCTCTGTCTTCAGGCCTATGGACGCTTTGTACGAGGGACAAGATTACGCTCGTCAAGTGGAGAAGAAATTTAGTGAGCTCTCTGGGAAAACCCCATGGGAGCCCGATATCAAGTACTTGAAAGGCTTCAAGAGCCGCTTGCAAGGCCGGGAGCCGACGCTGAATGAACTGGTGCGCGACGATGTACCGGCGGCTCGAACTTTGTTCCGGAACGTCTTGCAACGTCAGTATCCAAAGGATATGGGCATGTGGAACAAGTGGGGCGTCATGGTACGACAGAGAATAGACACACCTCAAAGTTGATGCTCGACATCGCTTCAATTTACCTGGTTGATTGCTTTTTTGTATCGTAGTCATAATCGGTAGGCGGTGACTGATTGAGCCGTTTTGAGTGTGTAGGAGTGGAAGGCAGGGAATTACGGGCTGGCAAGGATGATCTTTTCGAAAGCGTCACGAATCTCATTTGACGTCGAGCTGTGGACATCGTGGGGATCAATGGAGCTCGAAGCAAAGAATTTGCAGGAAGCCAAGCGCATTTATAAAGTGATTTTGGCGACTGACCCGCAGAACCCAATGGCGGGACTAGGGATGGCTCTTTGGGAAGTTCAGGCAGGACATCCAGATGAAGCACGTGAGAGATTTCAGGAACTCATGGAAGAACATCCAAAGGACGTGTTGATTATGCAAGCTTATGGTGTGTTTGAAGCCAAATGTCAACACGTCGGGATGGCTCGAAGCATTTTCCAGAACGCTGTGTCGCATCCGCGAGCTACCGGCCAAGTCTGGCACGCATGGGCCAAAGCAGAGTATGATGCTGGGCTGTACAAGAATGCGCTGGCCGTGATATCTACTGCGTTTGGGCGCTTTCCAACACACAAGTGGCTTATCTTGCTGGGTGCTATGGCCCACTTCAAGCTTGGCGACGTGTATGAGGCACGGCGTGCGTATCGCCGACTCATTGACGGTGGACTCTTTGTGGAACCGTCAGCCTACAACTCGTATGCAAAAATGGAGGAGGAGCTGGGTAATGAGGATGCAGCCGTAGGCTTGTACATAGAAGCTTTGGAACAGCACCCTGACCATGTGCCCAGCCTCATGTCGCTCGCAGTTTTATACAAACGTCGCGGGCGCATGCGCAACGCACGCAAAGTGTTTGAAAGTGCACTTGTCAAGCTTCAGCACACCGGTCCTGTGTTGCATGCTTTTGGTGATTTCGAGGAGCAACACGGAGAGCTCAACAATGCACGAGAGTTATACGATGAGGCTACAAAAGTACAGCCAACGGTCATTGAGTCGTGGCGTGCGCTAGCACGTGTCGAAGCCAGATTGAAGAATTATGAAGCAGCACGTTCAGTGCTGACCATGGCATCACAGCATGTACCTAACGACGCACCTTTGCTGATTGAGTTGGCCAAGATTGAGCAGCGGAATCGCCGCTTTCCGGCAGCTCGTGAGGCATTGGAGAAGGCACTTAAGATCGACCCGTCGGACGCATCTGTGTGGAATTTGCGCGCGTTGTTGGAACTGTCAGTAGACCCGGAACGTGCAAAGACGATTGTGGAAAATGCTTTGTCGGTGGTTCCAGAGTACGAGAAAACGAGTTGGAGCATTTTGATGTGTACATACGGCCGTATATTTGCAGCTTTGGAGGATTATCAGCAGGCAGTTGCAGCCTTTCAGCGATCTTTCAAGTTGCGGCCGAAAAATTGGGAGACGCATTTAATCTATGCTGATAGTGTGCTTACACCAAACGAAGCGTGGACCGAATCTGTGAAACATCTTACGGCTTCGCGCAAGCTGCTTCCTAAGACTGATAGGAGACGTGCTAATGTCGAGCGCAAACTACGTGCTGCTGAGGCAATGGCAAAAGCGAGTCAGAATAACAAGCATACTGCCGATGGGAACAGTGAGGATAGCCGGGAAGAAGAGGAATTTTAGTTACGTACGATTGTAACAAAACGGTGAATCTGCCAAAGTTACTTGATCTTGCTGAACGTCACTAAGCCGCTATCGGAAGGTAGTGCAAGGTTCAGAATCGAAGTTTGGATTGCAGTGCTCCACCGGTATAGCAAAAACGGTTCCACCAACCTATGTTTGTTGGATATTTTTCGGAAACGCATCTCCTGAAGCCAGCAGTTCGCCATCGCTGTATTGTGCCACAAAAGACATCGCGTCTAAATGTGTACAGCAAGCGCAAACATGCAGGCATATTGTTGCTGATGGTCAAAGAACAGAGTGCCAGTGTTACACAGCAGTGCTGCATTCCTGCAGCACGCCAGCTAGCTTTATCGCGTGACACAATTGTTTGTCGGATCAGAGACTCACTGCAAGCAGTGAACGTCACCCAGCTAAGTTTTTGCATGCGTATGAACAGCGTTCTTCCGCAGAATACCAAGATAACAGGTTGCTGGATCACCCGACCTGTTTAAGCTGCCTAGTTGAGTTCGTCGATTAAGAGTGCATGGTCGTGATGTAATACTCGGCACTAGCAAATGTTGTGCTAGCCTTTTGGTCATCAAACATCCTACTGCACCGTTTCGATTCTAGCGCCAGCGCAATAAGTAGCTGCATCACCACCATCAAGTTGTCCCTTTTGTCATCTAGCGACCCACTTGACTTTTTCGCATCTTGCACTTGCTAAATGAGTTAACGGAGTCTATAGCTCGGAAGTGCTGCAAGTCGCAAACTGACTGAGCAAATAGGTGCGATGCGCATCATGTTGACACTTTCCACCGGATACAAATGATATTTTGTATTGGTGATTGCGTTCGACTTGCACTCAACAGCTAGAAAATGAAGCCAACAGGAAGCTGGATTGGAAGTCCAGGCTGCTCTGAAAGTGAATAAAATGTCCTTTGACTGTAATCCAGAGAATGCGCAGAGGATGTGCCACGGTAGGACTTAAAACCAGTAAGTCGCAGCAATTTGAAGCCGTTCCTTACGGAGAAACAACTTTGGGTAAGTCGAGTGCTACAGCGCATTGCAGCTCGGTGAAGGAGGTGACGGTGACAACCTGTGACAAAGTGCAAGGTGTCGTAGCCGTGATTCAAAATGTCGTGTCTCTGATTATACTGTTTGTGGCTCAGTATGATGGTGGACGCACCGTTACGGTTGGGTGGGATACAACGACATTACTGTCGCTTCAGGTATGAAACTAAATTGGAGATCCTGGTAAACCGGCGATATTTGTTGGCTACGCGAAGGTTTCGGTCAGCTATCGCATTCTGGATGCGCGTTCGCGTGTCATTCAAGTGTTGATATCTGTAGAGTTCGTTGGGCTTTGGACAATTGAGAGCAAGTGTATCAAAAAGCTGCTGTTAAATCGATGTCGGAGCGGCAAGTTCACTCTATCTATCACGACCCCGTCTGTTTACGTAGGAAGGTTAAATGTACCGAGTGCTGCACTGGGTCTTGGTATGCCAGATGACATGGGGGACGGTAAAAAGCATCGGTGTTCACCTAAAAAAAGGCAATTGCGAAACGGCTGAGTTCATTTTTAGTCGGCTGAGTCATTCTGATTCGTTATCAGAAGCAGCTCGAAGATACGCACGATTTCGCCAGGAATAGATCCCAATACTCGATTCACCATTACTATTTACTCACCCACTTGCCCGTGCAAGGTAGTATGAGGCACACGCATTGATGCAGCGCCGAAGTCTGGCTTAGCCCAACGCTGCTTACATCGACTACATTGTGTCACGCAATGAGAATGCAATATCAGGGGATGATTGCCGCTGTTTGCGACACCAAAGTATTCGTTTCTATCCTCTCTCAAATTTACAATCATCTACGGCACCGTCACCTACGTGCAATAATATACGATGCGTCACGTAAGCGGCTTTTATTATTACCAGTCGTAAATGACGGAGACTTTTATCACCAATTGTTCACCCAGCAGCCATTTTCTGTCAACACAAGTTACATCACCACTCCTTCGAATCCAACTACTTATCAGATCCGCGCACATTTTACGAATTTCCCTGTATGTAGGAAGAGGGTAGTGCGTCTCAGTCCGCTGCGAATGAACAGGTATCGCACTCAGCACTTTAACAGTTTTCAATTCGGTTCATTTGATGTCGTAAGCGCCACAGCAGCTACGCATGGCTTGACCCAGTACTACATCTCTTTAGCTGTAATTGCTGATCAAGAACTCTTTGGTCCAGGTGTCATGAACTCAATTGCCCTTAGTGTTTAAATAAATCTCAACAGCATTTTATCCGGTGGAAGATCAAGCTCGCCTTCATGACCTCCGCGTTATCTTTACCGTATTGAAGGAATCACAACCTTGCGTGTTATTGCACAGATGCGCTTCTGCCAGTATAAATCAGCGCGTCTTTTCTCGGCAACGCAAGCATACAGGTCACGGCCCAGTCCATGAGGAACACCTTTTTACTCGAGACGAAGGTGTTTGTGCCATCGTCATATAGAAACGACGAGGAGGATGCGGCACGTCCAAGCGTATCGCAGAAGGCTGCGGTGACGACAAGGCCACACGTGCGAATTTCCCAGAATGGATTATTTTGCGCGTGCTAAAAACGCACCTGTGTTGTTGTTGCTCATACTGTTGGAGTTTGGCCAGGAGGTAAGGAATGTAGAAGATTTATGGCAGCGAAGTATACTGACATCTACAATTTGGGCTTTGCAAGGGCAAGTGGGAGCGGAAACAGTAATGGTGAATATTAGCGAAGCTATCACAGGTCTAAAGTCAGAGGAAGACGTTACGGGTTAAGCCAGAGGCTTACGGCTAACACCCAATTAGTTCTAAGGAATTAGCATATCAAGGTAAAGAGTCGGTTTGTTCAACGGAACTTAGTGCGAACTCTATGAGCTGTTAGCTCAGACAACTGTAGTTCCAAGGACCACACGCACAACGTACAAAGGGGAATACCAGAGTCTAAGGACTAACAAACCCACGACAGGTCTAAGGAACTGTCAAGCGCAATGTGCGAAAGGGTGGAAGTCTACGGACTTCTGCTCAAAATGAGAATTGAGTTTATTTAGATTTTATATCAAGGAAAATCCTACTTTAAAAACCCTATACTGTAATAAACTAGAACTAATACAACTAATAGTATTTGAACTAAGTGGATGGTTGGCACATCACTCAGTCATTAAACGATGACGGTACAAAGTACTTCCACGGTAAGTACCGTAACTCAGAGAATACCGACTAATCGGTACTCTATTAATGTATAATTTAAGACCACACTTATCTCCCATATCACATATAGGAGGTTTTCAACCAATTTAGCCGATAGCTAGTGGACCTCGTTACACTTTCCCCACCAGACTGACGCTAACAAAACGTCACTCGACTTGTCTCCTCATTGAGGTTGTTACTTTGTAACTTGTCATCATGGACCGACCGGGACATTTAACTGAAGATGAGGCTCTATCTGTATTCCTTGGTATCGAGGAAGTGGACGATAGCAGTGCTAGTAGTAACGCCATCCAGGGGGATAAGCAATCCGAACCCGACGCACCTGTGCGTGAACGTATCCCACGTCCGGCAAATAATTCGTTCCCTAAACGTGGTGCCGCGACTGCGCCAACAGCGCTTGGTGAGATGCATAACATGGACCCATCCATCATCAGTAACCCACTTGACGAGGAGCAACAACGCATACTCGATCAGGTGGAAAGCGCGCGGCGCAAATTGGAAATTCTGACCACATTACAGCGAAACCGTGAATACACATTCACTCCGCCTGACGTGGTAGAATGCATCCGTCAAACAGCTGGACGTACTTTGGCAGGATGGGACACTGGTCCCGAGGCATAAACGCCCACTGAAATCGAATGCCGAAAAACTCTTCATGATAGGTATCTGGAACCTACTGACTGTGATGAACCTGAGTGAGTATCGAGAAAGACTCCAAAAGCAGGGCAGAGGCACACCAGTTCCACCGATAAAGAGCATACCCGTCTCAATGTCTGAGGGTGAGGACGACGTCTCAGAGGATAATGCGTTCATATGCTGGGTACATGGTGTTCAACGCTTCAGTAGTATGGTTACTCTGAGAGCAAGTGCCAGTGTGACAGACGTTCGTCTGAAGAGAAAGCTTCGCCACGACATTGCGAACTTAAAGACCAAAGGCCGACTGAAGGGAATATCTCATTCCCGCTATGTTTCGGCTGCTTCTACAGCCGCGAAGTCACGTAAGCATTTTGACACAAACACGCCCACTCCCACTCTGACTTTGAGAAGCGTGGTGCTCGTCAATACGGGCCTGATTGTAGCGCTCAAAAACGTCCACGACATATGGGCAGTCTTGCCGAAAGGGCATCTCATGCTCCCATGAGTTCTCAGACTCGGGATGCCCACGCGACTTCACCAGGTACTAGTAGTGATTATGAAGACGATGTCGTTGAAGTAACTTCTCTGCATGGAACTGGAGGTTCCCATGCCTATCAAGCAACGCCGGTGGCGATCGGTGTATAGGCTGAGAGCCACTCGAATCTGTCGAAAGGTGTGAATAGACTCCGTGAGACTGGGTCAATCCCAGCATGCTCTGAACGAAGCGCAATCTCGTCTGACGACGCTTGAAGGCGATCACGCCCGTCTTCAGACAATGAAGACACGTCTGACTCGTATTGAAGCACAGCTTGATCTCTTGATCCGAATGCAACATCCTGTGGCAACTCCAATGTACGCGGCGCCAGCGCTCTCGAGTCAACAAGGGACGGGTCCCGGTACGGCTAAAGCATTACGACGTAAAGACGGGGTGAGTACGCAATATGCGCGGTAAGCTGAGTGTGCACGCAAGGCCCTTCTTAGCCACGACGGTAAAGGACCCGATGAAGCGCGGACGCAACTTCGTCTTAAGAACCGCAGATAGTGCATTCCTAGGTAGGTTTTAAGCATTGAGTAAAACTTGGTCACCGATCTCATAGCTCTCAGTACAACCTCTTCCTTTTCTATCTGCTTGCTCTTTTGTTTGTATTGGCTTTCAGCCATTTTGTCCCGAAGATGTAGTAAGACATTTAATCTTGTTGCAAGGAAGTCTCCAACCTGTTTCTGAGCAGTGGCACGGCTGAGACCAGCAAGCCTATCGGCGATCCCTCCCCCACCAAGCCCTGACTCACGGGATGGTAGCGTTAACGGAACGCGGGGGGGGGGTGTTAGATCGTTTACATAGAACGGCGTACAACCAGTCGAGGCATGAACCGAGTTGTTCATTGCAAATTCGATTACTGGGAGCATAAAATTCCAACGCCGAAGCGTATTAGCGCACACGCTGCATAAAATATCACCAATCACGCGGTTTACACGCTCGGTTTGACCATCGGTCTGTGGATATCAGCTGTGGACATGTTTAACCTGGTGCCTAGCACCTTGAATTTAGACTTCCAAAATTTCCAAGTAAACTAGGATCACAGTCTGAACCATTTGCAAACGGCCAAACCATGTTGACGAAAGACCCGATCAAGAAACAGCTGTGCTGTACGTTCACCATCGATCGAGTCCGGCGCAGCCGCTAAATGAGCCATCTTGCTCAAACGGTCAACGAAGACCACAATACCAGTGTTGCCATCCAAATCTTTCGGTATACCAAACACAAAGTTCACACTCATGGACTCCCAACACCCAGTGGGAACAGGTACATTCGCCAAAGTCGCAGCCGTATGAGCGAAAGGTTTAACGCGTTGACCCGTTTCACATATACGCACGTGTGCTCACCCATTTGTACATCTTGGGCCACCAATACGTCTAACTAACCGAGCCATATGTCGTTTCTCGACCGAGATGACCGCTCAAAGCTGTATCATGCGCCTCAAAGAGGATCCGATACTTCGGTCCCGTATTATAAGGAACACAAATGCGCGAAGTATCCCTCGCATCCGTGCTATAGCACAGTATGCCATTATCGAGAGAAAATCGATTTACCCCGCACGCAATCGTGCCGACAACTTAATGTCCGAGCCTTCGAACTCACCACAGCCTAGTGCACACAATAACGCGATACACTGCTCATCCTCGGCATAAGCCGCACGGATTTAATCATGGATTGATGACAACAGAGTCGTAACATGAGCAAGCTCATAATCGGTCCTGCATGACAATGCATCAGCCAAAGCATTTTTCTTTCCTAGCTTGAACTCCACCTCATAATTATATTCTTCAAAGAATGAAATGCAATGAGTTATTTGATGTGAGAGGTCAGGCGACTGTGTCGCAGTGCGTAACGACGCATGATCGGTATAGATCACAAAGGCTTTGAGCCAAGCAGATGCACTCTGAAATTTACAAGATACTACTTCATTGCCAGTAGCGCACAATCATTAGCTGGATAATCCATTTCTGCAGCTTTCAGCTGGCGCGAATTTGACGCGATGACGCGTTCAGGTCCATCGACATCTGTCTGCAATTATGCACTGTCAACGGAGAAATCGGACGCGTCACAGATGACACTGAAAAGTCGCTTCAGATCAGGCAATGGTAAAATTGGGGTATGAAGAAGACTCTCCTTGACAGCTTGAAAATTTTGAGCTTGGAATGTGTCCCAACACCAAACCGCATCCTTTTTATGGAAGTTAGTTAACGGCCTTGCCATGTCAGCATAGTTTACACTATAGTTGTGCAAGTAAATGGCTAAACCGAGCCATTTGCACAAGTCATTTTGGTTTGACGGATCGGCCAGTCAACAATTTACTTTACCTTAGCGGGATCCGCCCGCAAGCTGCGCTTCCTAATGAAGCACCCTAGGAAGGGGATTTCTTCAGCAGCAAAGATGCATTTTTATGCATTTGCATACAACTTATTGGTGCGCATGCACCCGAGCACTGCTCGCAAATGGTCCATGTGATATTTCACATCTGAACTTCCTGATTCCGCACGGATATGAACATAAAAGGGCGTCAAAATAGCTTTGTGCACATCCTCAGTGAAATTGGAACAACTGCGTCACAAGACGATTGATCGTTGCAGGTGCATTAAATAGACCATTGGGCATAACAAGCCACTTTCAGAGCATACCGCTCAGAGTACTCACCGCTATCGGCGGAACATCACTCGCTCGCATGAGCAGCTGGTAACACTCATGGACCACGTCGAGTGAACTGTACAATGTCAATCTACCATAGCATTCTGAAGAACATCCTTTTAGGAATATGTGTCTGTGCCGGGATAGTTGAGGCAATTAGCTGATTGTAAGCATGCACAATACGCCACTTACCACTGGCTTTCTGAAACAAAATGTCGGTTTCAAATGCAGGGATTTGATCTTCCGTACCATTCCTGCCGTGTGCTTTTCACGAAAGAACTCGTCAATGACTCCACATTGTTCCTTAGGCAACGACCATTTCCTTGTACCACAATATTTGGTCCTAGGGACCAGGTCAATCTCATGACGCACACCTCTGTCGGGAGGTAGGGTAGATGGTGAGTCTTTAAACACAACATCCTAAAATTCCCTAACCAGGGAATAGAAGGGATCCAAAGGATCCTTCAAGATAGCTGATCCACTGCGAGCAATGAGTGCAACTTCAATGTCCTCGAGAACTGTCTCATCCAAAAGGTATGACGAGTTCAACTCTTTGTCAGGTCTAAGGACCACCATATAAGACAAAGCACCGGGTTTCAAGGCCTGATGAAATTCTTCAATAGATGTTTTATCTCTAACTAACAGATTGTTAAGCGATGGCAGGGCCTCGAGGCCAACTTCTCCATCAAAATCGCCCTCCACCCTATTGACCAATGTGTACATCTATACACTGTTGTCCTTTTGAGATATGGCAGATGCCTTTCGTTTTGCAGCAGCCACCTGTCGTCGCTGCCGTCTCTGCACAAAGGCTTACAGCTTCAACGTGTAAGGAACATCCAGTTCCACGGGGTGAAGGGCATCTCCCACCTCAATTTGCTCTATCTGAGAGCCAATGTCATCACCAGCATTAAGTGTGGTGCCATCGCGGCCGGCCCCACTCTGTGGACTATTTTCCACGATATTCGCATCAAATGAGCAGGCTCTTGATGTCTTGGCAAATCGCCAACAATTTCATTGAATACATTCAGTGTGGTGCCATCACGGCCGACATCACTCTGTGGAGTACGTGCCACTGCACGTGCACCACAGGGATCACACCCAGGATGACACGGCATTAGGCCGTACATGCTAAAAGCCTTCAGTGATTCAATATTACCAGTGTTACTCACCGTAGTACGTGCCGTTTCACTATTGTTGATGACATCAGAGTTAATTAACTCAGACACTCCGAAGTCCAGCACACTAGCAGACTCATTTAGTGGCTCGCACCAATAGCGCTTTTGTTGCCTGGCAAAGGTGGGATCATAACTCTCCGAAGCTTCGATAGGAACATTGCGCGTTACGGCCAAGGTCTTTGACCTCCCATCAATCTATGGTTCATGGCGTTCCAGCCAAGCCATCCCAAGAATGAGATCATTCTCGAGTCCAAATCAAGGACAAGACAACGTTGGATACTATCGAAGTCTACAAACTTTACGCCTAGGTTCAATGGCACTTAGATACGGTGACACGGGTCCCTGTCGCCAAGCGAACAGTGATAACATCACCCTCGTGCGCTTTGAGCACCTCAGCATACCTCTGACATCCCTACAGGGATCGGCGCCGAACATAGTTTCCCGACGCCCGGAGTCAATCAAAAGTGACAACGGCTATTCAAAGCATTTAATCTTAGCCAACGCAACTAAATAACCTGGCTTATACTCACGCCTCGTGGCGAGCTCCACGAGTCCGTAGGAAGATAAGCACTGTCTATCCCTACCACCTAGAGATTCGGAAGAGCCTAGTTTTTCCCCAGTAGGGCGCCCCGCGCCTACTGGGAGTTGACGTTTTCCGGCTCCGTACCCATTTTCGGGTTAGGAGACGGATTGCGGCTCTACCGACTTTGACGCGGTTTCCGCAGCGGACACTGTGGATGCAAGTGTTTGGTGCTCCTGAACATGTAACATCCACGGATGTTGCGTTGGTGCTCAACATCTTTTAAAATCGGCTTCCCTTAGCGTGGCTGAGATTCATGGACTCAGCCCCCCCCCGGCATGCCCATGCGTGCCATAGCGAGCGGCTTTATAGTTGAACTAC
Source organism: Peronospora matthiolae (assembly GCA_921007115.2). Classification (NCBI taxonomy): domain Eukaryota; phylum Oomycota; class Peronosporomycetes; order Peronosporales; family Peronosporaceae; genus Peronospora; species Peronospora matthiolae. The sequence goes on from CAKLBY020000190.1 coordinate 708,740, forward strand.
CCATTTAACGCTAAGTATACAGCCTCTTCAAACGCTTAGGGGTGGACACGGAATACCTCCGTCCTCGCGACCACAGTACGAAGTCCTTCCATAAAAATGGTGACACGTACTTGCTCTGGAGGAGGGTCCAGCTGCATGGCATCTATGAGAGTTCGCAAGCCCTGGAAAAAGTCCGATAATTATTTCTTTCCCTGCCTGGTGGCAAGGAATCGGGAGCGTACACGGTACGCTTAGTTTGGTAGCGCGAACACCCGAGCCATCTCTCGTTTAATCGTATCCCACGTGAGAAACGCAGCGTCTACCGACGCATCACACGTCAGAGCCCATTCTATGGCTCTACCGTCTATTTTCGAAATGGCTAAGACAGCGTTTAATTGCTCAGATTGGAGCATCGCGACATTAAGAGCCATATCGACTTCTCGGATCCAGAGAGGAGACCCCCCCCCTTTTCCATCGAAAGTCTTAACGGTAAGAATGGGAGGACGAGCCTTTGGATCACTGTCAGGTACTGGAATGTACCGTGTAGGTATCGCTGAAGATAAGTGGTCATGTACCTGCCCGATTAGCGTGGCCTCAAACTGCATGAACGCATCAAGGCGTGCATTGAGCACCTCTGGGCCTTTAGCCACAGTATGGTCGACCTTATCGACCCAGATCAACGCTCCAAGCTTACCGAGCGCGAGACGTTGGGCCGCTACAGAGGTACTCTAGACTCTCCATTTCTTGCATAGAATCAGTAGAAAGCGACTCAGGTGTAGGATTGACTACAAGTGCTACCAAGTGTAGCGAAGCTTCCACATCTCTAAAGTCAGAGAAAGACGTTACTGGTTCAGCCAGAGGCTTACGGCTAACAGCCAATTTGTTCTGAGGGCTATAAGCCGAATAGTTCTAAGGAACTAGCATATCAAGTTAAAGAGTCGGTTTGTTCAACGGAACTTAGTGCGAACTCTATGAGCTGTTAGCTCAGACTACTGTAGTTCTGAGGAACTTCACGCACAACGTGCAAAGAGGAATACCAGATTCTAAGGACTAACGAACCCACGACAGGTCTAAGGAACTGTCAAGCGCAATGTGCGAAAGGGTGGAAGTCTACGGAATTCTGCTCAAAATGAGAATTGAGTTTATTTAGATTTTATATCAAGGAAAATCCTACTTTAAAAACCCTATACTGTAATAAACTAGAACTAATACAAATACTTGTATTCGAACGAAATGGATGGTTGGCACATCACTCAGTCATTAAATGATGACGGTACAAAGTACTTCCACGGTAAGTACCATAAGAGAATACAAACTAACCGGTATTCTGTATTGATATAAATCTGAAGCCACACTTGTCTCCCGTATTACATATGGGAGGTCATTAACCAATTTAGCCAATGGCCAGTGCGACTTCGTTAGATCAGTCGCATATTTGGGATCTTCTCCTGACTCAATAGAGCGTATTTCTGAGCTACTTCTGATAACAAATCAGAACTACCCAGCCGAATAAAAGTGAGCCCAGCCGTTAAGCCTGTGCCTGAAAACTGTGTTACGGTATGGCTATCCATTGGCCATATTCAGAATATTTAAAAAAGGTTAAGAAAAGGCTACTTTCTATCGAACTTCTATAGAAAAGATAAGTAAGACCATACGCTTTTCAAACGGGCTGCAGAGACGACGACTCCTGCAATGGCGCGGGTGAAAGCCAACGGCGTGACAGCGAATATGTAGCGGCAGAACTGAAGCACTAGAACTTTCAGCGAATCTGATGCACGCTTGTATGCATTCCGATGAGCCGCTGCAACCAACTTCACTTATTCATTAACGACCGGTGGTGGATGTTTTTAGAAGTACCATAGAAGATAGAGTCATGTCCGTCTATTGATCAACAATTTAATATACGATACAACCAAATAAAAAAATTCGTCGACTAAATGACGCGCCCTTTTCTCTAAAAGATATAGGACGACGAATCACCAGATGAGCCGCAAACTCAGTCAGTCGTCCCACATCACGGGTCGGAAATAAGGTTTTATCAAATCACAGTTCGCAAACCATATTTTTCATCCACATGACCGCCCGCGCAATCATTCTCCAGTCTTATGCATAGGCCGACAAGAAGGCGCATAATGCAGGGACGGGAACTTCGATGCTCAGAACCTAGATCCTGTTCACCTTTTACACGACACGCGATCGCGAAGCGCGAAGAATACACAAGCTTCAGCTGTCGCGATAAAGAGATTGCATCCTGGAATTTGCCTGCTAGGGAGGACAGGGGCATAGAGCGACCTAAGCAGGTTTTAAAAATATGGGAATTCATCTTGTTTGCTAAGCGGGGGGGCTACTATTCTTAGAACGTTCCTATTAAAGTTCAATATAAAAAAATTTTTTGATCTTTTTTGGCATGTATTAGAATGCTAATGGAAAGCCTAAACCCGGTTTCTCAGATAACATGCAGGATCGTTGTAGAGAAACCAATCTAACTATTAGGTCAGGAGAAGACGTACATGCTCTTGTAGTCTCTAATGAATTATAAATGGAGGTAAACTTAAAGGTCTCAAGTCTTAACGGAGTTAGTGTGGCTTAGTTCTAAGCATCTTAAAAATCTCGTAAGCTTCTAGTCCTGGTATGGGGACTAGTAAATCCAAGAGATTACGTGGCACTAATGCCAAGAGTACTAGCCTCAATACACACTCTTGACGCTTACGATCAAAGATGTCTTAGAAAGACACGTGTCTTAGATTTGTCAAAAGGGAGAAAAAAATGTATTTACTGTTTGATAGCGATAAAAATATCACTGTGGTGGAGTGGGCTATAAAATAGCGTGCTGAGCATCCAAAACACTAATTGCGCCGGACTGCCGACTTACGGGAGTACCCCGATTTTGCGTATGAACCTTGACTCACCTTGAGTACCCATAGGCTGGAGGGTCGCACGCTTCGGTCGACTTGGACGGCGAGGAAGATGTTTTAGTCTTAGTGGATGTAGACCTGTCCCCAAGAAATGTGCTACAGTAGGTTGGTCGGTAGAAAACCACTCGATCAAATTAGTATAGATTGCACTTATAACCTAGTTCTTCAGGTAGCTGGTCGCTAATGTCCCTTTCCTTGTTGTCTCATGGGTTTTAACCTCCTGGCTTTTACTTTGCTCTCCAACAGCGTGGTAGGGAGGTAACCTACGATAGCAAATCTTGAGGAGTGTTGCAACTAAAACATTTCACAGGCTAAATTTTTTCTCGGCCTCCTTTTTTACTTGAGTCTTATCTCGCAACTTTCTTCAACGGTGATTCAAAAATCTCCCTTTTGAAGCAGGCGGGTAGACTTACCAAATACCTTACGCAAGACGAAGTCATGCCACGTGGATCGCATATTAAGTACTATTCAATATCTTCCTGTCCTTTAACTTCGTTACTCTGTCCTTGCCTACCTCTAGCTCCTTATTTTGACTGGTCAGGAGAAGCCGAGTATAGAAGGAACTTGGTTAACAGACAAGGATCCAGGGTCTACCGATGAGGATATAAGATCTACCGATGAGGAAACATGTCTATCATCGTGAGACCCAGGTCTACCAATGAGGGACCAATCTTCTAGCGAGGGACCACGTTCCACCTTTAAATAAGGCGGTCTACTCTTGGGTACCGGATCTACATTGAGAGTTTGTTGTATTCTTCGGTCTCTTCTCCCCGAGTGTTTGACCCCTTTCGTGACTCCTTCCCCCAGGCGCGTTTTCCTTGAAAACATCCCCTTTTTCCTCTGTCCTGGTAGTCTCTGGGTCCATGATCTTTTTCGAACGCACTTCACCACATATCTTACGTATTTAACCTTAACACTATGCTACCTAATCGAAAAGTCCTCTTGGAGTTTCTGCCGCTGTTACCACACCAACACTCTACCGTCCTTTAAAGACCCTATTACAATGGATACCATTTACCCGATTCCTTACTGTGTATTTCACACCAGCGTACCTAGGTATCGCAACCGTTTGTGTCACCCCTTTGCAAGTTGGGTGCAGTTAAAGTGTCGAGCCATTTCCAACTCAATATACTGAGATAAGTGCAATTTTAGGGTATTGAAGTGGAATAGTAGATGGTCGCGAATCATCATAAAATCAATCAGAGCGCATGTATCACCTAATGGTAGAAAGGCTCAACCAATTTGATGCAAATCGGTATACGATCCAATTCCGGGAGGTCAAATTATGGTAAAGTGTGAAAGGAAGGACCCACGAATGGAGAATTATTTATATCTCTGATGGAGCCACTTCTATATACGGCAACAGGAAAAAGATCCAAAGCTGCGTTCGAATTGTATAAATCAAGTCGACACCTGTAAAAGCCAAACGAAGAGCACCAGAATGCGGCTACCGCGTGATTCATTACACGAAGTCGGTTTAACAAGTGTACTGTGATTTTGGAGCAGGCCTGCTGAAAATGAGTGCATAGTGATGCTGACTGGTTCGACATCAGACGCCTGGTGCTAGTTAACGAGTCCCTAGTTATTGTCAAGTTGAAACTACAACGCATTGTGCATAAGTACTGCATATGTCGAAGATGTGGCAGTCTCGTTGTACATTTAGTAGGTGTTGGGTCAGAGAATCTACTGCTAGAGATGTAGGCCTCTATTGACGCTACAGTCGTTGTAAAAAGGACAATCAAAGTGCAATTGTAGTTGCGAGAAACGATAGGTATCAAAGTCGTGAGAAGAACATTGATATACGCTATCATCGTGTATGTGATCAAGTCGAGAACACGATTATTTCGCTACAGCATATTGAAACAAGTAAAACTAGCTGATTTACCGACCAGGACTATTATGACAAAAGAATGATCTTTCTCGTGGACGAAGCCAACGTCTGAAGCTTGTCTTCGACGAGGAGTGCTGGAGGTGAGAAATAAGGCGACGGTTCGTCTTCGGGATGATGTGGCTACCACTGTCACGAGTGACACAAGAAGAAGAGCAAGTGATGTGAAAGCAGTTGACCAGTTACATATCTTAAGCTGATATTGTTAAAAGTAGGAGTTTATTAAAGTAAATGACTTGTATATTACCGCGCGCCAGACGCGTTTTGGCCCCCCGCCGGGGGCCTCATCAGTGGTTTGCCAATCTACAAGTGAGAACTATCCATACATCTAGCTGTTGTACGACCTATTATAATGCATAGAACCCTAAAGAACATTCTACACATACCCTATCATGGGTCGAATCTCCGGAGTCGAACACAGTGCATCATGCACTTCCAACACTCCCCCTCGACGACATGAGATGCAGACCACTTGGGTCTTCACCCGCCTTTTATCCTCACTGCTGCATCCGCGCTTCATGGAAATCTTGATTGATTTTCATTATCAGAATGAACTTTGCTGCACCCAGCTCCTTCATCCTGAATGCGTAATTGAGCGCCTTCTTGACTTCTTGAATCTCAACGCTTGTTTTTGCCGCAATGATCATGTCGTCTACATATAGGCACATGCACGATGCCATCTCGAGCACGCTTTACGTAACCGCATTGATCGGCACCGCAGCTATTGAAGTCGTTAAGCAGGGACACAAGACGAATTTCTTGTTCCAAGCGCTTGCTGCCTATTTTAGCCCATAGATAGTTCTTTCAGCTTGCATTTCATGCCATTAGCGTTCTTCGCACCACATGGAGCTTCCATGTAGACGGTTTCCACCAACGTACGGTTCAGAAACGCTATATTAGCGTCTAGTTGCTCCATCATGTAGGCGTGTGCCGCACACACAGCAAGCACAACTCGAATTGAGTTCATTTTGGCCACCGGCGAGTATGTTTCGAAGAAGTCGACCCCAAACTTCTGCTTAAACCTTCGAGCCACCAGTCTAACCTTGTATCTAATAACTTGACCGCTCTCATCCCGCTTCTTAGCGAAAACCCAACGGCACCCAATCGAACGGATTGTAGTTTTTACGTCGAAAGAGAGTCCACGTGTGATTTTGGGCATGAGAATGAAGCTCTGCATCAATAGCCTTGCTCCATACATCTGCCTCACCACTAGGAATGGATCTTGCACACGTGTTTGGTGTGTCTGGAATGCCGTCAAAATTTGCAGCATATAATAATGCTGCCTCAGCCAGCAACTCTTCATCGTCGATTCTGGCACGCTTTGGTGATGGTGGTCCATCTCTCCATTCTGGCTTTTGTGCTTCGTCATCATTTTTCTCGTCCTCGAGTAGCAATGCTGGCTCCCTGGATCGCCTTGCGAATGTTGTCTCAGGGTGAAACACCAACCGGTCTTCCTCGAAAATTGGCTGCGGAGGAGAATATTCAGTCAGTTCATGCCCAACTGGTGTAGGTCCTGATGACCAGAGTCGAGGATAATTAACCATCTGCTCGTGTTCCATCTTATCCACCTTATCCATCTCCACATCCATGCCAGGGTCTTCATCGACTTCCATGGGCTCGTCCGTTAATTGCTCTATCTCCACAGGTGAAAGATTTTCATCATCATGTTCAGTGGTCACACGGACGATTGTTTCAAGCTGCGGCGACCGCGTGTCGTATATACCGACCACCTCACGCTCGTCCAGCTTGACAGAACGTGATGTCTTGACTTTAAGATTGTCCAAGTCGTAGAGACGATATTCCTTAACATTATCAGCATACCCTAAAAACATACAGCGAAAGCTATTGGAATCGAGCTTTGTCCGCTTTACATCTTCAATGTGGGCGCACCCCTGCGACCCAAATACGCGCAAATGGTTCAGACGAGACTTATTATCGTAGGACAACTGAAATGGAGTCGAGTTTGAGCATGCTGTGTTAGTGTAATGATTGATCAAGTATATTGCTGTGCTCACAGCCTCTGCCCACCATTCCATACTAACACCCTTGAAGTGTAGCATGCTACGAGCCTTCTCCATGATTGTGCAATTCATACGCTCAGCCACTCCATTTTGTTGAGGGCTGTACGGGACAGATCACTGATGCATGATTCCTTTTCGCATGCACATATCAGCCACGGTATTGTTCACAAACTCCGTTCCAGTGTCTGACCTTAGACACTTCATGCGCTTTGCCCACTGATTTTCATACAGCGCTTGATACTCTTTCAGCTTACCGGCAACTTCACTCTTGTTCTTCATGAAATGCGCCACAACGTACCGCAAGTATCGTCCACGATTTTAAGCACATACTTGGCACCTCCTTTTTAAAATGTTCGCATTGGCCCCATCACATCGGTATGGACCAATTCCAATAGTATTGATGTTTTGACAGTGTTCTTGATGTAAAGGAGGCTACGGTTTGTTTTCCTTTCATGCAGCGTCCGCATAGCGTCTCGATACCTTGCTTTACCGCAGGACTTCCTTTAGTGCAACGCTGTGTCTTGGCCATTGCGTCCTCAATTGGGTGCCCCAAGCGAGCGTGCCATAGCTCCCATTTACTGTCTGCTCCCGAGTACTGCACAATTCTTGCTTCCTCCTGCTGAGAGTCCAGCATGAACGCTTTGCCCATCTTCTTTCCGACAGCAATTGCACTTCTGTCGTCCCAAAAAATACACGACAAACGCCCAAAGTTGACACTTAGACCGTGTTCAGCGAAACTTCCAACTGACAATAGACGTCGGTCAAGTCCTGGAATGTGCAATACATTTATCATCTTCATTTGAACCCAGTCAGCCTCACTGTTCCTTTTCCATAAACGCGTAACTTCTTGCCATCGGCAATCGTTACATCAATGCCATCGTTCAGGATCTTGTAGTCGAACAGGTCGGAATGATGCGGAGTCATATGCAATGTAGTCCCACTGTCAATCAGCCAACCGTCGAGTCGTTTCTCGTTCACAGCAAAAACAGCACCATTCCCACTGTCGCCTTTCTGCACAGGGCAGTCACGCTTCATATGACCAACTTGTCCACACCCAAAGCACTTGCCCTTGTATCCACCACCATTCTTTCTTGCAGAGATCCCCTTCCGACCGTGTCCTCTGCCCCCTTTGAACCTTCCAGCATTCCCGTTAGCTTGAAACGCTTTCTCCATGGTGGTGTCCTTATTTTCTAGTCGCTCGTATTCCTTGAGCAGCCTCTCTTTCACCTCGATCAGAGACACATCCTTGGTGTTCTCCACGATTGCTGAAAGTAATTCATACTCAGAACTAAGACTGCTTAATAGCACTACCAGCTATCGAGCTTCATCGAAGGGCTCTCCCGGTGTCTGCAATCCGACGACAAGCTCGTCGAAATCATCCAGATACTTGGCCATAGTCGAAGTGCTCTTCATCTTAAACTGGTGCAGACGGCGCGTCATGTTCACACGGTTCTGAAGTGTGAGCAATTGTAAAAGTCTCGTAGCGTAGCCCATGCGTGGATAGCACGTGTCGCAGACCTTATCTTGGTATGGTGCTGCAGTTTCTCACCTTGAGCAATGATTCCAAGAGCCTTAGCAGCGTTAATAAGCCACGCCTCGGTGATCTCGAGCTTCACGACCTCAACATGCGCCAGTATCCCCTTTCGCGCTAGTGTCATCCGCATGTTGTATTCCCAGTGGTAGTGGTTACCACTTTCCAGGAGGACTTCGGAGCTCTTGATGGTCATGGCTTGAGCTTGTCTCGCGATAGTAGTTACGTCAACACCCTTGCGGCTGTTAGCCTGTTAAAAGTAGGAGTTTATTAAAGTAAACGACTTGTATATTACCGCGCACCATACGCGTTTTGGCCCCCCGCCGGGGGCCTCATCAGTGGTTTGCCAATCTACAAGTGTGAACTATATGTACATCTAGCTGCTGTACGACCTATTATAATGCATAGAACCCTAAAGAACATTCTACACATAACCTATCATGGGTCGAATCTCTGGAGTCAAAAACAGTGCATTATGCACTTCCAACAGATATGGCAAATAAAATGCTTTTCATTTGTCACACGTACCGGAGTTTTACCTTTTGTGTTGTCAACGCCGATAGATAATATACCGCGTAAGTAAGGCTTTGCAAATGCATTGCTTCTATTATTATCAGACGGTCAAACATCCATCTATGTTCCTATCATGTGCCTCCCTCGCTGTCTCTTTGCTGCGTTCGTCGTTATACTAAAGAAACTTGCTGGATCAACGACTGCTTCGAAATTTATACCGACGAACCTGCTCCCGTATCAATCACTTTTCTGTCTTCTCTATATATGTATGTATGGAAATCGCGTTTCGCGAGCCGTCTTGCCACAAAATTGGCTCAACTTCCGCATGCGTCGGGGTATCTCTCATTCTCTACATTTCTTTCTTCTCTCGGTCAGATTCCATCAGGCGCCGCGTGCGCTAAAAGCGCCTCGGTTAAGTCCTCTCAGGCTGAGCGGTCCTGAGCACATAGACGAAGGAGGTGCAGGTCTGGGGCACGTTGAAGGCGGTGTCCTGCGCAAAAGTGTTTGAAGGTAGGCATCTAGAACCATCGGTAGCATTAGTCGGCGTCTGCTTCTCCATTTGCCAGCCTCACTGGGCTTGAAGAAGGTTTCCATGAAGCGGTAGGCTGGAATACCTGCTGGTCTGCGGAGAATGTGGCCAAGAAGTCTCCATCGGCTTTGAAGCAAGTGAAAGCAAAGTGGTTCAGTCTTGGTGCGGACGTTGAGCTGGTCATTGGAGATCGTGTTTGGATGATGGACTCCGATCACTTTACGGAGCTGTCGGCGATGAAAACTTTCGACGCTGCGTAGCACGGAATTGGTAAGGGCCCAAGTACCGCAATTGTATAGCAGAATCGGCAAGATGTAGCAGTTGTAGAGGCGGAGGCGCGTAGTTTTCGAGGTCTTCGATGGCCGGAGCTAAACTTTCCACATGCGGTGGAGCGTGGCGGACGCTAAATTTTTGCGGCGGGAGACGTCTTCTGCGCCGCCGAGGAGAGAACCTAATTTGCGCGTAATGCGCCAGTATCCATCCTTGGCACGTGTAATCCGCTTGGACTGCGCTGTGGGGCTGCGGCGTACGATGATGTGGTCGGTCTTGGACGTGTTCATCGGGAGCGACCAGTTGGCCAGAACAGCAAGGGCTTAAGTCTCGATCAGGGATGCTAATTCAGCGCTCTGGCAGACGAAGTCGGCGTCGTCGGCGTACACGATCATGTCAGCGAGAAGATCGTGAGTTACGTCGAGTTGGATGGCTAGGTCTCGTGAAGCTGCTTCAAGGTATGCAACAAAAAGAACAGAGGACAGTGAATCACCTTGGAGAGTACCTGTATTGCTCTCGAAGGGCTAGAGCTGGCGATTGCCGAGTCGGAGGGAGAGCATTGTGTCCCGTAGTAGTAGTCGGATCAGTCGAATTTCGTCATCATCAAGAAGTGGCTCGAGCACGGAGAGAAGTTTTTCGCGGTTGACGGTGTCAAAAGCACGGGAGAGGTCGATCCCAAGAATATGAAATCGTTCTCTGTACCTCTGAGCACGTGCTGCTATCCATCTGTGGGCCCACACTGCATCAGCAGTGCTGCGGCTGGGTCTGAACCCGCTTTGGTGCGGGGATAGAAAGCGTTCGACCTTGGGGGAGATGCGGCGAAGCACCACCAAAGAGATCGCCTTACGGATGCTGTTGAGTAGGACGATGGGTCGAAGGCTGGCGCATTGGCCAGCCGGCTTGTTTGGCTTGGGGGGTCCGAGAAGAATCCCGTCGCCCAGGTTAATGTTGTCTCCTGTGGCGAGTCCGTAATTGATAATGTCGGCGAGGGGTTGAGCTAGTAGCTCTGATCCATACTTGAGTAACTCGATAGCGATGGTTTCCGGGCCCGATGCGCGTCTATTGCATAAGTGACGGAACGCGCGTTTGAGCTCAAATGCAGTAATCGGGTTCTTTAGGGGGCGTTGAAGGCCGTCGTCGGCGACGGGCATGCGCGTGGGGTCTGAGAACTGGTCTGCGAGTTGATAAATCTTGATACCTGCTCCGTGAGGGATGAGAATACATTTACCTGTAGAGTCACATTATGAAGTCAATGGTTAGCGCCGTCGAAAGAGGGCGCACATAGCTTCTAACATGTGAGTAGAAACAGATTGACAGTACAATTACGGCGAGTTTCTCGTCGATAAGAGATCTAGCGAGAGCTTTGCTGCGTGTCTGGATCCGGTGCAAAAGTCGATTACGTTTGGTACGTAAGCCGTGACGTCTTGCGTGTGGTCGTTGTAGATAAGCTGCCGAAGATGACGCTGTTCGTACGAGAGACGCAAAAAGGTCGGGATCCACCTGTTTAATATGGTGGACCAGCGGCATGTAGCCGACAGAGTCTTCCGCAGCCTTGAGTGTAGAGTGAAGCGTGGTTGTCCAGTGTTGGTTCGCAATTTTCCGTTGTTGCGGGAGGTCAGCAAGGTTTTTGTCAAGAAGTTGTCGATGCAAGGTGCGATACCTGCTGTCATGGGCAAGAAGATGTGCCGCCAAGCGCGTTTCAGCTGCGCTGCTACGTGCTTGCTCTTGACGTCGGCGGAGTCCACGGATGGCGCGGAGATCGAAGTCAAGCGTAACGAGCTTGGGGTCCGACGGTGTGAGAGTTCCACCCCAAGATTTTTCGTTGCTGCATAATTTTCTTCGTCCGTTGACTGCAGATGATGTAGTCGATTTGGTTGAAGGTGCAGTGGTTCTTGAGTCGAAGTGTCCATGTCGTGATGTTGCGCGCGCGTTTTCTGAATGCTGTATTAGTAATGAAAAAATTGTTAGCGTCATAGAAAGAGGCGAGTATATGGCCATTGCGGTTCCTTCGGCCACGGTCCCATTTCCCGAGAAATGATTCGGTGTCGCGGCGTTGACCGATTTTGGCGTTGAAATTACCAAGGATTATAGTCGTGTCGCGTTGGGGGAGCTTAGAGAGCGCTGTGGTCAGGTCCACGTAGAAGCTGTCGATGGCTTCTACAGATTACCCACTGTGGGGCGCAAATTCATTAACAATGTTCACTCGTTGGACTTTAGGCAGACGTAGTTGGAGGACTCCAACTTGGTCGGTCTGGGCGCAGTAGTTGTAAAAAAAAGCTGCGTAAATGGGGGGCGACGGCGAAATTAATCATTTGCCAACGGATAGAGCATGGAAGTGTCAAAAAATGATACCAACCGGTCTTTTGCTCGCTTTGGAAAGCAATACTAGTTTCTTGGATCCCGAGGATGTCGATCTTCTATCTGGACAGATCCCGAGAAAGGGTCTCATGCTGCTTGCGCTGGGAACTAATGGATTGCACATTAAACGTACCTAAGCGGGGATGGCGGGACTTCGGACGGGGCTGCGTGCGTCGTGGCGGCTTGGCTAGCAGCTGGGGGTGAGAGAGGGTGGAGAGAGGTGTGTTGAAGGAAAGATTTGTCAAAGACTGACGGATGCTGTGATGCACCCGTCGGAAGGCCTGAGACAGCATCACGCTGGCGTAAGGTTCCCGGGAGGGCGTCCCCCTACCCGGCCAAGATTTCTATGGATATAAATACGCTATTTGTGCCGGAAATCGTGGATCTAAACGTTGCTTATCATAATTAAGAATGACGACATCTAGCTAAACGATGAGGAACGATTTTTGAAATCCTTATCTTTTCTATCCGACACATTTCACAGTGCGCTTGCTTCAATGTATTTTGCAACAAACGCAGTAAGTGTTCAATCAGTTAAACCAGCAAGCGCCCAACAGCAAGCTTATACGCGAGAGGTAATTGCTCTGTGGCTGAAGTGTACTTACACGTACTAGAATTATCGCACCTTGTGCGACAATGATGCTGTCATGACAATGGAGAGAAAAACACTTTGGGATGAGCTGTCGGCGCTCTTCTGTTCGGTACAAAGTGGCAATGGTTTAAAAAGGCCCCTACGCATTTAAAGGGCGCTATCGGTGGCACATTCTTCTACCTCGGGGCCGATGAAAAATTTGTGGCTGGTAACACGAGTGCAACCTGATGATATATACCACATGATGCCAATCGCGGCGTTGAATGACCATTGAAATGACCTTCCTGGCCCGGAAGTATAGCTTCCAATGCTTGAAGAGATTAAATAAAGCTAGATTTTACCGCCAGATACTCCACTGAGGTTGCCGCGTATACCGATGCTGCAATGTTTACGCTGCTGATGAATGAGAGAACATTTTCGAGCTGGACAAGTCTTTTCATTAACTTATAAAAATTGTGACATAACACTGCGCGCTTAAGACTTTCAAGCAGCAGTAATTTTAAGAATCCGAATGCTGTTCGCAACCAGCTGTATGATTGTTTGGAAGGTGACATTTTTCATAAAAAGGTAATGATATAATTACCGGAAGCAGTGTTGAATCCCTTCTAGCACCATCGACGGATATCGTACGGGACTGGATGGACAACACACGCTTATTCTGGCTTCAGAATGTCACTCGCTTCTATATTAAGCACCCCTCGCTTGATGTTTTCGCTTCAGTGTTGGTAGTGTATTTCATATTTTAGAGTGCGCATACATCAAAATTTACGTGAAGGCACTTTTATATTGGAGGGTTTGCTGAGCCCCATTGCTCAATGGATCCAGCGAGTCTGGTACGACCGACACCCAGCCACGTCGGACGCAAACTTTCATGATTTTTCCAAGCAATTCGAGAACAACTTTAGTAAACCATATATATGTGTACATAATGCTCAATTAAAGGGAGGGAACTAGTGTCTGAGATATTTAAACTAGTATGTACAAGAATGAAGAGTTCTCTAAGTGGTTGCAGCCGGACATCCGGACTGCCATCCGCATTGTCCGTGAAGGCAGTATAGATCCGTATTCATATTTGAAAGAAAGATAAACTGGTGTTGAACTGAAAGCTTGCAAATTCCAAACTCTTCCTAGGAATTACATTAGATCGGACCTTCAACTTCTTAAGTCGGACCTTCAACTTCTTGAGCCCCTCAAGCATTTCGATAAAACTGTCTTCTCTTTTCAGGTTGTAAATAGGTCTAAATCGTTTTTAGTAAGGCACAATTTTAGCCTGAATGCAGAGCTCATAAATTTTACACATTAGTTTTGTCCATGTGTTGAAAACATCTAAGGGCGCATAGCGAGCAATTACAGCCTCAAGTCCAGGCAAATGCCGCATCCATGGCTTCCTCATTTAATGAACTACCCCCGACGTAAATGATGATGCTACACAGCTTGTTTGAATTCTGGAAGCGTTGCGGCTATCCACTGGAGATCTTGACGATGTCCTCAGATAGGCTAAGAGGAAAACACCTAGACCTTGACCTCGATAAATTTTTTTAGTCAGTAAAACATGTCCTGTTTGACATTGAAACACACAAGTTGACATGCCTTCCTCTAGTTTTGGATTTTAAACACCTATCGGGCTTTTGGCAGGAATTTCGTAATTTGTCATAGATTCTGGATCGGCGCGCTGATTGATTATGAGAGGGATTGCATTCTAGGCTACTTGAGATGCAACCTTGCTGCAAGCCTAATTTGCTAGAATGCATTGGCTCATTTTTAAATTCTTATCCTTGTACTGCCAAATCACGAGACTTCGTGCATTAAGTATCTGAAATTTAGAAAGGGGGAAACGCTTACATTAAGTTTTTTTTTTCACGAAAAGAAAGTTGCAAATTCAAATGAGATACCCGTGGCATGACTGTTCATGTCCTTTCCGGAAATTTTGATTAGATCCAATTCGCTTCTCAGGACTGGTTCCGCTCGTAAACCTGTGTGCATTCTGATGTGCACAAATAAGTGGCGGTCTCATGACTTTCACAACTTTCCAATTGTGGATGAGTGATGCTAGTTTTGCTTTTTTTTGTTTCGGCTGTATAAACGTGCTTACTTTCCACCCTTAATTGACATTTCATTTAGTCACTATTTCGACATTAACGCTAAAACGTGTAAACGATTAAACACCTTTTAACGAAAGCATGGAACGGTTGACTTTGCATTATAGAAAAAGTTTGTCGAAGACAAATAAAATGTGCTTGCTCTTTACTACCAGCAAAGACCCATGCCCATGCGGCTGAGCATCCTCTCCAATTGCATGTAGCATCTACCTCTTTCATTGTTCTACTTGCTCGACAGCTCAATCTGCATGCGGTCCTCGTAGCTTCGCTTCTGCGTCTCCTTCTTCTCTCCAGCCGCCAGCGCAGCACCTCCTGCAATTGCAAAGACCGTGGCCGTCTGCAGCACCACTCGTGCCTGCATGAACTTGTTTCCCAGCTTGGACTGTCCGCGCTGAAACGTCACTAGTCCGCCAAGTAGCACGGCCGCGGTTCCAACGCAGCCCAACGGCACGAGCGGGTCTTCTTTCACACGCGTCCATAATGACTTCTTCCCGCCGTAGCGCTCGTCCTCCATCCAGCTGAAGTCGCCTGCTGCATATACGCGCGGAGGTTCTGCACGGTTCGAAGGCATGACGTTGACGGGTGACGTTCGGTTGTGATGCAATTGTTGATTAGACGGTAATCCTTTCTTGCAATGGACGCACTGTCAACGAACCTATGACGCAGCCTTCACGAGAAATGGGATTGGCCCCGCTAGTGCCTTCTCTATTTATAAATGATAGGCACACCACAAAAGATGACGCTTCCAACTAGAAGTTGGATGTGGTGGTGTTGTCTTGTTTCGAGTATCGCCATGCATTCGTGCACGCGGGTGAGCTCTGTGTGCGCTTTGTCTAAAACGCGATGGAGTAAGCTTGGAGTGATGGAGCCGAACGGTTGCCGCGATAATATAGTAGTAAAGTTTTGTGTTGGCGGCACTCTGGGCGTGGGTCAGTCACGCTGGCAGGATCGGCTTTAGCGGTAAGTTCGTGCCAGCTACGGTCGAGCTACTGAGACGGAACATCGTCGGCCTGATGCGAACACGATCGTCGAATTGAGCTCCAGAGTCAGTTCAACTGACCACGAGGACGATGTACGAATGAGAATAGAGAAACTGATGACAGGCAGACTGTCTTCAGCGCTAGGCAACGGCGTCAAGGTAACCTGTTACGGCCGTTTCCCCCTAGAAGTATCCCAATGGTTCTCAGACAATCACTCAATAAAGGAGAAGTGGATGTCAGTCGTCGAGGTCTTGGTTTAGCGGCCACTCACGTGCGGTGCGGTCCACATGAAGGATCGATTTTCGCCAAAAAGCAAGTAAGAGGTGACGTGAACGTGATGATGGAGTGACACTTTCGAGCGAAGGTCTGCACAAAAGATCTGTAACGTAGAAGCGGATCATCTCCTTTTGTGATTCATACATGCGAAAGAAGCAATCGAGGCGGTACACAGGACAGCACATGAGGGTGCGAGAACGCTTCGCTTGAACACCGGGAGTGTTACAAGAGGTGGAAAGGGCAATGTTGCTGCCGAATCCAAGCGCTAGCACTTTCAGTGCGCGTTCAGTGTGTACGTAGTGAGGCAGAGACGTGGTCGACACACGTAGCCCGACGCGACTTACTGGGGGTACACATGGAAGTGAGGCGAAGTTTGCTCGAGCAGTCTGGGCTTCGTGGTATTTGGAGCGAGGGGAAGAAGGAAACGAATTACACTTTTGACTTTTGGCAACTGCCAAGAGCGAGTTGAGGTGGGAGAGCTTAGAAGAAGGTAAAATGGAAAGTGAATTATCATCTAGCTAGGTCCTTAGTTCGTCTCGTTGTACTACTCTAAGCCTATCGATATCGACTCTATAATATTAGTAACAAAACGATGAGTCGATCCCATCGTTACACACTATCACACAGTGTCGTCCATGACATATGGTCATTAGTATCAGTAACCAACACCATTACCAATACTCCCCCTCGACTAGAAGTCTCTGATCCTGGCCTTGTCCAGCAGCGACTCGAACTTCTTTGTCGAAATCGGTTTGGTCAGAAAATCTGCCAGCTGTGACTTGGTTTCAGTATACTGCAGGTCGATAATCTTGTCTTTCACCTGTTCGCGCACAAAATGGTATCTGATGTCGATATGTTTCGCTCGACTTTGATAGCCGTCGTTCTTAGCGATAGCGATTGCACTCTGGTTGTCTTCGTGAATCTTGACAGCATAGTTAATCTGCACTTGCATCTCCTTGAGTAGACTTCTTGTCCACAGAACCTCCTGCACACATAAAGAAAGAGCCATATACTCTGCTTCTGCCGTGCTCAGTGCCACGCTCTGCTGCATCTTCGACTTGAAAATCACAGGTGCGCCATTAATCATGACAAAAACTCCCGAAATCGATCTGCGATTCCACTTGTTACTTGCCCAGTCTGCATCGGTGTACGCGCTCAGCTGAAGATTGCCTGAAACTCCTTCATAACAAATTCCTTTGCTCTGCGTCGTCTTCAGATATCGCAACACTCGAATCGCTGCATTCCAGTGCTCTTCATGTGGAAATTCCAAATGACGACTCAGCTGACATACTGTATACGCAATATCTGGTCGTGTGCCTGTTGCCACATACAACAACGACCCCACTAACGATCGATACGGTCGATTCTTCATTCTTGTGTCAGCTTTGTCCATCTTGACCATCGCTTGCCCTTCAACACTTGGATTTGACACTGCTTTCGCATCAACTTGATTAAATTTCTCGACCATTCTTGATATACACGATCCTTGACTGATCTTCAGACGTCGATTGTTGCGCAGGTACTTGACTTCGATTCCAAGAACGTATCGAACACCCCCTAGTATCTTCAACTGGAAACGACTTGATAGTTGAGCTGCCACATCTTCCATCACTCCAGTAGATTCAGCCCCAATTAGAAGGTCGTCCACATATAATGCAGCGTAAATCCACGAGCCCTTGGTCTCTTTGACGAAAATGCATGAGTCTGCCACGCATGAAGAGAACCCCATCTCCACAAACACACACGAAATTGTCTTGTACCATGTAGCGGCCGCTTGTTTCAGCCCATACAGACTGCGATTCAGCTTAAGCACTTGATTATGTTCTGCACGAACACCCAGAGGAGGGTATACGTATACCTCTTCTTCCAAAACGCCATACAGAAAAGCAGTGTCGACATCATATTGATGAATCAACATCCCCTTTTGACAGCACACCGCCAAAAACACCCGTATTGAGTTGAGGTTTGCCACAGGTGAATATGTCTCCATGTAGTCAACTCCATACGTCTGCCTGTAGCCAAGTGCTACAAGACGTGCCTTGTATCGAATAATCTCACCCAGCTCGTTTCGTTTGAGTGCGAACACCCACTTGGTTCCAATCACTTTCTGGTTTGGACGCTGTGTTTGAACAGTCCAGGTGTCCTTTTCCTCTAATGCCTTGAGCTCAGCTTGAATGGCCTTGTACCAATTATCACGACGAGGTGACTTAAGAGCTTCTTCGTATGTCGTTGGGGTCTCGAACGCTGCACATGCTTGCTCATACCCAATACGTAGTCTCTTTGTGCCTTTTTCTTGACACACTTCTGAGCCGTCATAAAAGTCCTCATCAGCACCATTCACTGGTATTAACGCTTGAGATTGTCCATGTTGAACCGATTCTAGTGGAACCATCGCGGTTTCTTGCGATGCTTGAATACTTGTCTGTCGACTTGGTCGTATCACCATCTGTCCTTGTCTTGACACTTCTTCAGCCGATTCTTGATCTTCTTCAATCATCGTCACATCATCAATTTCAAACATTGGATCGTCAGCATTGGAACCCACGTGTTCAGGCATCTTGCTACTGCATCTTGATGGTAGAGCCATCGTTGTTGTACGCCTGTCTTGCATGTGACTCTCTTCTTGAACACTGTGACTGTCCTCCATTGCTATATCCATGTCTTTCGTGACTCGTGGCTGTTCTAAATCGATAGAAACAGTGTCTTTGTCATGAACAGCGCGAAACTCTTGGTCACTTGATCTGCTGTAATGTTGCACGTACTGAAGTGGTGGTCTCTCATCGAATTTAGCCGATCTCGTGTGCGTCACCCTCTTGGCATCTTCATCCCATATTCGAAGCCCCTTGATTTGATCCGAGTAACCTAGAAAAATACATCGAATCGCCTTCTTGGTCATCTTGGTCCTGTTCGACTTGTCGACATGTGCATATCCCTTTGATCCAAATACACACATCTCGGAGAGGTCAGGCTTCTTCCCGAAGATGAACTCAAATGGAGTTTTAGTCGGGTGACTAGCACATGGAACTCGGTTTGTCACATAGACTGCCGTGTTCATCGCCTCAGCCCACCAAATTTTATCCACTTGCATATGGCTGAGCATTGCTCTGGCCCGCTCTGTCAGTGTCCTGTTCATGCGTTCGGCCAGCCCATTCTGTTGTGGCGAATAGGGTACCGTCGTCTGATGCATGATACCAGATTTTCGACATACACCGGAGAAACGTCTGTTGACGTATTCCGTCCCGTTGTCCGTCCTGATACACTTGATCTTCTTGGACAGTTGATTCTCCATAAGTGCCTTATACTCTATAAAGCGATCCGTCACTTCCGACTTGTTCTCAATATAGTATGCGACTATATATCTCGAATAATCATCAATAAAAGTCACGACAAATCTTGATCCTCCTCGAGACTTCGATTCCATAGGTCCCATGACATCACTGTGGACCAACTGCAACACTTCCTTGGTTTTCACGTGTCCGTATGGTGACTTCGGAAACGTCTTGACGGTTGCTTTACCCATGATGCACCCTTCGCAGATCTCGATATCATCTTCAACGCCTTGATTCTTCTTGATCTTTAATCCATTGACGCAACCTGCCATACCCTTGAGCATCTTCGTTGACAGGTGACCTAATCTTGCATGCCACACTTGTAGATCAGCCGCTCCTGATCCGTCACCTGATTCTTGCTCTTGAGATGTCTCTTCGCAAACGTTGGCTACCTCAGCCGGACTGCACTCTAAGACGTACATCTTGTTTCGTCTTGGTATTTGGGCAACGACTTCCGTGTTACTTCTGATCTGACAGCTCAGATCTGAGAAGATCACTTGTAGACCCCTCTTTGACAATGCCGATATTGACAGTAGCCTTCGGTCTAGGCCCGGCACCCATAGCGTTTCTTCGATCCTGATCACTTCACCAGTCTTGAGTTGCACGCGCACTGTCCCAACACCTTGCGCTTCCACTTCGCTGCCGTCTGCTATGGTGATCATGATCGGGTCCGTCAGTGAGTTTAAATTCGAAAACTCATTTCTGTCGGGACACATGTGGCTGCTTGCCCCACTGTCCAATAACCATCCAGCTGACGTCCGACTTGACGCAGTAAATGCTCTCTCTTCTCCAGATCGCTCTGTCTCCACTTGTTCAGCCTTGCAATCTTGACGCTTGTGTCCATATTTGTTACATCGGTAACACCTTCCCGAGAACTTTTCACCTCTTGAACTTGATCTCCCCATATGTCTGCGCGGACCTTTCTTGTACTTGGAAGTGTGCGTACTTTTCAGTGCGATTTCTTGGTGTTCTGTCCTCGCCATTCCATCGTACTCCCGTCTCAGCATTTCCTTAGCGTGAAACAGTGTCATTCCGGGCATGTTCTCAATTATCTTGACGATGGGGTCATAGTCTCTCGTTAGACTACCCAATAGGATGACCAAATGCTCATCCTGTGAGATCTCTTGTCCCACAGCTTGCATAGTCATGCACAGCTCGTCGACTTTCGGAAAGTGATCCATAATGCTTCCTCCCTTCGCCAACCTGAACTCATGTTGTTGCCGCCGCAACTGCACACGATTGTGCATACTTTGCCGCAGGAAGAAAGTCTTCAGTATGTCCCATGCTTTTGCCGTTGTCTCTGCCGTGCGCACCATTGACTGCAGATTCTTGCTGATCATTGTTGTCACGATCTCGAAGGCCTTCATGTCGTTGACTTCCCAAGTTGACGCAGTTACGTCTCCTTTTCCTGGGGTCTTCATAGCATCCAAATGATCTAGCAACCCTTTCTTTGCCAGCCTCATCCTTGCGCCGAACTCCCACACAAAATAGTTATCTTCGCAGAGTATGTCGCCCGCATCCGGCGTAGTTGGGCTCATAACCTTTTGACTTTTGGCAACTGCCAAGAGCGAGTTGAGGTGGGAGAGCTTAGAAGAAGGTAAAATGGAAAGTGAATTATCATCTAGCTAGGTCCTTAGTTCGTCTCGTTGTACTACTCTAAGCCTATCGATATCGACTCTATAATATTAGTAACAAAACGATGAGTCGATCCCATCGTTACACACTATCACACAGTGTCGTCCATGACATATGGTCATTAGTATCAGTAACCAACACCATTACCAATATACACCGCATCTTTAAATTCTAATCCCAGCGCTGGGTCGATATGCTTTGGAGTTTAATGACTGTGAACGGTTTGTCCGAGACAACTCATTAAATTTCGCCCTTTGGTCGATTCGTTGCGGTTGTGGCAAACCCTCCGTGGTCGGGTCACCGGGAGGAATGGCTTGACTCGTCATGTGCCTCATCAAGTCTGATACAGACCGAGCAAACCGATCCCCTGAGTTGGTGTTTGCGAAGGATGGTGAAAATGATCAGTGCAAGCGATGTAACTATAGCTGTCATCCGTCAAACTTTATCATTTGCTTGGATGTGCCTCGTAAGGTGCGAGATCAATTCCTGCACAAATTGAGCTGTCACATACTCTATTCGAGATAACCTTTTTTTCACCAACGCCTCAGGGGCAAACACTTTGCAAGAGACTGATTAAGATCTGTTGATTTCGAGCCGGACCCTTTCATTCTGCAGTCAATTTGTGTGCTACTTTGCCCAAGAGAAAACTGTAACAGGGTGAGTCCGTTAGTTACATGATTACGAGCCCGAAAGGTGAAGGTGTTGGTGACTGTGCGCAAGGTCGAATGCCGAGCTTTTTAAATTCGTACTTATCTGAGTGCGTGTGTCAGTCTATCTGTAAATAACGCTGGAAGAACCTTAAACGTCACATTAAGTGCGATTTAGTCTGTTGGCGTCTTTGTAAAAGATATAGTGCTAGGTGTACCTTACACGTCATGTAACGGAGTAGCGCGTTACGAGATATTTGTAGCGGAGCTACCACAGCTCTTAAGTCATAGGAAGACGTTACGGGTTAAGTTAGAGGCTTACGGCTAAAAGCCAATTATTTCTGAGGGCTATTAGCCGAATAGCTCTAAGGAACTAGTACATCAAGTTAAAGAATCGGCTAGTTCTACGGTGTAACGGGGCACCCTGAAGCTTGTACTGGTGACAGTACAAGCTACTTATTCTGATGACAGAATAAGGCGGTGCCTCGTAACTTCACGTACACTCGTACGTGCAGAGGAAGACGGTAAGAAGAAGCGAGTACTTAGTTAGAGTAAAAAGTAGAACTGTATTTATAATAGTTAATGTCTGCAATAAATCACTACTTATCTTCATCTAACTATGTCTGAATACAAATGTGTAAATCAACCGTCTGCTCACCACTCATTGCGTGCGTCTGTCGTGGCGTGTCTTCGTTGGTTAAAAAAATGGCCTATATCAACCCTTTGGGAATTGCTCGTGAGTGCTACAGAATATTTGTCCTTATGACAATATTCTGAGAATATAACTCTTATAGTTATATTCTATTAACAATTTCTTATAAATTATTATGTAACGATTCACCCCGTTACATCACCCCCCCCGTTACATCACCCCCCCCTTAACCATCAGTCACTTTAGTGACTGATTGACTAAATGGATACTCGTCCCAAATCATTTGGGACAGGGTTTGCACTTGTTGGTCCGAGTCCACTTCCCAACATTTCATCGCATGGTTAACAAGCCCATGCGATGCGCGAGCAAGGCCGCCGAGAGCGCATCCGCACGTCTCTGTGCGGACGCCGAAGCAGAAACCACAGCAACTGATGTCTCATCGGTTGCTGAAGCGACCCAGCCTGTGTCACTTGGTGATGCAGGCGCTGGTCATGAAGACACTCGTGTCTTCACAGAGTACGAGCTCGGTGTCTCGTACTCTCCTGATACGGAAGACGGATCCGTATCGACGGCGATCGAATCCGAGCCGCCTGCCAAGCGTGGCATGGACGATGCTTTGCGTCGCAGCATCTTTGGTTCATCTGATGAATCAGATGAACCATCGCCGAAGCGAAGGCGCTCGAGGTCGCGAGACTCGGGCGCTAACAGTGGTGTCGGTTCTCCTATGGACACCACTTTGCAACGAGGTGCCAGTACTTCTGTCGGCACGTCGCAGGAAGAGCGGGACCGCAATGTGTTGCGTCTCGCTCCTGAAAAGAAGGCATGGATGTCTCCTAAATCTGTCATGGGATCATTTGTCGGCGACGACGAGTGATCGTCATCGAACACGGTTGTTCGATTCGTCAAGGATCCATCACCTTGACCCCAGCGCGAAAAACTATCGCGCTGAGAATGAATTCTTCATCAATGCTTTCTTTAGACATCGATGGTACAGTGGGAACCACAAACGTGATGGTCCCTCACTACTTCAGGCGTGGAACGCCTACATCCATAACCTCGAGGATGTAGGTCGTGACGTTTGGAACGACAAACTTGTCAAAGCTCGTGATAAGTTTGAAAAGCGAACCCCGACAGGTGCACGCTACAAGCTGCATCGTCTGTCAAGGGAGAAAGGATTACCCTGCCTCTCTTGGGGAGACTCGTGCCCATGTTGTGTGAACAACTCTGCACGAGCACCTAAGGAGGCTTACCTCCTTACTATCCCGTGGTGGCGCGTACGTATCTCTATTGAGATGTACGAAGGGATTGACAACTTGAAATCCCTTTACGACCGTGCCGGGAAGACTTTCTCCGGCGGTCCTTCTGCGGCACAGGATGTGCCGCGTCGTACTGATCAACCAGACCCAGTCCGTCGATCATCAGTTGGGAGCGGGGCTCCCAAGAATCCCAGGACGGGGGATAGCCGCGCCACCGGACGAGATAACTCGTCCGACGTCCGTTCACGTCGCGGTGGTTCAACAGCTGCTCAACTAGATAGCGCTGGCCACCGCGAGAGTCCTCTAATGGAGGTGGAGGAGGAGGAAAGACGCTCTCCACACGATCATGTGGATCGGTGTGTTCCCGAGAGCTTCTTTGACCGCGTAACGCAAGGATTACGCGACGATCTCGAGCATGAGCGGAATAGGCGTCTCCAAATGGCGGACACTGCCTCGAAGCATCGAGCTGAGTTTGCTTTTGCTCAGCTTGAGAACGAGAGATCTCTGACATCTCTTCGTGACGAGCTAAGGGTAGCTCGTGGGATTGCTGATCGGTCTCGGGATGAGATAGCTGCTCTTCAGACCCTTGTTGAGGCCCACCATCGGGAGCACAAGGCTCTCTGCGAGATGCTTGAGCGCAAGGGCGTTCTTCATCGGAAGAAGCAGCGTACTGATGGTACGGCTTAAGCCGACCAACGTAAAACGTGGGATGCGTTCGCATCTTACGTGGTAACTCGATCGTGTATGCATTGCCTAGGCGGTGCAATACACGAAATGGGCCGATGTACTTGGGTAGTAGTTTACTGCTACCCAAGTTAGTCACTACATGCTTTGGTAGATTAACCGTAGACAGTAGGACTAAGTCACCTTTATTAAATAAAAGAGTGTTTGCCCTTCCATTCTTGTCAGCGTTTTGCTTTTGCTTATCCACCGCTTCGGCGATGGAGTCTTGCACAAAACGAACTACCGTTTCACGAGCCAGTCTGAACTCATCTAATGACTCGTTAGCTTCAGTGTGCTGTGAGCGCACTGCAGCAACATCAACCTTTTCTTCAGTGAGGGCTTCCGCACTCTCACTGGCATCATCTTCTTCTATATCGATGTTATCGATATCGGCATCAAACGCAATGACCTCATTGTCAGAGCGTGATGAGCGTGAACCAAATCGGTTTTTGCTCGCGCGAGTCCCTCCCTTCTTAAACCAGAGTTACACTCTAGTAAGGTGGGTACACGCGGATGGCGCAAGCCATTCACGTAAAACGGTGTATGTGTCGTGGACGCATGCACCGAGTTGTTGATGGCAAACTCTACCATTGGCAAAAACTCACTCCAACTCTTAAAGGAGTCAACGTATCCTCGAATTATCTCTTCAAGGACACGATTGGCACGTTCCGTCTGACCATCTGACTCTGGATGATCAGATGTAGACATCTTCAAGCGCGTTCCGAGTGATTTGAACATGGAACGCCAGAAATCAGCAGTGAATCGTGGATCTCTGTCTGATACGAGTTCACGGGACAACCCATGAAGTCGGAGGAAGGTGTCAATTAAGACACAGGCACAGCCACTTGCCGTGATTGTCTCTGGTACAGCCACAAGGTGTACCATTTTGCTGAATCTGTCAACAAATACGAGAATACCCGTATTCCCGCGTGCGTCTTTGGGTAACCCGAAGACGAAATCCATTGAGATGGATTCCCAGCACTCAGCCGGAACCGGTAGAGGCTGTAAAGGTGCACGCAGTGAAGGACTTGACTTCACTCGTTGGCAGACTTCGCATGCGCGAACATACTTTCGCACAAACTGATACTGGCGGGGCCAGTAAAAGTCTTGACTCACCGTGAGATAAGTTTTCTCCCGGCCACGATGTCCTCCTATAGGAGCATCGTGATACTCGAACATGATCCGCAAACGCAGATCAGTATCATCTGGAATGACAACACGTGGTGTGTCACCAGAAACGGCTGTATAATGCAGTAACCCGTTGCGAGTAGTGTATCGATCTGATGCAGATCGATACGCAGACGATAATCGTTTCAACGATTCTCGAGATGGTTGTGAGAGATGTGTCAACAACTTTACAATCTCACCATCTTGGGCGTATGCCCGCCTCACATCATCATACAACGTTGTAGATGGGACTGAGGACGTCATAACCGCAACAGTGACTGTCTCACTGTTGGGTTTCGCGACTGTTTCAAAGTCGGGACGACGTGAGAGTGCATCAGCGACGACATTAAGTCGTCCTGGTTTGTACTCGACCGTAAAGTTGTATTCCGCAAAGAATGACAACCACCGCGCCATTCGTTGTGAAAGGTGCGGGCTGTTCACTGCCGTGCGTAATGACGCATGGTCAGTGTAAACAACGAAGGGTCTATCTCCTAATAGATAGACTCTGAACTTCGCGAGTGCATACTTCATGGCAAGGAGTTCCTTGTCATGCACTGGATAGTTCCGCTCAGCTGGTTGCAGCTGACGCGACTGATAGCAGACGACGCGTTCAACGCCTTCTAGGTCGTACTGCATTAATGCACAGCCGATTGCGAAATCGCTGGCATCACAGACCACATGAAATGGCCTGTCCTGATCGGCTATTGCTAGGACTGGGGATTGTATCAAGCTCTGCTTGATACCCTCAAAGGAGCGTTGACATTCAGCGTTCCATAACCACCTCTCGTTCTTTTTCAACAAACGAGAGAGGTGCACAGTCATCTCGGCGTAATTGCGTGAATACTTATGCAAATACGCCGCTAGCCCAAGGAATTTTCGAAGACCTTTGACATCAACCGGCACAGGCCAGTCGGTGATCGCCTTGATCTTTTCGGGATCAGGACGTACACCGTTCTTACCAACGATGCACCCAAGAAGTGGTATTTCGCTTGCTGCAAATATACACTTCTTGAGGTTAGCATACAATTGATGCTTTCGCATGATTGTAAGAACCTGTCGGACGTGGTACCTGTAAACCTCAACGTCCGACTTTCCATCCATAGCTCGACTATGGATGAATAAGTCATCGAAATAACTCGGCGCGAATTCTCGTACTGGTCTCAACAGATGTGTATCACATCTGTTGAACGTGGCAGGGGCATTACTAAGCCCTTGTGGCATTACTAGCCACTCCCAGAGAATGCCGCTAGGCGTGCTAACTGCGGTATAGGGTATATCCCGTTCTCGCATAAGGATTTGATAGAAGCCATCCCTCACATCCATGGAAGAAAAGATGGTACTCTTTGACATAACATCAATGATTACGTCCTTCCTTGGTATCGGCGTCTGAGCCGGTACCGTTGCAGCATTCAACTTGTTAAATGCATGCACAATCCGCCACCCTCCTATTGCTTTTCGTACACAGAAGGTCGGACAGCTATGTTGGGAAGTTGATTCCCTCACATGGACCGCAGCTAAACGATCGGCAAAGAGCTTGTCGATCGCAAGTACTTTCTCACAAGACAGTGGCCACTGCTTCATGACACAGTACTTCGAGCCTGGTTTAAGCTCGACCTCGTGCCGAATACCTTTATCCTTCGTTAATTCGCACGGAACAGTTTCAGGGAATACATCCTTGAATTCAACCAAATCTTCATAGAGAGGATTTGTCTTGAGCGATTCCCATGATTGGGAGTCATATCGCTCAACTCGTGTCTTTTCATCTAGGACACTCTCGTCCATAGATGAACTACTGAGAACTCTCTCGTTCCCAGTGAACACTGTTGCTGACCTTATGTCGGTTACACACTCGTCGTCAGCGACGAGTACGCATATCTGCTTGACTTTGCCACTACGCAGATCACGCAAGAACCTTTTATGTTCGAGCGTTGGCAACTGAATGATCTCCGAAATAAGCGCCTACACTTGATCCGTTATTGACTATGACATTCAATGTCTCTGTCAGTTCCTGGGGACTTCTTCCCGCGGGTTTCGGGGAACTTATTTCCGCCGTATTTGTAATCTTGGGACTTATTCCCTTTACTTCCTCTAGCTGGGGTTGCGCAACCACAGCGAGATCCTCTACGAAAGACTCTCCAGTCGATCTAGGATTATCGTTTCGCTTAACCTGAGCGATCGATTGTTTCTCTTTTAGATGTTCCCCGCTAGGGATACATCTTTGTCCCAGTCCACCCGACTTATTCGAGTGGTGGACCTTCGGCGCAGCCTGTGTTTCCTCACAGCCGCCGGAACTTTGCTCCGAAGTGTAACCGTTTGGTACACTAAGGTTTTGTGCAGTCGTACTAACGACCGTACCACAAGTGAGGCCATCGCACTCACTCGTAGTACATCCACACGCTTGTGGACGCTCCAAAACGTTCATCAGATGGCCATCTGATGAACAAGCGGCAGGCATCGTTACTGTTCGATGTTGCCAGTTTACTCGTGGTTCGTACCTTCTGAGCCACGGTATTCCAAGGATGACATCAAATTTGTCATCCAAATCCAATACGATAAAGTCATCGACATATTGGGTATCTTCTAGCATATAGTGGATCTTCACTATACGCTTCATGACGGTTACGGATGCGCCTGTCGCAAGACGTACCGTCATCCTCGTAGGAGGTGTGTCACATTCACTGAATTTAAAGTGACCATCTTCTAGCGATTGGCGTCGCACAAAATTGTTGGACGCCCCACAATCGACTAGAGATCGAAGGGACAACTTATTCGTCACTTCGAGTTGCAAGGTAATGAGTGAGATCTCATTACCTGGAGCAGCAACGCACAATGTTTGTGTGTTGGGAGCAACCTTCATCAAGAGGCCTACAAATTCTCTTGACGTTGCTGAACCAGTAGAGTGCTCCGCACCTACTGATCCTGTCCGTTTTTTGACGGTCCATCCCGTTGTTGCGTCTTTGCACCAACAGCGGACCCTCGTCCCTGCCCCTTTCTCATGGGTGGACGGTCACTACGCCCAGTGTCGCGAGACACTGGACGAGGGGCACTACACTCGTAAGCGTAGTGTCCTGTCTTTTGACATCTGTTGCATCTCTGCAACTTCTTGTAGCCTGTAGAGCGAGCCTTCTCGCTCTCTACATAACAGAGTTCCATCGGCTCTGGACCTCCGTTGTCATATCGTCTCGGTTGACGATATGATGTCGAGCTGGCGCGAGCCTGTCTCAGACTGAAGTCTTCCTGCTCCGCAATGGAAATGGCTTGTTCTAGTGAATCTAGTTCAAGCCGGAACAGGTGAGTCTTGACGGGACCATCCGCAAGACCCTGCATGAACACCGAAACCAACGTGTGTTCATCCACCGGATTGGAACTAATACAACTCGTGAGATGTCGTATATGTTGCGCGTAAGCGTGCACATCACGCTTACCCTGCTTGAGCTTCAAGAGTTCGGTTCGAGCTCTGATTCACGTCAACTGCACGAGGCAAATTGGAGTTACCTGTCAAAACGGCGGTTTCGGGCTATCCTAGCTGACAACACACGCGAAAATACCAAACGGCTCGTGCACTTTTACCATCCCGGCGACCACATAATGATTCGAAGACCTAAACAGTTTCGCGCAAAGACTAAGGAAGTGGCAGATGGGCCCTACCCCATTAGGATTGTGCATGAAAATGGAACTGTCACTATTGACAAAGGCGCGACGACGCAACGGCTATCGATTCGTCGCATTTTTGGACAAGACATGATTTCACGTCAACTGCACGAGGCAAATTGGAGTTACCTGTCAAAACGGCGGTTTCGGGCTATCCTAGCTGACAACACACGCGAAAATACCAAACGGCTCGTGCACTTTTACCATCCCGGCGACCACATAATGATTCGAAGACCTAAACAGTTTCGCGCAAAGACTAAGGAAGTGGCAGATGGGCCCTACCCCGTTAGCATTGTGCATGAAAATGGATCTGTCACTATTGACAAAGGCGCGACGACGCAACGGCTATCGATTCGTCGCATCTTCCCATGCTAGTGTAATTGCTTCATGGGGGGGAGTATGACATAACTGCCTCATACACTGGTTAATGATGGATGGATCCTACTCCACGACCAAGCTACGACTAAGCGAAGAACAATCGGATGGATGGATTGATGGATGGTTGATGGATAGATGGAATTAGATGAAGCATTCAGGTAGGCACGGTAGGCTAACATGGTATTCAATACATTCTCAATTTTACCTTTGACTCCGCAAGACCCTCTCAAGCAAGGCTCGCGGACCGATCACCCCTCTGCAAGCCACGGGTGTGTCATTGAACTCAGCTCTAGGCGGTTCAAACGTTTGTCTGAGCCGCGACTTGAAGACTTCCAACGACCCAAACGCATATGGGTCGTGCAACTTGAGCCCCAGTGCCCAAGTCTTGGCACGTCCTGCCAGATTTGACTGGGCGAATGCAACTTGCGTATCCCCGTCGTCGATGCGGCGCGCCCTTATGGCGTCATCCAATTCGACGAACCATCTCAAGAGGGAGTCCTCTTCGACTCCTAAATACTTGGAGATGTCAATCTTCAAGGTTTCGGGTCGACGCGAGTGCATCGACCCACCAGCAGCAGCCTGCTGCTGTCTCAACAGTTCAAACTGTTGAGCACCCTGTTCTCTCAACAACTCTGCTTGTTGAGAACCTTGTTGGTGAAGCAAGGATACTTTCTCGCGTTCTGCGTCAAGTTCATTTTGAATGAACTTGGCGATAGTAGCATGTTGGGCATCTCTATTGAGAGCCTCTAGCATGACGCTAACAGCATGGATGCCCATGGTTGAACCCATCCGTTTAACCGCATCCCATTCGACATCGCTCAAATGGGAGTAGCCGTCACGCGTAGCGTGAAAGCTTTGGTCATCTTCATCATCTTATATATTCATGTTAGATGTGAACGTGGTCCTTGGACGGACTACGAAGTGCTACCAGGTGTAACGGGGCACCCTGAAGCTTGTACTGATGACAGTACAAGCTACTTATTCTGATGACAGAATAAGGCGGTGCCTCGTAACTTCACGTACACTCGTACGTGCAGAGGAAGACGGTAAGAAGAAGCGAGTACTTGGTTAGAGTAAAAAGTAGAACTGTATTTATGATAGTTAATGTCTGCAATAAATCACTATTTATCTTCATCTAACTATGTCTAAATACAAATGTGTAAATCAACTATCTGCTCACCACTCATTGCGTGCGTCTGTCGTGGCGCGTCTTCGTTGGTTGATATAATGGCCTACATCAACCAATTAGGAACTACTCGTAAGTGCTACAGAATATTTGTCCTTATGACAATATTCTGAGAATATAACTCTTATAGTTATATTCTATTAACAATTTCTTATAAATTGTTATGTAGCGATTCACCCCGTTACATTCGGAGCTAGCGCGGACTCTATGAGCTATTAGCTCAGACGACTGTTGTTCTAAGGAGCTACACGCACAATGTACAAGGGGAACACAGGCGCCTAAGGGCTCTCTAACCCACGATAGTTCTAAGGAACTGTCACGCGCAACGTGCGAAAGGAAGGGAAGTCTGCGGACTTCCGCTATAAATGAGAACTGAGTTTACTTAGATGTTATATCACGGAAAATCCTACTTTGTACCCTTCATAGACTAAACTAGAACAAATTCAAATATCAGTATTCGAACTAAATGGATGGCTGGCACATCAATTAGTGATAAAATGATGACGGTACAAGGTACTTCCACGGTAAGTACCGTAACCCAGAGAATATCGATCAATCGATATTCTCTATCAATATAACACATAGGGCCACACTTGTTTCGCACATCACATATAGGAGGTCTTCAATCAATTTCGCTAATGGCTAGCGTGACCCCGTTACAGTCTTTCCACCAGACTGACGCTAACACTAAACGTCACTCGACTTGTCTCCTCATTGAGGTTTTTACTTTGTAACTTGTCATCATAGATAGACCGAGACACCTAACGGAAGATGAGGCTCTATCTGTATTCCTTGGTGTCGAGGCAATGGACGACAGAAGTGCTCGTAGTACTGCCACCCAGGGGGATAAGCAATCCTAACCTAGCAAATCTGTGTGGACGCATCCCATGTCCGGCACCTAATTCGTTCCCTGAACGTGGTGCCGCGACTGCGCCAACAGCGCTGGATGCTATGCCTAACATGAACCCATTTATCATCAGTAACCCACTTGACTAGAAGTAACAACGCATACTCGATCAGGTAGAAAGCACACGGCGCAAATTGGAAATTCTGACCACATTACAGCAAAACCGTAAATACACATTCACTCCGCCTGACGTGGAAGAACGCATCCGTCAAACAGCTAGACATTCTTTCGTAGGATGGGCCACTGGCCCCAAGACGAAAACGCCCACTGAAATCGAATGCCGAAAAACTCTTCATGATAGGTATTTGGAACCTACTGACTGTGATGAACTTGAGTGAGTATCGAGAAAGACTCCAGAAGCAGGCCAAAGGCACACCAGTTACACCGATAAAGGGTACACCTGTAACGGGGCACCCTGAAGCTTGTACTGGTGACAGTACAAGCTACTTATTCTGATGACAGAATAAGGCGGTGCCTCGTAACTTCAAGTACACTCGTACGTGCAGAGGAAGACGGTAAGAAGTAGCGAGTACTTGGTTAGAGTAAAAAGTAGAACTGTATTTATGATTGTTAATGTCTACAATAAATCACTATTTATCTTCATCTAACTATGTCTAAATACAAATGTGTAGATCAGTTATCTGCTCACCACTCATTGCGTGCGTCTGTCGTGGCGCGTCTTCGTTGGTTGATATAATGGCCTATATCAACCAATTAGGAACTACTCGTAAGTGCTACAGAATATTTGTCCTTATGACAATATTCTGAGAATATAACTCTTATAGTTATATTCTATTAACAATTTCTTATAAATTGTTATGTAACGATTCACCCCGTTACAACACCCGTCTTAATGTCTGAGGGTGAGAACGACGTCTCAGAGGATAATGCGTTCATATGCTGGGTACATGGCGTTCAACGCTTAAGTAGTATGATACCTCTGAGAGCAAGTGCCAGTGTGACAGACGTTTTTCTGGAGCGAGAAAGCTTCGCCACGACATTGCGAACTTAAAGGCCAAAGGCCGACTGAAGGAATTATCTCATTCCCGCTATGTTTCGGCTGCTTCTACAGCCACGAGTTCGCGTAAGTATTTTGACACAAACACGCCCCTCCCACTCTGCCTTTGAGAAGCGTGGTGCTCGTCAAGACGGGCCTGATCGTAGCGCTCAAAAACTTCCACGGCATATGGGCAGTCTTGCCGAGGGGATATCTCATACTCCCATGAGTTCTCAGACTTGGGAGACCCACGCCACTTCACCAGGTACTAGTAGTGACCATGACGACGACGTCGTTTAAGTAACTTCTCTGCATGGAACTGGAGGTTCCCATGACTACCAAGCAGCGCCGGTGGCGGTCGGCGTATAGGCTGAGAGCCCCTCGAATCTGTCGAAAGATGTGAATAGACTCCGTGAGAGTTTATGTTAATCCCAGCATGCTCTGAACGAAGCGCAATCTCGTCTGGCGACGCTTGAAGGCGATCACGCCCGTCTTCAGACAATGAAGACACTTCTGAATCGTGTTGAAGCACAGCTTGATCTCTTAATCCGAATGCAACATCCTGTGGCAACTCCAATGTACGCGGCGCCAGCGCCCTCGAGTCAACAAGGGACGGATCCCGGTACATCTTAAGCATGACGACATAAAGACGGAGGAAGTACGCAATATGCGCGGTAAGCTGATTGTACACGCAATGACCTTCTTGGCCACGACCGTAAACGATCCGATGAAGCGCGGACGCAACTTCGTCCTAAGGACCGCAGATAGTGCATTCGTAGGTAGGTTTATAGCAGAAAGTAAACTTGGTCACCTACCTCGTAACTTTCAATACAATTTCTTCCTTTTCTATCTGCTTGCTCCTTTGTTTATCTTGGCTTTCAGCCATTGCGTCCCGAACATGTAGTAAGACGTTCAACCTTGTTGCAAAGAACTCTACAACCTGCTTCTGAAAAGTGGCAGGGCTGACACCAGCAAGCCTATCGGCGATCCCTCCTCCACCAAGCCCTGACTCACGGGATGGTAGCGTTAACGGAACGCGGGGGGGGGTGTTAGACCGTTTACATAGAACGTCGTACAGCCAGTTGAGGCATGAACCGAGTTGTTCATGGCAAATTCGATTACAGGGAGCATGAAGCTCCAACGCCGAAGCGTATTGGCGCACACGCTGCGTAAAATATCAGCAATCACGCGGTTTACACGCTCGGTTCGACCATTGGTCTGTGGATGATCCGCTGTAGACATGTCCAACCTGGTACCTATCACCTTGACTATATACTTCCAAAATTTCCAAGTAAACTAGGATCACGGTCTGAACCATTTGCAAACGGCCAAACCATGTTGACGAAAGACCTGATCAATAAACAGCTGTGTTATACGTTCACAATTAGTCGAGTCTTGCGCAGCCGCTAAATGAGCCATCTTGCTTAAACGGTCAACAAAGACCACGATACTAGTGTTGCCATCCGAATCTTTCGGTAGGCCAAACACAAAGTCCATACTGATGGAATTCCAACAACCAGTGAAAACAGGTACACTCGCCAAAGGCGCAGCCGTATGGGCGGAACTATTAACGCGTTGACACGTTTCACACGTACGCACATTTGTGTTCACCCATTATTACAATTTGGGCCACCAATATTTTTGGCTGACCGAGCCATAGGTCTTTTCTCGACCGAGATGTCCGCTCAAAGCTGTATCATGCGCTTCAAAGAGGATACGATACTTCAGCTCCGTATCGTGAGGAACTAAAATGCGCGAAGTATCCACCGCATCCGTGCTATATCATAGTAGAATATTATTGATCGAATATTGAAGTAGCCCCGCACGTAATCGTGCCGACATCTTAATGTCCGAGTCTCTGAACTCATCACAAACTAGTGCACGCAATAACGCGACACGCTACTCATCCTTGGAATAATCCGCACGGATAAAATCAGGGACTAATGACGAAAGAGTCGTAACATGAGCAAGCTCGTAATCGTGCCTGCGTGTCAATGCATCAGCCAAAGCATTTTTCTTTCCTAGCTTGAACTCCACCTCATAATTATATTCTGCAAAGAATGAAATGCAATGAGTTATTTGATGTGAGAGGTCAGGCGACTGTGTCGCAGTGCGTAACGACGCATGATCGGTATAGATCACAAACGTCTTTAAGTTATGTAGATGCACTCTTACTTTTACAAAGGCCTACTTCATTGCCAGTAGCTCACTGTCAAGATCTGGATAATTCTGTTCTGCAGCTTTCAGCTAGCGCGACTCACACGCGATGACGCGTTCATGTCCATCGACATATGTCTGCAATAATGCACTGCCAATGGCAAAATTGGACGCGTCACAGACAACACTGAAAGGTTGCTCCAGGTCAGGCAAAGCCATAATTGAGGCATGAAGGAGACTGTCCTTGATAGCATGAAAGTATTGAGCCTGGAATGTGTCCCAACACCAAACCGAATCATTTTTAGGGAGGTTGGTTTATGGTTTTGCCATATAAGCGTAATTTGCGCTATACTTGTGCTAGTAATTGGGTAGACCGAGCCATTTACGCAAGTCCTTTTGGTTTTAAGGAGCCGGCCGATCCAAAATGGATTCTGCTAGAGCGGGTCCGCCTGCAGGCCGCACTTCTCGATGAAGCACCCTAAGAAGGGGATTTCTGCAGCACCAAAGATGCATTTTATGCATTTGCATACAACTTATTGGTGCGTATTCACCCGAGCACTGCTCGTAAATGGTGTTTGTGACTCTTCACATCTGACCTTCTTTTCCCGCACAGCTATGAACATAAAAGGGTGTCAAAATAGCTTTGTGCACATACTTGGTGAAATCGGAACAACTGCGTCACGAGATGATTGAGCGTTGCAGGGGCATTAAATAGACCTTGGGGCATAACAAGCCACCCCCACAGCATTCCACTCGGCGTACTAACCGATGTGAGCAAAATAATACTCGCTCGCATGAGCAACTGGTAATACCCATCGACCAAGTCGAGTGCACTGAACATGGTACATCCTAAATAGCGTTCTAAAGACATCCTATTCAGGAATAGGCGTCTGTGCCGGTATAGTGGCTGCGCTAAGCCTATTGCAAGCATGCACATTACGCCACTTACCATTAGGTTTTCTGACACAAATGTCGGTGTCGAGTGCGGAGACTTTCTTTCACCCATGATGCCATCCGCTTGCTTTGCACGAAAGAACTCTTCAATGACGTCACACTGATTCTTAGGCTGCGGCCTTGTAACACAACATTTGGTCCCAGGGACCAGGTCAATCTCATGACACACACCTCTGTCGGGAGGTAGGGTAGATGGTGATTCATTACACACCATATTCTAAAATTCTCTAACCGGGGAGTAGAAGGGATCCGAAGGATTCTTTGAGATAGCAGACCCACTGCGAGCACTGAGTGCAGCTTTTATGTCCTCAAAAACTGTCTCATCCAAAAGGGATGACGAGTTCAACTCTTTGTCAGGTCTAAGGACCACCATATAAGACAAAGCACCGGGTTTCAAGGCCTGATAATTATCGTCTCCACGCATTTCATATAGCCCTAACAGATCGTTAAGCAATGGCAGGGCCTCAAGGCCAACTTTGTATTAATATCGCCCTTCACCCCATTGACCAATGTGTAAATCTATAAACTGTTGTCGTTTTGGGATATGGCAGATGCCTTTAGATCTGCAGCATCCATCTGGCGCCGCTGCCAACTCTGCACAGAGGCTGAAAACTTCAAAGAGTTAGGAACATCCGGTTCCCCGAGGTGAAGATTATCTTTAACCTCAAACTGCTCTATCTGAGAGCCAATGTCATCACCAGCATTGAGTGTGGTGCCATCGCGGCCGACCACACACTGTAGATTATTTTCCATGATATTTGTAATTAAATGAGGATGGCTCTTGATGCCTTGGCGTATCGCCAACAATTTCATTGACGACATTCAGTGCGGTGCCATCACGGCCAACCTCACTCAGTGGAGTACGTACCACTGCACATCCACCATTCAGTACTAGCCCTGGATGTCTTGGCATATTGCCAACGATGCCATTATCGAAATTTGGTGAGGTGCTATCGCAGCCTCCCTCACCCGGTGAATTTATACGTGCCACTCCGGGCGCATCACAGGGATCACCATCGGGAAGACTAGGCTCTAGGCCATCAATACTACCTTTTAGAATTTAGTGAACCACTTTTACAGTTTCATTCAACAGATCACGTACCGTTTCACTATTGTTGATGACATCAGAGTTAATTAAGTCAGACACTCCGATGTCCAGCACACTAGCAGACTCAATTAGTGGCTCGCGCCAATAGCGCTTTTGTTGCCTAGCAAATGTAGGTTCGTGACTCTCCAAAGCTTCGCTAACAACATTGCGCGTTGCGGCCAAGGTCTTTGATCTCCAATCAACATATGGTTCATGGCGTTCCAGCCAAGCCGTCCCAAGGATGAGGTCATTCTCGAGTCCAAATCAACGATAAGACAACGTTCGATACAATCGAAGTCTTACAACTTTAAGCCTATGATCAATGGCACTTTATTTACGGTGACACCGGTCCCTGTCGCCAAGCAAACAGTGATAACATCACCCTCATGCGCTTTGAGCACCTCATCATGCCTCTGACATCCCTTAAGGGATCGGCGCCGAACATAGTTTCCCGACGCCCGGAGTCAATCAAAAGTGACAACGGCTATTCAGAGCATTTAATCTTAGCCAAGGCAACTAAATAACCTGGCTTACACTTACGCCTCGTGGTGAGCTCCACGTGTCCGTAGGAAGATAATCCCTGTCTATCCCTACCACCTAGAAATTCGGAAGAGCCTAGTTTTTCCCCAGTAGGGAGCTCCGCGCCGGCTTGGAAACGACGTTTTCCCGCTCCGTACCCATTTTCGGGTTAGGAGAAGGATTGCAACTCTGCCGACTTTGACGCGGTTTCCGCAGCGGGCACTGTGGACGCAAGTGTTTCGTGCTCACGCACGTACAACTTCAACGGATGTTACGTTGCTGTTTAACAGCTTAAGGCTCGACTTCTTCTTCTTCGGCATGGCTGATGTTCATGGACACAGCCCCGTCAAACGGTTTTCGGGCATGCCCATGCGTGCCATAGCGAGCGGCTTTAAAGTTGGCCTCCCCGGTCAACGCTAGGTCTACAGCCCCCTCAATCGCTGAGGGGTAGACGCGGAATACTTCCGCCCTCGCGACCGCAGTACGAATTCCTTCCATAAAAATGGTGACACGTACTTGCTCTGGAAGAGGTTCCAGATGCATGGCAGCTATGAGAGTTCGCAAGCCCTGGACAAAGTCCGATAATTCTTTCTTTCCCTGCCTGGTGGCAAGGAATCGGGAGCGTACACGGTACGCTTGAATTGGTAGTGTGAACACCCGAGCCATCTCTCGTTTATCAAGCGAATCCCACGTGGGAAACGCAGCTTCTACCGACGCATCACAAGTCAGAGCCCATTCTCTGGCTCTACCGTCTAGTTTCAAAATGGCTAAGCCAACGTTTTGTTGCTCAGATTGGAGCATCGCGACTTTAATAGCCATATCGACTAATCGGATCCAGAGAAGGAGACTTCCCCCCATTTCCGTCGAAAGTCTTAACGCTAAGAGCGAGCGGACGAGACTTTGGTTCACTGTCATCTACTGGAATGTACCGTGTAGGTACCGCGAAGATAATGGCCATGGACATGCCCGATCTGCGTGGCTCCAAACTGCATGAACGCATCAAGGCGTGCATTGTGCACTTCTGGGCCTTGGGCCACAATGTGAACGACCTGCTCGATCCCGACCCACGCATTAAGCTAACTGAGAGTGAGACGTTGGGCCTTTGGAGAGGTAGTCAAGTCTCTCCATCTCTTTACGAAGAATCAGTCGAAAACGACTCGAATGTAGAATTGACTACAAGTGCTACCAAGTGTAGCGGAGCTAGCACAGCTCTTAAGTCATAGGAAGAAGTTACGGGTTAAGTTAGAGGCTTACGGCTAAAAGCCAATTATTTCTGAGGGCTATTAGCCGAATAGCTCTAAGGAACTAGTATATCAAGTTAAACAATCAGCTAGTTCGACGGAGCTAGCGCGGACTCTATGAGCTATTAGCTCAGACGACGGTTGTTCTAAGGAGCTACATGCACAATGTACAAGGGGAACACAGGCGCCTAAGGGCTCTCTAACCCACGATAGTTCTAAGGAACTGTCACGCGCAACGTGCGAAAGGAAGGGAAGTCTGCGGACTTCCGCTATAAATGAGAACTGAGTTTACTTAGATGTTATATCACGGAAAATCCTACTGTGTACCCTTCATAGACTAAACTAGAACAAATTCAAATATCAGTATTCGAACTAAATGGATGGCTGGCACATCACTCAGTCATCAAATGATGACGGTACAAAGATGTTAGGAGTTGGTAGTATTGTTGCTGCACTTGTTGCAGAAGATGCAGAAGTAAAAGTGATATATTTTAAGTATCAACTTTCCTCGTTTGTTAGTACCTACACATGCATGCGAAACGGACTGCAACTATATCGTCTATAGTTCACGTCTATCCCGCCCCGTCCCATCTGTTACAAAATCAACAAGACGACTTGGTAATCTCGTCGCCTCATCTTCACATGGTGTAACATTCCGGTGGTCGGACGTGGCGATATCGTCACCTCGTCCCATCTGTCAGGATGTCAAGTCTGTTAGCCGATCAGGTACGGTTGTTACTAACCGTGTAACAGGGTATTGCCCTTGACCTTCACGACCTGTCAAAACAATAGCCTCTAAAACTCCTCCTTAACCGTATCCGAAGGTTTCTTCAACTTGAATATCGCACGTAGGTCCTTCATCCTTGGTGCCGCCAGCGCTTTAGTCAGGTGATAATTTAGTAATTCTTCTGACTTGATGAAGCGTGGCTCAACCTCGTTTGCTTAAGCGTAGTGGCAGATGAACTTACCGAATGTCCACATGCTTTGCACTTAATAAGCTCTTGTGGGTCTTCAGCAACTTAATCGCGGCTTGATTATCCATCCACATTGGCATCGGCTTGAATATCTTCATGTTTAGTTCGCCAAACAGTTCCTTCAAACCAAACAGCTCGCGACCAGCGTGGGATGCCGCGATGAATTCAGCTTTAAAGTGCTCGGCGACACACCCGTCTGCTTCTTGCACTCCCATGACACGGCAACACCATCCATCGTCAGAACGCATCCCGTGACCAACTTGCGGTCCTACTTGTCCGCGGCAAAGTCTGCATCATCACTCCATCTTTCAACATTGATTAGGTCGTCCATACAGCGTGAGCTGTTGATGCACAACTTTACAATTTTGGTTTTCTTCAGGTATCTTGCTACTCGTTTCGCCGTTCTCCAATCCTTGGTTGTCGGCTTGTGAGTCTGTCGAGTCGCCGGATGTACCGCTAAACAAATTTCCGGTCCAGTGCAACGCGCGATCCGGGTAAACTTTCGACGAGTGACTGGAAAGCCTTGACACTTGCATCTCCAACCTTGGTATTCGGTTTCAGGGACTCCAAGTTCGTCTCATCGCCGTTATTGTATTCGTCTCCTATTGGAAATCGAACCCCGTTAGCTGTAGCCAGTCCATGTTATTTTAGCAGTGAGTCGATGGTTACTTCTTGATTTAACACGTAGCCTTCGTTATCGTCCAGCTTGACCCTAAGTCCAAGAAACGTTTTGACCACGCTGAGATCCTTGATCTCGAGAGACGCCATGTCCTTAAAAAATTGTACGACGACGTCATTTGATGTTATTGTCACCAGCAAAACGTTGACGTAAACACCGACGACCGTTATATCTGTGCCGGTACGTTTGACGTATAGAAACTTGTCCGTCTTGCATTGTCTGAAGTTCAACTCAGTCAACTTGGAGTGCAATAGCTTGCTCCATCATCTTCCAGCTTGTTTCAATCCGTACAAGGATTTTTTGAGCAACAGCGCGAGTTGTTTTGTCCCGTCCACTCCATGATGGACCAAGATGTCATCATCACTTGCATACCGCTTGATAATTATATGTATAGGTCGAGGTCCTTTTCTTGATCAGCCTTGACGTATGCTTTGGGCACATCGCCGTGCCGGGCCGGTACGTTCCATCTGCGTGAGAGGACCAGAATCACAAAGACTGTCTCGAGTATCATAACCGCGGCAAAAGTCAAGGTGTAGTTGACTTAAAACGACTGCTCGTTTCCGCATGCAACAAGTCTGGAATTGTATCGTTCGACTTTCCCATCGGCGTCGGTCTTTGTCTTGAAGAATTATTTGTTGTGTAGTATTTGGGCGTTGTCAGGTGAAACAACTACCGCCCACACATTGTTTTCCTCCAGTGCATCCAGCTCATTCGTGATATCCACAACCCATTTATCCTTTTTTTCGCTCCGTACGGCCTCACCATAGTTTCGTGGGTCTCGAACAACGCTGACCATGTTGACATTATTGTGTGTGTCAATGACATAACTTGATGTGTCTCCGTCAGTTCAACGTGACCGTGTCATGTGTAAATCACGAGTCCATCCTGATGATCTTGCCCTTGATGTGTTCGTGCCTCCTTGGTCACCGAGCTCCTCCTGACCTTAGGTACCATGTAACGTTTTAAGTCACGTTTTTCTCTTGTATGTTATCCAAGGTCTCAACATTTTTCACATGTTGACTAACCACCACGATACGTTCCATCGGTATGAAAACCCGATATCCTTTCATCTCATCGCTCTTGCCGAGGATGATCCCCTATTTTCCACGAGGACCCGTTGACTTGTTTGAGGTCGTTCGGTGCACGTTGCATGGAGATCCGAAAAACACAATGTCACTTAAGACGGGTGTCATTTTGGTAACATGTCAATAGTTGAGATGCCACCTTCGTTTGCCTTGGTAGGTCTTCGATTTAGGATGCATGCTGCATATTCTGCAGCATTACCCCAAAACGTCAAGGGTAACCCACTTGCAAACACCTTGCTTCGCACCATGTTCATGATGAAGCGATGCAAGCGTTCAGCTTATCCTTTGCTGGCCTGATTTTCACGCTCGCTCACCTGACGAGGACACCGACTTCCTTGCAAAAAACATCCAGAGACTTGTACTCACCTTCCTTGTCTGTACGTAAAACGTTTATACGGCAATTAAATTGATGCTGAAAAGCCACCAAGAAATTCTTGAAGTACATCGCAGCGGCATCTTTGGTCTTCGCTAGGAAAACCTGGCAGTAGTTCGACCTGAGGTCAATAAAATTGACCAGGTATCAATTGCCGAGCCGATCACGGGGGGTCAAAGGACCTTTTAGGTCTGAACATGCTACACCTCCGATCACGTCAATGGGCGAATTCAGCCCACTGTCCTTCCGCGATTGTCGATTATTTGTTTGCTTGCCTTGTGCACGGGCTAAGCGCTTGACATGCGTAGTATCAGTCAATTTGAAACCAGAGGCGGGGTCCCGAGCCATCTTGATGATGTTGTCACAGGACAGGTGACATAGACACAGATGAAACTAGGACAAAGTCCGTGTTGCGTGTCGTTCTTTGCATAATTTGTAATGTCTTCGACAACGGTCATGATCGCTTCTCTTAGTGACCCAAAACCATGAAATTATCGGTCGTAACTTTATTGAAAACTTCAACGACCAGCACACTGTTGATGCGATCAACATCCATAATAGGTATCCCACCAGAATGTGAAACCATGACACGCCTCTCTTCTCGGTATTCAAGAACGCATCCCGTCGACTCAAGTTTCCCAAACGAGATGATGTTGCACTTCAAATTGGAGGCGTATTAAACATCGAAAATACGAATGGTCTTAGTCAATCCAAGTGCTTTGACCCGGATCATGACGCTTCCTGTTCGGTGATCTGAAGTGGTTCACTATCCGACATTGCTGTTAAACATTCGGTGCCACAATCCACCGCATCTACCAGCAAGTTCAAGTCGTTATCCAGATGACGACCTGAGTCGCTGTCCAGCACCCATTGACTTGGTGAGATCGTCCGATGTCCTGGTATTGCCAAGACAAAATCCGCATCTTTTTCTTCTTGGCACCTTTTGGGCATTTCATCTTGAGGTGCCCGGTGCTCCCACACAGGTGCCACTGCTTGGGTCGTTGCGGGCCGTGTTGTTTCTTTATCCGTTCGTTCCTTTTGGATTGGTTGTTCGGTTCGCCGATGTTAACGACGTCTCGACCAAATGCTTCACCCGAACTTCAAGTTTCGTTGACTGAGCAAATTGGGAGATCTCTTTAGCTTGGCAAAGGTAATCGATCCCTTTAAATATAGACGAGACAACACGGTCGTCCGCATAGACGGATTAGCATAGTGCACGATGCTGTCCAGCACGAGGTTGTCTACACCTCCGTACGCATCGCTTACAGCGGTCAGGTACATAAAATGCTCCGTTTAGCTACGCTGAAATGACTTGGCTGCATTAAATAGCTACATGCTTTGGGCAGGTGTTATCTTGGTGTTGAAGGTCTAGAGTAACCTTTGCATTGCATGGCTTAAGGTTGAAATCTCAGACCATTAGGTTTCCACCTGCTGCCGATAAGACTTCTGCGCCGTACCAGCGAGGTGTTGACCAGGACATCAACTTTAATGTCCTCAGGCCATGCGAACCCACAGGCGCGTTCCGAAAAGGCAAACTGCCGAGAAAATTCTTTCCCCATTCAATGAAGCCACTACCAAGTCCGAGGTAGAGCTCCTTACCGATTAAAATTTGCAAAGCCAGCTTCCTTTGACGGCCATCCTGTGCACCCTGGTTTAACTGCCCAGGTTGATGTAACACTGGACGTAGCATCTGTATACTCCGGTATGCTCCCGCTGGCATGGCATGCCCATGAATTCCAGGCTCAAGTACTTGAGCCATTCCATGGTTGACATTGGCCTGGACTGGCGCGTCGACCATGTGATCCCCAGCCAAAGCCGGTCGTCAGGCACCGAATTAGGTGGCCGGCGAGACGTTCGGTGAACGTGTAGGTGGCGGGTGCGCTCCAAATCCTGGAGTGTTATAGCGGCCCCTGAACCGAGAACCGAACCAAAGACGCTCGACTCCGCAGATCTGTTGCGTTGGCCACCGACTTGTCCGTGTTGGGAGGATTCTATTCTACCCATCCGCTTCGACAAATCGCCAAGCATGGCGAGCATCTTGTCCAGTGCCGCCGCGGCCACTGCCGACATA
Organism: Peronospora matthiolae; assembly: GCA_921007115.2. NCBI lineage: Eukaryota > Oomycota > Peronosporomycetes > Peronosporales > Peronosporaceae > Peronospora > Peronospora matthiolae. Next base: position 752,359 of record CAKLBY020000190.1, read on the forward strand.
TCTTCGAGTTGGTGGTCCTCGGTAGTTCCTTGAACATCAACCACCAAGGGGTGTGGCTACTTGAGCTGCGCCGCCGACACGATTCTTTGAGCTCATAATCTGTTAGGAGTTGGTAATATTGTTGCTGCACTTGTTGCAGAAGATGTAGAAGTAAAAGTGATATATTTTAAGTATCAACTTTCCTCGTTTGTTAGTACCTACACATGCATGCGAAACGGACTGCAACTATATCGTCTATAGTTCACGTCTATCCCGCCCCGTCCCATCTGTTACAAAATCAACAAGACGACTTGGTAATCTCGTCGCCTCATCTTCACATGGTGTAACATTCCGGTGGTCGGACGTGGCGGTATCGTCACCTCGTCCCATCTGTCAGGATGTCAAGTCTGTTAGCCGATCAGGTACGGTTGTTACTAACCGTGTAACAGGGTATTGCCCTTGACCTTCACGACCTGTCAAATACAATAGCTTCTAAAAAGTACTTCCACGTTTAGTACCATAACTCAGAGAATACCGACTGATCAGTACTCTTTATCGAACTGTAATCTAAAGCTACACTTGTCTCCCATATCACATATAGGAGGTCTTCAACCAATTTGGCCGATGGCTAGTGTGATCCCGTTACACCTTACATGTTGTACAAAGTGCGATTTCGTCCGTTACCTCCTGTGAATGTGAATAACGCCAGGCGTACCTTACGTGTCGCACTAAGTACGATGTAGTGTGTTTGTGAGTAACGCTAGATGTACTTTGCACGTCGTACGAAGTACGATGTAGCCTGTCGCGTCCTTTGTAGGCGTCTGTAGAATGCAGGGGGGCAAGCTCTGGAGCTCGCCCTTTGATACAAGTAATTCAGTCTATAGAATTGGATCAAGATCTGTACATTCACGTACCTTGCGCTCTTTCATTAACAGCTTCACCCTTTGAGCTCGCAATAATGCGTAATAATAATGAAGAGGAAAGAGTGCTTTATCACACTTAGCGCGACAATTTAGGTACACTGAGCGTTTAGTTGCAGACACATGCAAAGAAGACAATATGCTACATCGCACTTAGTACGACGAGTGAGGCACCTCCAGCTTTACTTACAGACGCAATAAGTGACTGACAAGATCACACTGAGTATGACGTGTAGACCACCTGGCGTCATTCACATAGACAGGAAGTGACAGACTAAATCGTGTTTGATACGACGTGTAAGGTACACCTAGCACTATATCTTTTACAAAGACGCCAACAGACTAAATCGCACTTAATGTGACGTTTAAGGTTCTTCCAGCGTTATTTACAGATAGACTGACACACGCACTCAGATAAGTACGAATTTAAAAAGCTCGGCATTCGACCTTGCGCACAGTCACCAACACCTTCACCTTTCGGGCTCGTAATCATGTAACTAACGGACTCACCCTGTTACAGTTTTCTCTTGGGCAAAGTAGCACACAAATTGACTGCAGAATGAAAGGGTCCGGCTCGAAATCAACAGATCTTAATCAGTCTCTTGCAAAGTGTTTGCCCCTGAGGCGTTGGTGAAAAAAAGGTTATCTCGAATAGAGTATGTGACAGCTCAATTTGTGCAGGAATTGATCTCGCACCTTACGAGGCACATCCAAGCAAATGATAAAGTTTGACGGATGACAGCTATAGTTACATCGCTTGCACTGATCATTTTCACCATCCTTCGCAAACACCAACTCAGGGGATCGGTTTGCTCGGTCTGTATCAGACTTGATGAGGCACATGACGAGTCAAGCCATTCCTCCCGGTGACCCGACCACGGAGGGTTTGCCACAACCGCAACGAATCGACCAAAGGGCGAAATTTAATGAGTTGTCTCGGACAAACCGTTCACAGTCATTAAACTCCAAAGCATATCGACCCAGCGCTGGGATTAGAATTTAAAGATGCGGTGTAATTCGTTTCCTTCTTCCCCTCGCTCCAAATACCACGAAGCCCAGACTGCTCGAGCAAACTTCGCCTCACTTCCATGTGTACCCCCAGTAAGTCGCGTCGGGCTACGTGTGTCGACCACGTCTCTGCCTCACTACGTACACACTGAACGCGCACTGAAAGTGCTAGCGCTTGGATTCGGCAGCAACATTGCCCTTTCCACCTCTTGTAACACTCCCGGTGTTCAAGCGAAGCGTTCTCGCACCCTCATGTGCTGTCCTGTGTACCGCCTCGATTGCTTCTTTCGCATGTATGAATCACAAAAGGAGATGATCCGCTTCTACGTTACAGATCTTTTGTGCAGACCTTCGCTCGAAAGTGTCACTCCATCATCACGTTCACGTCACCTCTTACTTGCTTTTTGGCGAAAATCGATCCTTCATGTGGACCGCACCGCACGTGAGTGGCCGCTAAACCAAGACCTCGACGACTGACATCCACTTCTCCTTTATTGAGTGATTGTCTGAGAACCATTGGGATACTTCTAGGGGGAAACGGCCGTAACAGGTTACTTTGACGCCGTTGTCTAGCGCTGAAGACAGTCTGCCTGTCATCAGTTTCTCTATTCTCATTCGTACATCGTCCTCGTGGTCAGTTGAACTGACTCTGGAGCTCTATTCGACGATCGTGTTCGTATCAGGCCGACGATGTTCCGTCTCAGTAGCTCGACCGTAGCTGGCACGAACTTACCGCTAAAGCCGATGCTGCCAGCGTGACTGACCCACGCCCAGAGTGCCGCCACAACAAAACTTTACTACTATATTATCGCGGCAACCGTTCGGCTCCATCACTCCAAGCTTACTCCATCGCGTTTTAGACAAAGCGCACACAGAGCTCACCCGCGTGCACGAATGCATGGCGATACTCGAAACAAGACAACACCACCACATCCAACTTCTAGTTGGAAGCGTCATCTTTTGTGGTGTGCCTATCATTTATAAATAGAGAAGGCACTAGCGGGGCCAATCCCATTTCTCGTGAAGGCTGCGTCATAGGTTCGTTGACAGTGCGTCCATTGCAAGAAAGGATTACCGTCTAATCAACAATTGCATCACAACCGAACGTCACCCGTCAACGTCATGCCTTCGAACCGTGCAGAACCTCCGCGCGTATATGCAGCAGGCGACTTCAGCTGGATGGAGGACGAGCGCTACGGCGGGAAGAAGTCATTATGGACGCGTGTGAAAGAAGACCCGCTCGTGCCGTTGGGCTGCGTTGGAACCGCGGCCGTGCTACTTGGCGGACTAGTGACGTTTCAGCGCGGACAGTCCAAGCTGGGAAACAAGTTCATGCAGGCACGAGTGGTGCTGCAGACGGCCACGGTCTTTGCAATTGCAGGAGGTGCTGCGCTGGCGGCTGGAGAGAAGAAGGAGACGCAGAAGCGAAGCTACGAGGACCGCATGCAGATTGAGCTGTCGAGCAAGTAGAACAATGAAAGAGGTAGATGCTACATGCAATTGGAGAGGATGCTCAGCCGCATGGGCATGGGTCTTTGCTGGTAGTAAAGAGCAAGCACATTTTGATTGTTTTCGACAAACTTTTTCTATACTGCAAAGTCAACCGTTCCATGCTTTCGTTAAAAGGTGTTTAATCGTTTATACGTCTTTAGCGTTAATATTTGAATAGTCACTAATTGAAATGTCAAGTATCGTAGCAAAGTAAGTGCATTTATAAAGTGAAACAATAATAAACAAAACTTGCATCGCTCATCCACAATCGGAAAGTTGTGAAAGTCATGAGACCGCCACTTATTTGTGCACACGAGAATGCACACAGGTTTTTGAATGAAACAAGTAATCTATAGTGATTTCGAACAAATACAAAATTTTATTAAAGTTTGTACGTAGAGATCCAATAGGTAAATGTAGTTCTGAATGCTTTTGCACTCAGTTTCGATCAATCGTCGAAATAATGCAGATGTTTTATGCTGAAGCAACTGTCACTAATAAAAGCTTGGGAACTCGTGTATTGGCGAAGGTCTGTAACGGGGTGAATCGTTACATAACAATTTATAAGAAATCGTTAATAGAATATAACTATAAGAGTTATATTTTCAGAATATTGTCATAAGGACAAATATTCTGTAGCACTTACGAGTAGTTCCTAATTGGTTGATATAGGCCATTATATCAACCAACGAAGACGCGCCACGACAGACGCACGCAATGAGTGGTGAGCAGATAGTTGATTTACACATTTGTATTTAGACATAGTTAGATGAGGATAATTAGTGCTTAATTAACAGACATTAACAATCATAAATACAGTTCTACTTTTTACTCTAACCAAGTACTCGCTTCTTCTTACCGTCTTCCTCTGCTCGTACCAGTGTACGTGAAGTTACGAGGCACCGCCTTATTCTGTCATCAGAATAAGTAGCTTGTACTGTCACCAGTACAAGCTTCAGGGTGCCCCGTTACACCTGGTAGCACTTCGTAGTCCGTCCAAGGACCGCGTTCACATCCAACATGAATATGTTGGATGATGAAGATGACCAAAGCTTTCACGCTACGCGTGACGGCTACTCCCATTTGAGCGATGTCGAATGGGATGCGGTTGAACGAATGGGTTCGACCATGGGCATCCATGCTGTTAGCGTCATGCTAGAGGCTCTCAATAGAGATGCCCAACATGCTACTATCGCCAAGTTCATTCAAAATGAACTTGACGCAGAACGCGAGAAAGTATCCTTGCTTCACCAACAAGGTTCTCAACAAGCAGAGTTGTTGAGAGAACAGGGTGCTCAACAGTTTGAACTGTTGAGACAGCAGCAGGCTGCTGCTGGTGGGTCGATGCACTCGCGTCGACCCGAAACCTTGAAGATTGACATCTCCAAGTATTTAGGAGTCGATGAGGACTCCCTCTTGAGATGGTTCGTCGAATTGGATGACGCCATAAGGGCGCGCCGCATCGACGACGGGGATACGCAAGTTGCATTCGCCCAGTCAAATCTGGCAGGACGTGCCAAGACTTGGACACTGGGGCTCAAGTTGCACGACCCATATGCGTTTGGGTCGTTGGAAGTCTTCAAGTCGCGGCTCAGACAAACGTTTGAACCGCCTAGAGCTGAGTTCAATGACACACCCGTGGCTTGCAGAGGGGTGATCGGTCCGCGAGCCTTGCTTGAGAGGGTCTTGCGGAGTCAAAGGTAAAATTGAGAATGTATTGAATACCATGTTAGCCTACCGTGCCTACCTGAATGCTTCATCTAATTCCATCTATCCATCAACCATCCATCAATCCATCCATCCGATTGTTCTTCGCTTAGTCGTAGCTTGGTCGTGGAGTAGGATCCATCCATCATTAACCAGTGTATGAGGCAGTTATGTCATACTCCCCCCATGAAGCAATTACACTAGCATGGGAAGATGCGACGAATCGATAGCCGTTGCGTCGTCGCGCCTTTGTCAATAGTGACAGATCCATTTTCATGCACAATGCTAACGGGGTAGGGCCCATCTGCCACTTCCTTAGTCTTTGCGCGAAACTGTTTAGGTCTTCGAATCATTATGTGGTCGCCGGGATGGTAAAAGTGCACGAGCCGTTTGGTATTTTCGCGTGTGTTGTCAGCTAGGATAGCCCGAAACCGCCGTTTTGACAGGTAACTCCAATTTGCCTCGTGCAGTTGACGTGAAATCATGTCTTGTCCAAAAATGCGACGAATCGATAGCCGTTGCGTCGTCGCGCCTTTTTCAATAGTGACAGTTCCATTTTCATGCACAATCCTAATGGGGTAGGGCCCATCTGCCACTTCCTTAGTCTTTGCGCGAAACTGTTTAGGTCTTCGAATCATTATGTGGTCGCCGGGATGGTAAAAGTGCACGAGCCGTTTGGTATTTTCGCGTGTGTTGTCAGCTAGGATAGCCCGAAACCGCCGTTTTGACAGGTAACTCCAATTTGCCTCGTGCAGTTGACGTGAATCAGAGCTCGAACCGAACTCTTGAAGCTCAAGCAGGGTAAGCGTGATGTGCACGCTTACGCGCAACATATACGACATCTCACGAGTTGTATTAGTTCCAATCCGGTGGATGAACACACGTTGGTTTCGGTGTTCATGCAGGGTCTTGCAGATGGTCCCGTCAAGACTCACCTGTTCCGGCTTGAACTAGATTCACTAGAACAAGCCATTTCCATTGCGGAGCAGGAAGACTTCAGTCTGAGACAGGCTCGCGCCAGCTCGACATCATATCGTCAACCGAGACGATATGACAACGGAGGTCCAGAGCCGATGGAACTCTGTTATGTAGAGAGCGAGAAGGCTCGCTCTACAGGCTACAAGAAGTTGCAGAGATGCAACAGATGTCAAAAGACAGGACACTACGCTTACGAGTGTAGTGCCCCTCGTCCAGTGTCTCGCGACACTGGGCGTAGTGACCGTCCACCCATGAGAAAGGGGCAGGGACGAGGGTCCGCTGTTGGTGCAAAGACGCAACAACGGGATGGACCGTCAAAAAACGGACAGGATCAGTAGGTGCGGAGCACTCTACTGGTTCAGCAACGTCAAGAGAATTTGTAGGCCTCTTGATGAAGGTTGCTCCCAACACACAAACATTGTGCGTTGCTGCTCCAGGTAATGAGATCTCACTCATTACCTTGCAACTCGAAGTGACGAATAAGTTGTCCCTTCGATCTCTAGTCGATTGTGGGGCGTCCAACAATTTTGTGCGACGCCAATCGCTAGAAGATGGTCACTTTAAATTCAGTGAATGTGACACACCTCCTACGAGGATGACGGTACGTCTTGCGACAGGCGCATCCGTAACCGTCATGAAGCGTATAGTGAAGATCCACTATATGCTAGAAGATACCCAATATGACGACGATTTTATCGTATTGGATGACAAATTTGATGTCATCCTTGGAATACCGTGGCTCAGAAGGTACGAACCACGGGTAAACTGGCAACATCGAACAGTAACGATGCCTGACGCTTGTTCATCAGATGGCCATCTGATGAACGTTTTGGAGCTTCCACAAGTGTGTGGATGTACTACGAGTGAGCGCGATGGCCTCACTTGTGGCTCGGTCGTTAGTACGACTGCACAAAACCTTAGTGTACCAAACGGTTACACTTCGGAGCAAAGTTCCGGCGGCTGTGAGGAAACACAGGCTGCGCCGAAGGTCCACCACTCGAATAAGTCGGGTGGACTGGGACAAAGATGTATCCCTAGCGGGGAACATCTAGAAGAGAAACAATCGATCGCTCAGGTTAAGCGAAACGATAATCCTAGATCGACTGGAGAGTCTTTCGTAGAGGATCTCGCTGTGGTTGCGCAACCCCAGCTAGAGGAAGTAAAGGGAATAAGTCCCAAGATTACAAATACGGCGGAAATAAGTTCCCCGAAACCCGCGGGAAGAAGTCCCCAGGAACTGACAGAGACATTGAATGTCATAGTCAATAACGGATCAAGTGTAGGCGCTTATACCCTTGATCTGATTGCGCCTCCGAAGTTGACTTCGGAGATCATTCAGTTGCCAACGCTCGAACATAAAAGGTTCTTGCGTGATCTGCGTAGTGTCAAAGTCAAGCAGATATGCGTACTCGTCGCTGACGACGAGTGTGTAACCGACATAAGGTCAGCAACAGTGTTCACTGGGAACGAGAGAGTTCTCAGTAGTTCATCTATGGACGAGAGTGTCCTAGATGAAAAGACACGAGTTGAGCGATATGACTCCCAATCATGGGAATCGCTCAAGACAAATCCTCTCTATGAAGATTTGGTTGAATTCAAGGATGTATTCCCTGAAACTGTTCCGTGCGAATTAACGAAGGATAAAGGTATTCGGCACGAGGTCGAGCTTAAACCAGGCTCGAAGTACTGTGTCATGAAGCAGTGGCCACTGTCTTGTGAGAAAGTACTTGCGATCGACAAGCTCTTTGCCGATCGTTTAGCTGCGGTCCATGTGAGGGAATCAACTTCCCCACATAGCTCTCCGACCTTCTGTGTGCGAAAAGCAACAGGAGGGTGGCGGATAGTGCATGCATTTAACAATTTGAACGCTGCAACGGTACCGGCTCAGACGCCGATACCGAGGAAGGACGTAATCATTGATGGTATGTCAAAGAGTACCATCTTTTCGTCCATGGATTTGATGGATGGCTTCTATCAAATCCTTATGCGAGAACGGGATATACCCTATACCGCAGTTAGCACGCCTAGCGGCATGCTCTGGGAATGGCTAGTAATGCCACAAGGGCTCAGTAATGCCCCTGCCACGTTCAACAGATGTGATACACATCTGTTGAGACCAGTACGAGAATTCGCGCCGAGTTATTTCGATGACGTATTCATCCATAGTCGAGCTATGGATGGAAAGTCGGACGTTGAGGTTCACAGGTACCACGTCCGACAAGTTCTTACAATCATGCGAAAGCATCAATTGTATGCTAACCTCAAGAAGTGTATATTTGCAGCAAGCGAAATACCACTTCTTGGGTGCATCGTTGGTAAGAACGGTGTACGTCCTGATCCCGAAAAGATCAAGGCGATCACCGACTGGCCTGTGCCGGTTGATGTCAAAGGTCTTCGAAAATTCCTTAGGCTAGCGGCGTATTTGCATAAGTATTCACGCAATTACGCCGAGATGACTGTGCACCTCTCTCGTTTGTTGAAAAAGAACGAGAGGTGGTTATGGAACGCTGAATGTCAGCGCTCCTTTGAGGGTATCAAGCAGAGCTTGATACAATCCCCAGTCCTAGCAATAGCCGATCAGGACAGGCCATTTCATGTGGTCTGTGATGCCAGCGATTTCGCAATCGGCTGTGCATTAATGCAGTACGACCTAGAAGGCGTTGAACGCGTCGTCTGCTATCAGTCGCGTCAGCTGCAACCAGCTGAGCGGAACTATCCAGTGCATGACAAGGAACTCCTTGCCATGAAGTATGCACTCGCGAAGTTCAGAGTCTATCTATTAGGAGATAGACCCTTCGTTGTTTACACTGACCATGCGTCATTACGCACGGCAGTGAACAGCCCGCACCTTTCACAACGAATGGCGCGGTGGTTGTCATTCTTTGCGGAATACAACTTTACGGTCGAGTACAAACCAGGACGACTTAATGTCGTCGCTGATGCACTCTCACGTCGTCCCGACTTTGAAACAGTCGCGAAACCCAACAGTGAGACAGTCACTGTTGCGGTTATGACGTCCTCAGTCCCATCTACAACGTTGTATGATGATGTGAGGCGGGCATACGCCCAAGATGGTGAGATTGTAAAGTTGTTGACACATCTCTCACAACCATCTCGAGAATCGTTGAAACGATTATCGTCTGCGTATCGATCTGCATCAGATCGATACACTACTCGTAACGGTTTACTGTACTATGCAGCCGTTTCTGGTGACACACCACGTGTTGTCATTCCAGATGATACTGATCTGCGTTTGCGGATCATGTTCGAGTATCACGATGCTCCTATAGGAGGACATCGTGGCCGATAGAAAACATATCTCACGGTAAGTCGAGACTTTTACTGGCCCCGCCAGTATCAGTTTGTGCGAAAGTATGTTCGCGCATGCGAAGTCTGCCAACGAGTGAAGTCAAGTCCTTCACTGCGTGCACCTTTACAGCCTCTACCAGTTCCGGCTGAGTGCTGGGAATCCATCTCAATGGATTTCGTCTTCGGGTTACCCAAAGACGCACGCGGGAATACGGGTATTCTCGTATTTGTTGACAGATTCAGCAAAATGGTACACCTTGTGGCTGTACCAGAGACAATCACGGCAAGTGGCTGTGCTTGTGTCTTTATTGACACCATCTTCCGACTTCATGGGTTGCCCCGTGAACTCGTATCAGACAGAGATCCACGATTCACTGCTGATTTCTGGCGTTCCGTGTTCAAATCACTCGGAACGCGCTTGAAGATGTCTACATCTGATCATCCAGAGTCAGATGGTCAGACGGAACGTGCCAATCGTGTCCTTGAAGAGATAATTCGAGGATACGTTGACTCCTTTAAGAGTTGGAGTGAGTTTTTGCCAATGGTAGAGTTTGCCATCAACAACTCGGTGCATGCGTCCACGACACATACACCGTTTTACGTGAATGGCTTGCGCCATCCGCGTGTACCCACCTTACTAGAGTGTAACTCTGGTTTAAGGGGGGGGGACTCGCGCGAGCAAAAACCGATTTGGTTCACGCTCATCACGCTCTGACGAAGAAGTCATTGCGTTTGATGCCGATATCGATAACATCGATATCGAAGAAGATGATGCCAGTGAGAGTGCGGAAGCCCTCACTGAAGAAGATGATCCCAGTGAGAGTGCGGAAGCCCTCACTGAAGAAAAGGTTGATGTTGCTGCAGTGCGCTCACAGCACACTGAAGCTAACGAGTCATTAGATGAGTTCAGACTGGCTCGTGAAACGGTAGTCCGTTTTGTGCAAGACTCCATCGCCGAAGCGGTGGATAAGCAAAAGCAAAACGCTGACAAGAATGGAAGGGCAAACACTCTTTTATTTAATAAAGGTGACTTAGTCCTACTGTCTACGGTTAATCTACCAAAGCATGTAGTGACTAACTTGGGTAGCAGTAAACTACTACCCAAGTACATCGGCCCATTTCGTGTATTGCACCGCCTAGGCAATGCATACACGATCGAGTTACCACGTAAGATGCGAACGCATCCCACGTTTTACGTTGGTCGGCTTAAGCCGTACCATCAGTACGCTGCTTCTTCCGATGAAGAACGCCCTTGCGCTCAAGCATCTCGCAGAGAGCCTTGTGCTCCCGATGGTGGGCCTCAACAAGGGTCTGAAGAGCAGCTATCTCATCCCGAGACCGATCAGCAATCCCACGAGCTACCCTTAGCTCGTCACGAAGAGATGTCAGAGATCTCTCGTTCTCAAGCTGAGCAAAAGCAAACTCAGCTCGATGCTTCGAGGCAGTGTCCGCCATTTGGAGACGCCTATTCCGCTCATGCTCGAGATCGTCGCGTAATCCTTGCGTTACGCGGTCAAAGAAGCTCTCGGGAACACACCGATCCACATGATCGTGTGGAGAGCGTCTTTCCTCCTCCTCCACCTCCATTAGAGGACTCTCGCGGTGGCCAGCGCTATCTAGTTGAGCAGCTGTTGAACCACCGCGACGTGAACGGACGTCGGACGAGTTATCTCGTCCGGTGGCGCGGCTATCCCCCGTCCTGGGATTCTTGGGAGCCCCGCTCCCAACTGATGATCGACGGACTGGGTCTGGTTGATCAGTACGACGCGGCACATCCTGCGCCGCAGAAGGACCGCCGGAGAAAGTCTTCCCGGCACGGTCGTAAAGGGATTTCAGGTTGTCAATACCTTCGTACATCTCACTAGAGACACGTACGCGCCACCACGGGCTGGTAAGGAGGTAAGCCTCCTTAGGTGCTCGTGCAGAGTTGTTCACACAACATGGGCACGAGTCTCCCCAAGAGAGGCAGGGTAATCCTTTCTCCCTTGACAGACGATGCAGCTTGTAGCGTGCACCTGTCGGGGTTCGCTTTTCAAACTTATCACGAGCTTTGACAAGTTTGTCGTTCCAAACGTCACGACCTACATCCTCGAGGTTATGGATGTAGGCGTTCCACGCCTGAAGTAGTGAGGGACCATCACGTTTGTGGTTCCCACTGTACCATCGATGTCTAGAGAAAGCATTGATGAAGAATTCAAGCTCAGCGCGATAGTTTTTCGCGCTGGGGTCAAGGTGATGGATCCTTGACGAATCGAACAATCGTGTTCGATAACGATCACTCGTCGTCGCCGACAAGTGATCCATGACGGATTTTGGAGGCATCCATGCCTTCTTTTCTGGAGCGAGACGCAAGACATTGCGGTCCCGCTCTTCCTGCGACGTGCCGACAGAAGTACTGGCACCTCGTTGCGAAGTGGTGTCAATAGGAGAACCGACACCACTGTTAGCGCCCGAGTCCCGCGACCTCGAGCGCCTTCGCTTCGGCGATGGTTCATCTGATTCGTCAGATGAGCCAAAGATGCTACGACGCGTAGCATCATCCAAACCACGCTTGGCAGGCGGCTTGGTTTCGATCGCCGTCGATACGGATCCGTCTTCCGTATCAGGAGAGTATGAGACACCGAGCTCATACTCTGTGAAGACATGAGTGTCTTCATGACGAGCGCCTGCATCACCAGGTGACACAGGCTGAGTCGCTTCAGCAACCGATGAGACATCAGTTGCTGCGGTTTCTGCTTCGGCGTCCACACAGAGACGTGCGGACGCGCTCTCGGCGGCTTTGCTCGCGCATCGCATGGGCTTGTTTACCATGCGATGAAATGTTGGAAAGTGAACGCGGACCAACAAGTGCAAACCCTGTCCCAAATGATTTGGGACGAGTTTCCATTTAGTCAATCAGTCACTCAAGTGACTGATGGTTAAGGGGGGGGTGATGTAACGGGGTGAATCGTTACATAACAATTTATAAGAAATTGTTAATAGAATATAACTATAAGAGTTATATTTTCAGAATATTGTCATAAGGACAAATATTCTGTAGCACTTACAAGTAGTTCCTAATTGGTTGATATAGGCCATTATATCAACCAACGAAGACGCGCCACGACAGACGCACGCAATGAGTGTTGAGCAGATAGTTGATTTACACATTTGTATTTAGACATAGTTAGATGAAGATAAATAGTGATTTATTGCAGACATTAACTATTATAAATACAGTTCTACTTTTTACTCTAACCAAGTACTCGCTTCTTCTTACCGTCTTCCTCTGCACGTACCAGTGTACGTGAAGTTACGAGGCACCGCCTTATTCTGTCATCAGAATAAGTAGCTTGTACTGTCACCAGTACAAGCTTCAGGGTGCCCCGTTACAAGGTCTGTCTGCTACCAGAAAGATTGATTGAATAAGAATAGTATAAGCATGTGCTTATTGACTAAGTGATAAAAGCACAGCAAAAGCTCTGCTGCTAAAAACGGCTACAATTGATCATCAAAAGGCTGAGCATCATGTGAATCATTTAGGCTGTCAATTTATCTAACATAGGGCAACTTGTCATGTGACATAGCTGTCGAGTATTGCTGAGCCACTACAAAGTCATGGTTAAAGCGAATCGTCAAGAACTCGAACCAGCACATTGGACATAACTTTCTATAGTCGCGCGGAGCATCTGTGAGAGTGTCTCACCCTCACAGGTCGTGTTTATCAAATGGCGGTCGAAATGACGAACTGGAATCGCTATCTCATGACAACCATTATCGCATTACCTCGTTTTCTCGTGCCTTCACCAAGTTCAATTTGGTATCAAAAGCCAGGATTGAAACGGAGACGCAGAAGCGAAGCTACGAGGACCGCATGCAGATTGAGCTGTCGAGCAAGTAGAACAATGAAAGAGGTAGATGCTACATGCAATTGGAGAGGATGCTCAGCCGCATGGGCATGGGTGTTTGCTGGTAGTACAGAGCAAGCACATTTTGTTTGTTTTCGACAAACTTTTTCTATATTGCAAAGTCGACCGTTTCATGCTTTCGTTAAAAGGTGTTTTATCGTTTATACGTCTTTAGCGTTAATATTTGAATAGTCACTAATTGAAATGTCAAGTATCGTGGCAAAGTAAGCGCGTTTATGAAGTGAAACGATCACAAGCAAAACTAGCATCGCTCATCCACAATTGGAAAGTTGTGAAAGTCATGAGACCGCCACTTGTTTGTGCACACCAGATTGCACACAGGTTTTGAATGAAACAAGTAATTTATCGTGAATTCGAACAAATACAAAATTTTATTAAAGTTTGTACGTAGAGATAGAACAGGTTAAATGTAGTTCTGAATGCTTTTGCACTCAGTTTCGATCGATCGTCGAAATAATGCAGATGTTTTATGATAAAGCAACTGCCACTATTAAAAGCGTGGGAACTCGCGTATTGGCGAAGGTCTGTCTGCTACCAGAAAGATTGATTGAATAAGAATAATAGAAACATGTGCTTATTGACTGAGTTGATTAAAGCACAACAAAAGCTCTGCTGCTAAAAACGGCTACAATTGATTATCAAAAGGCTGAGCATCATGTGAATCATTTAGGCTGTCAATTTATCTAACATAGGGCAACTTGTCATGTGACATAGCTGTCGAGTATTGCTGAGCCACTACAAAGTCATGGTTAAAGCGAATCTTCAAGAACTCGAACCAGCACATTGGACATAACTTTCTATAGTCGCGCGGAGCATCTGTGAGAGTGTCTCACCCTCACAGGTCGTGTTTATCAAGTGGCGGTCGAAATGACGAACTGGAATCGCTATCTCATGACAACCATTATCGCATTATCTCGTTTTCTCGTGCCTTCACCAAGTTCAATTTGGTATCCAAGCCAGGACTGAAACGGGCAAAACTGCTTCATGTCGTTACGTTTGAGATGCTAAATCGGGCAAGTATGCCACTCTGTACACCAGTCGAAGCCACGGGAGTTCGTAAAACAGAGCACATACGTGTTGGGTAAGCAATGTTACGATAGAGCAGATCTACAATAGCAATATTACGATAGAGCAGATCTACAATAGCAAAGTTATGTGCGATGCCGCATCGCGACCAGGCAACTCTTATATGAGCATGACTACGATAACGGGTCCGAACGTCTCAGATGTTCATGAACGACTTATTGTCGGAGCGACGAAAGCGCGATCGATACAGCAACGTTTAATCTGTATGGTACGATATAAGAATTAGCTGTGGACGTGCAATTGCTTCACTCGTGTGAGCAAACGAATGCCGTGTAGCTCGCATAGAAGAGAGACGACAAGAGTTGATGACGAAGTTATTTTGGAGCTGCAAATCACACGGACGCAACGACTTGTGACTCTATGCTGAACGTGAAACAACGTTCCGGTATCTGTATGCAACGGAGAGATGGACGAGATTTCCGAATTGTCCTGGCCACTTTGCATGGACTCAATTTTCTCTCCGCGCGCAAAAATTAGAATTCGCAAGTAGTTACTGGTCAAGGTATGAGCGACTCATTCATTCAGATGTTCTAAAGTCGGCAATATGTCGGGTTTACTGATCGGACTTTTCTGGCACGTGTTTACTAGGGATAGAGTGATCGAGAAAGCACTATAACACCCGGTCATCATCTATTTTTGCGATCCACCATATTTTGAACTGGCCTTTCTGCCAAGGCTGGTAATAAACTCGTTTGCTTAGAGGATTAATGGTGACAACGTAGCTAAAAGAATGCAATGTCATTGTTTCTTATTTGTGCTGCCTGAAGCGACGACGTGACCAGCTAAGCTGCTCGATGCAACACGCTTCAACAACTACTGCGTTGTAGCCTTCTCTTCCTTCCTTAGCACCTCAAACGCTTGCCATGGTTTTACTTGAACGTATTAAAGTCGCGGACCTCGTTCACGATCTCGAGAGCACGCTGAAGTAGCGTGCGCATCTCATCACAGTTGGAGCGCCGCACGGCAATGTCACCAGTCTCCGCCAAGAGCTCGTACAACTTGTCCTCGCGGTAGAGCGACGAGACCAACTCATTCTGAATGTTTTCCTTTGAGCGTCCCACCATAAAGCACATGATGGCTTTCGGCACCAAGTCGAGAAAGTTCTTCCGCACAATGTCAAAGTACGACGCCAGCAGACTCTTGATGATTTCCGTCTCAATGCGTTCCCGGTCGGTCGGGTCGTCGCCTTGTCGCATGCTCACAGGCACCTGGGGTAGCTTCACGACTGCCGGCTTCGAGCTAACGTGGGCATCTGCACCACTTTTCTTGTGGCCACTACCGAACAAGGACATGGGGTCATTCCCGTCAGGCTTCTCTTCTGCTGCATGCGCAGGAGCTGCGTACTGCTTCGGTGCCTGCCCTGGACGCCGTGGGTCCTGATTTGTCATATTGTTGGTCGGTGCTCCAGCTGCTGCCATTGTATCACGCTGCATTTTCTCCATCAATTGGGCCACTGCACGGCTGCCACCGATGAAGTCAGGGTGGTTGGTGTTCACGTAGGCCAGCTCGATCTGGATGAGGTTTTGAATCATTGCTTGCGTCGGGACCAACGACGCACGCAGCATGCCGTTCACCACTTCCATGACGCGGTCGCGCAGCTCAGGAAAGCGCGAGAGCTCGATCGTCTCACATTGTGACGTCACGCGCTGCAGCTCGTCAAACACCAGATCCACACACTGCAAGCCAGGTTGCTCCAAACGGCTGATCTGACGCTTCGCCAGCAGCTCAAAAGAAACTTCAGGAACAAACAACGCCTGACGGGGGCCGTTGGCGTTTCGAATGGTAGTACGTATGTCCTCGTCGCTCAGTCCGTCAAAAGGATTCACTTCTCGCAGAGACTTGGAAAAGATCTCATTGAAAATGTAGTTGATACGCGCACCGCCGTAGAGCTCGTCCATTTCCACTAGCTGGTGGTTGCGTCCGTCCAGTGAGTTCGTAAAATTGCTCGAAAAGTGCGACAGCAAATTGAGCAAGCAGCCGCCCATTTCAGTAGCCGTCATCTGCTCCGTGGGGGACCCCATCTCGCCAAGCTCCTGATCAAGATCAGTAACCATACTGCTAATCTTCGACTTTATATCGGGCAGACAGTCTCGAATATGATGCATCAGGATCGTATTCAGCGTCTTGGACAAATACTGCGTCCCCATCCTCGATGCAATGGCTCGGTACGCCGGATGCGTCTTGAAAAACTTTTGCTCTTTCGCCAGTGAATCACGAATCGACAGCTGGGAGTTAATGTCCGCTTGACTGCGATTCACCACGCCCACATACCCTCGCTTGAGCGGGATCACACGTCCCTGCAGCATTTCCATGGCGTCAGTGCCATCGTCCATGAGATCCAGTTTCGTGAGCACACCAATCGTGCGTTGTCCATCCGGGTCAATCTCCCGCGCCATCTTCAGTGCGTCACTGTTGGCCAAGTCCGTATTGGCCGACGTGACTGCAAGAATGATCGAGTTGGGGTTGGCAATGAACGTCGTGCACATGTCTCGGATCTGTTCCTCAATGTCCACGGGTTGGTCTCCCACCGGCACTTTCGTGATCCCCGGGAGGTCCACGAGCGTGAGGTTCAGCACGTGGGGAGAAAAGACCTTGAGGTTGATGCTCTTGTTGCTAATGCCCTTGTTCTTGCCCGTGATGCGGTCCGTCTCCTTCTCAATCTCCTGCCGGATCTCGTGAAAGTCCGTAAACTTGTGGCCTGGAATGTGAAGGAACTCGCCCCACTCCTCTGCCCCCTCAGCAGCTGGTGCTCCGTCTTCACCTCCTGCGCCACTCGTGGACGAGTTGTAGAGCTGCAGAATGAGCGGTCGCCGCGTGACGATCCCAGAGCCCCGCGGCAGAAAGTCTTTGCCCACGATGTTCTCCAGCACGGACGACTTGCCGCTGCTCTGGCTGCCAATGACGACGATCTGCGGCAGGTTGATGGGCGACTGTCCGATGGCACTGAAGACGTCCTGGAGCTTGTTGATAATGGGGATCAGCTGGTCCATGACGGCGGCCGGTCGAGCGATGATTGCGCGCTGCGCTTGTGTCCTCCCTCTCTCTTGCGTGGAGTCGAAGTCGAGGGTTTCTAAGAAGAGAGTGGGCGAATGATTTCTAAATGGCTTCACGTCGATCGAAAGTAGGACGTGGTGTGGTCTAATGTGGTGTGGTGCAGCATCGGTGGCGAGGTGTCACTCTCACGGGGGACCGCGGCAATGCCAATCAAACACCAAGCGATGGACGCTGTCAGCGACGTCCAGCGCCGCGACTTGCACTTGCTCTACGTGCACCACAACACGCTTCGCTGTGCTTTTACGCGCTGCATCGCCTGCTGCTACAAGATCGCTCTCCACAGCCGGCCTGGTTTGCTGCCAAACGTCCGTCCTGAGCTGTGTCCGCGCATGGAAGCGACGACTGATGCTGCAGGAGACGACCAAGCAGGTCCAGCGCCTTCATTTCAAGCCAATAAGCACTGCATTGGTCTGTACGATGCACGAGCAGTGAAGAAGATCCTGACGGTCGGAGACGGCAACTTTTCGTACTCGTTGGCGCTCGCCAGAGCACTGGGTCCTGACTCCGGCGTGGAGCTCATGGCTACGTCGCACGAGAGCAGGACGTCGATCGTAGAAACGTATCCGGATGGGGAAAAGATACTTGGTGAACTAGCTGTGATGTCAAATGTGACGGTGAAGCACGAAGTGGATGCGACGGACGCTGAGCAGCTGAAAGCACTGGGCCAGTTTGACCGCGTCATTTGGAACTTCCCGTGTATTCGAGCACCACAAGGAAAAGACGGGCAGAATGAAGAGATGGAACGCAACAAGAAGCTTTTGCATGATTTCTTTCGTCACGTCGGTCACGTGTTGACGGCTACTGGAGAAGTGCATGTCACGCACAAAACCAAGGCTCCATTCAGTCAATGGGGCATTAAGAACATTGCCACGACCAACCATCTTGGCTACAAGCGGTCCGTCATCTTTGATCGGTGCTTGTATCCGGGATACACGAACAAAAAGGTACTCTCGAAAGGTTCGTTCCCAATTTGGGATTCACAGACGTTCGTTTTCGTGCCTGAAGGACAAGCGCAGCTTCCAGCTGAAGGCGAGGAGACAGGTATGCCTGACGATAACGGATGCCCTGATATGATCGAGCCAGTTACAGTGGATATCCTTGAGAAGGTGTACCTGCTGCTTACGCCCTCGTTAGACGACATGCTAGGTTCCAAGAAGAAGAAAAGGAAGAAGGGGTGCAGTGGCAGCAAGGGCGCTACAAGCAACAGCAACTTCAAGGACGTCAGTAGTAGCCGCAGGGACGTCACCAATCAAAAGCGCAAGCAACCTGCTTCAAGTCGCTCAAAGGGGAACAAGCACTCGGGCACGAAAAAAAGTCGCAGGTCGTAGTGTAGTTCGCGATAATCTTCAACATCCAAGAAATAGGAAGCCATCTGCTAGCTCACCGTGCTCCTCAACGTGCTTTTGTCTCTTGTCCGCTTTTCTCCTCCTTCACCGAACCGAGATCCCTTTGTGCCGTCGGTAGTGCTGCTGAACCTTCGTGGCCGCGCGCTCCAGCGTGTGAACTCCGATCAAAACAAAGACTCGATCGCTCTTGAGAAGCTTGAGATCTGCTTTCGGAGTCGTGATTACGATAGGCAGTTTGACATGGCTCGACAATCCGATTGTTTGTGTTGACAAGCGGTAAATGCCGATGCAAATACCCGAATACGATGACTTGGCGAACGCTTGGAAGACGTCCGAGTACGTGCACTTTTCCTGCTGTAAAACAACCGGCACGTCGTAAGGATACTCAACAATTACACGAAAAAATGGCAAGAGTACACAGCTTACTCGAAGAAGGCGCGGGATCGAGAAGGTGTGAATCACACCAGTGCAACGAGGGCCTCCAACCAGCTGACGAATAATCTTGTGAATTGACGGGTTGAAGTACGTCTGCACAACCATGTTTTCGCATAGCTGCGGGTGTAGGATCCGGCCCGACATGTACAGAGGAAGACCGAAAATCTCCTTCTTTGACGCTTGCCCTGATGCCTCATGCTGCAGAATGTTATTCCACAACTTGAACATTTCTGTACTCCAAACATCCGCTGCAACTCCTCGCTTCCTGTTGTTCCCGGTCGACGCCACAGTTTGTACCTTGGTGGATCGGAACGACATGCCCATAAATTTTGAGTTAGCTTCGTCGGCAAGCTCGGTGATCGTGAAAATTTTCGAAAGGTCCATTTTCAGTTCCACCAACATCGTCGCGAAGATTGCCTCGGCATCATCAATACTGGACTCTAACTCCACGTCGGAGACGGATGTCGACATACTTGCCATTTCTCCCCGTTTTCCAAGTATCACAACCGCAGCTGCTGCTTTTGCACCAGCGCGCTGCAAATCTGAATAAACGGTGGGGCTGCCACGTACGTAAAACTGGGTCGAAACGAGCAGTCGAGTTAGCTGCGACTCACTGTCAAGTAAAACGAAAGTACATACCACGTCGTCAAAGGCGAGCAACATGCGTGTCAACAGGTCGGACGGCTCCACAGCATCCAAAATCGTGATCGGAGGATGGCTGCTGGCGTATGGACTGCGAAGAGGTCTGATGAGCCATTGCAGACTTTCTACGGATTCTCTGCCCAGGAAACTGCAGATGACGAGATGCTCGGGATGCAACAGGATAGCGAGAGGTGGAGCAGTAAGCCTCTCCTGCGGCGCCATAGTTGACAGCTTTTTATTCACAGTACGGTGTAAACCGGCATGAACTTGAAGTGTTTCGTGAGGATTGTCACTGGCGATTGTTCGGTTCGCATTTTTGATCCTCAGAATAATTGTCTCCAGTGAACGGTCCTACACCGTACAAACATTCACAAGTATTAGGCACCCACAGCAATGCTAAATAAGAGCAGAACGATGTAGCACCAGAACAAGCAATCCAGTTCCCGATGTTGAAACCTATCAGAAACGAACAATTAGGTTGTGATGTGACTATCATCCGACAAGGTGATGAACAAGAACCTACTGGGCTATGGTGCTTCATATTCGCGTACTTCGGAGTCGTGTAAGCCGTGTAAGTATTCGCACTGCTTAGCTCATCGCAAGAAAGGTTGCCTTCATGGCCAGAAGAGAGCATCGGTTGGAACATATCTTGTTCAATTGGGTTTGCGGACGTAGAATGGTTGATCTGTCGCCGCCTGTGTTCTAAGCTGACCTCTCCCACGCAAATCTTGAAGCGAAAAATTTGGTCCAGGTCATCGGCGATGCAATAACACTGGATAGACTCTGTCAGAAGCAAACTGTCGCCCGGATTCAGCAACACACGAGACTCGAAGCTGCTGTGGAACACTGCCTCCTCCTTGGGAAACTCGACTTCCACACCGATAAGCAGTACTGTACCTAACGTTTCTTTGAAAATTCGAGTAGCCCCTTCAGAAAATGTCAGACCCTCATATTCCTATCACCACAACCGCCGCAAGAAAACGCAGTTGCAGCATCAGCTTATGATAACATACCACAACCTCGGTGTCATGCAAGCCCGTACCTTTGATAAATGGATAAGGTACATTTCTTTTGCTGCGCCGGCATAATATTCTTCCATCCAGCTGTCCCCGGACGATTTCTTTTCGGCGTCCGATCCAGTCAATTTGCTGCTCTCAACAGCAGTGGGCAGAAGAACTTCTTTGTCGATGTCAACAGAAAAGCTTGATCCCAAGTTTGCCAGCATGGATGACACGCCGTGTGAAACAGTGTTTTGAGCGATCAAGCCCATTTTGACAACGTTTTCGCATATGATGTCGTCTGGGTGTACACCCGCAGCTAGTACGTGCCGACCACTCTCAGCACGAAGCACCATCACCAAAATGCGCACAGACGGTCTATCAGGGCAGCACGAGTATTAGTCATCGTGACTACGGAAAAACATACAATGTATCATCTCACTACATGGCTCACCCGACATAATGTCTGGTTGCGAGTGAGCGCATGATGTTTCTCGCATCTTCCTGTGCGGCGTCACTAGCCAGTTTATCTGGAAACACAAACACTGCTACGGCATCGCGAGCAAGAGACCGCTCTAAATCTTCAGTGTGGATAGCGTCACCAGCGATGTATGTTACACGTGATGTGTAGACGGGGTCTGCTTTCAGCTTAGCGATAAGCGGCTTCACGAAGTTGGCCTTGCGCTCCCCAAGAACAACAGCGTCGAGCCGCCGTGTATCAGCATCGCTCAAATGGTCAGCATGGAAAAGCTCTTGGAGAATGGCCGAGAGCTGGGCGTACGATGGGCTACCGATAATTAGCACATGCTTGGAGTCAGGCTTAGCAACGTATGGCGGATTTCCGATCCGACGCAAGTTATACAAGCCGGTGAGATTGTCGATCTCCATCGAGAACAAGATGATCCCCATAACGATAAACATGATGGCCAGTAGTCGACTAGGTACTGTTTGAGGTGCGTTGTCGCCATAGCCGACAGTGCCAAGTGTCTGTGATAATTTTTGCAATCGATAGCACATATTTAACATACGAGGTGTTGCAACATGATAGCAGACAACGTACCACAATTGTAAAGTAAACGGCAAACATGACCGACCACGTTGATTCCGAGCACTCCAAAGACTCATGTCTCGTGACAGTCCCATCGTTGCAGCTATACAAATGCGCAAACCCATTGTCGGTGAAAAATGGTAGCTCGCCTAGCGTCTCCAGGAAGAACATGATTGACGCGCCGACCATGATCATGAGCAGAATCTTGATTCCAAGTCGGACCATCATCCAGCCTTTCGTCGATCGAGGTACGTGTTTCTCCATTTCCATGTAACTCCTTAGCATAAACACCGGCCGCATGACCGAGAAGTCCAAATACGTCCGTGTTTGCACACCTCCAATAACCTTTACAGAGCCAAAACCCACGTCAAAATTGGACGCCAGACATAGCAGCTCCAGTAGCGTGACGGGCGAGAAACAGAAGATGAGTTTGTACCGAGACGCAAGGAAGCGCACACCATCGTCCACAATAGCGATTGCGTAGAGCCCTAACACGGTGTAGTAAGACCACTCGGTGACATCGTACGAGTCGAGTCTGGACATTGTAAGGCCCAGAATGGCACACGACACGATCCACTGGACAGGTCGGTTCTGCAGTTTTCCACAATACGTAAAGAGGTCACTTAGTAGCTGGAAGCTAAGCGGCTGCACACACAATGCAATTATGGCTTACAATAATTGCAGCCGTGCGGGACGTGCGCGCCCATCGGCGGCACTTGAGCGAGAAGCCGATTTCGCCCTTCCGCAGCGTTTTGCGCTGGTGTTTCGATGCGACTGTCCAGAGCAGCGAGATGAGCAGTAGCACTGCGAGGAGATAGACGGCGTGGAGCACTTGCTCTTGCGTGTGCGCCCAGTGGGCGACACAGCGCGGCGTGCTCGTCGTGGAGGTCGCTGCTTCGTGTTGATTCGCACAGATCATGTGGAAGGGGTTTATGAATGACGTACTTCGAGTGCAGACGGTACAGGTGTAAAAGGGAACGAGATCGTGGACGTCGGTTCCGACGTGATCAATGTACAGCAGAGCTCGTCTAAAATTGTATCTACAGTAGAGCTCGTCTAAAATTGTATCTGCAGTAGAGCTCGTCTAAAATTGTATCTGCAGTGGAGCTCGTCTAAAATTGTATCTACAGTAGAGCTCGTCTAAAATAGGAGTCGATTCTGAAAGTCGATTAAGTGCGTATGCCCCATACGACATCAGTGCGCTGCTGCCTGGACCACATCATCTCCTCCTCGCTGGCTTAGTCTGCTTAACTTGGCTCGGCTCTTCGGTCATCACTGTCGAAGACTCTTCGCAGAGAGCACGTGGAATCGGATATACAGTCGGAGTGCGAGAGTCAAGCTCAGCGACCGAGCCGACAACTCGAAGGCTAAAGTAGAATAGTAGGTACTAGGTGGGAGGTGACAACCGCTGCTGCCGTACCCTTCACCTCGGAGTGTCTGGGTTGCTGCTCCCCTTTCGGTTTGCACGCTGCGCTGTCTCCCATAGCACACGCAGAGCGGCGAGAAGGTCTCCCCCCTTAATCCATGCCCCGTGATAGGAGACTTCCCACCCAAGGTAAGGGGGCCGGTGGCCAGGCTCTGTGAAGGTCTTTGCCGCTTGGCCGTTGTCGCCGGAAGGCGCAAATTGGGAAGTGACTTGTCAAAAATAGTAATATCAGGACAACTTTCCAATTCAGCGTTTTTTGTACTGATTTAATTTATTAGCAGATTTTCACATTTTTTTATCCATCCCACGAATATCACACTAATTTGGTACTACGAAAACTGCCTGGTTCGTTACTAGCAACGATTATCGGAGCCAGACTCACGACTCTAATAGAACAAATGGTGCTTATCTAAGGTGATTTGCTAGCTGAGAAAAATAGCCGTGTGATTTGCGTTAGTGCATTGGAAAATGCTAACTGTGCACGTATATTTTGGCTCATTTGTTGTGTATAGGGAAGGTCAGCGATTGCCATGAAAAATCCAGCACGGGTTCAATCCCAGCCGTTTGATTCAGTTGTGACTAACCCCGCTTCAATGAAAGGTACGACCGGGTCCTGCCGCCATCGAAACCACGATCTCTACACGTTACGTCCTTTTGCAGTGAATGGTAATAAGGTTAAGGATCCAAGAGAAGTCTCGATACACATAACTTGCGTATTTAGCATGTAAAGCACAAGCACAAGTACCCAACAGTGCAATACTTGTTACATGCATATCACGCACAAGAGCCCGACATTGCAGCACTTAGTGCATGGATTTCACATAAGCATTTGCCGCGGCTTAACATTAGCGCATTGGCGATGGATTGAAAACTGAAAGAAGATTTTCACTCGTGGTTTTATATACCCACGCACTTGTTATCTTTACTGCCAAGCGCGTAAGCGCTCTTTGATTCACACTTGTGCATGGTTTAGTTTCGAGTTTGTTTGGAACAATCAGTAAAAAAAAACGGCTCATACCTAGCATCGAAGGCATGAGACCATGAATTTCATCATAATCAATCGAGTATCTGCATCTAAACCAACAATGTGGTCGTGCACAATGTTGAATGTCATACTTATCAAACAATGGCGATATTAAAAACAAACTTGGATGCCAAACTTTTGAATCGTACTTATCGGTGTGTCTGTAAATAACGCGGTTAAGTGTACCTGGCCCGTGATAAATACGATCTAGCC
The DNA here is from genome assembly GCA_921007115.2 of Peronospora matthiolae. NCBI lineage: Eukaryota > Oomycota > Peronosporomycetes > Peronosporales > Peronosporaceae > Peronospora > Peronospora matthiolae. The sequence continues at coordinate 776,931 of CAKLBY020000190.1, forward strand.
TGTCCCCCCTCATTGGCCGATTCACATGATGGGTGTCACTCTATGGCTAGGTCAGCATTGTGACGCACCTGATTGGCTTAAAATAGATCAAAGGTGAGTATGGTCATGTACAAACACTGGATGCATAAAGCAAAGGCTAAATTGCGTTGCATAAAAAATACTTCTGGAATACTATAGACATTAAAAGCATCATGCTCCTTCTTCAGTAACTACTGCTGTTGTCTAGCATGTTGCAATTCGATGTAGCTCTCCGAACTAAACTACTAATATCAAAGGGCGAGCTCCAGAGCTTGCTCCTTTATCTTTTAAGTTGAATTACTGAGGTTTACTGTGTACACGACAGGGCTGGCACCAATTATTTGTTTACAATCGGGTTTCATGGTTTTCGTTCGAACCCGATAGCCGGTGGTATTCCAAAATCAGGTTTTGTTAGGTTTTCCCACCACGATAATTGTGTGACTCACGCACAATCCGGCCGGCCGCTGATCCCTGCAACTGCAAGGAAGCCGAAAGACATAATCTATCGTCAGTATATTTGCAAGAATAGTACCCCGTAACCGTACCCACTACTATGCCGCCATTGTCGCTTTCTTCAAGCCATTTTGACGAGCATGTCGATAACTTAATCGACGACGGTCTCGACCTTTAGCAGCGAGACGCGCAGGTCGCCATGTTAGACTTCAGAACGGTCGTTGATGATCATATTGAACTGAAAGTCTGGCGACGAAACGAAAACACGGTCGCTCTACTAGCGCAGTCTGGAACTGGTTAACCGATGATGCGTCTTCGCTAAATGCCAAGAGGGCGCAAACATGCCAATAAACACTCCGATAAAATATTACAAGAAGTCTCCCTAAATGCCAAGACGGCGAATGCATGCCATTAAAGACTCTAATTAACATGATAAGAGTAAAAGCGCCAAGGTACACCTCAACTCTCGTGATTTATCGGAGTGTGACTGTAGCGGAGCTACACAGCTCCTTAAGTCAGAGGAAGACTTAACGCTCTACGAGCAACTTAGTTCCAAAGAACTAACGACTTTACGAGTCAGCAAGCTTTACAGCTTCAGATCCCTGTTCCAGGGGACCTAACGATTCAGTGAATCGACAGCACTTAGTGCTATAGAGTAGCTACCTCAAGGAGGTGTTGCTAACTCTTAGTGATTAGAGATCAACGATCAAGACGGCTCGCAAGCCACGCGTCTTTCAGATCAAAATGGGAACTGATTTTATTTAATGTTAAAGCCTATAGAATATCTTAATCCTACTCAAAGATCTTTCGTATCTAATGGCTGACACTTGTCAGCCCCTACAAACCGATAAGATATTCTATATCACCTTCACAGAAGCGAACCCTCAGGTGTGTAACACCTCTGGTACAAAGTACCATGATTTCGTGCAACCCCGTTACAGTGACTACCAAGGGGCAATCGTTTATAGCTGAAGGATGTCTTGTTTAGGTTTCTTGTGGATGACGAGCCCCGCGATCCATTCGATGAAACACGAGTGCAGACCATTGGCGTTCAGTGGACCGAGTTTGTGATTGCGTCGACAGTCACGCGAAGCTGAGGAACTGCCTCGATTTAAAACGAGGGGACAAAATGACGTTCATTGAAACTAACTTGACGACCTTCTACGACTACATGCACGACGGTGACGATGATTCCGGCAGTGAGTCGTGATAGTAGGCACCCGCTCACTGAGCCGAATAAAACCATGTTTTTACCCTAAAATCGGGTTTGAATGTAGTAAAAAACCCGGTTGCCATGACAAAAATAATCGAGATTTTCCAGCCCTGGTGTACGAGAATGCACTCTTAACGCACAACAGGAACAGCACTTCAAGAGCAATGATGTCCTAGTACTTGTTCTGATTGCCGACGGGCTGACAACAGTAAAAATACGACGGTGTTGGCTAGCAGACTTTTTTGCAGAGCTGTCCACCATGAACACTGCCGAGCCGGTAAGAGTAGTAGAGTTGGCCGTCAAAAGAACACGACGACCTCAGAAATATAGAACACAGTTCTATCTTGTCTACGGCAACAACAAGGAGCTTGATACGTTCCTTTGTTTCGAGGCATGCAAATGGTAGTGAATCGAGATGTAGCGTTGAGACAGGTCAAGTCACTGACATAAAGAGTCTGTGCTTGGTTTAGAGTCGCTATGATCGTATCATTCACTATTCCGTCGTACGACTTCTGCTCGCCCAAGGCCAAGATGACGAGCATACTTTTGATCCAACGGAAATGTGCAGCACGCAAAACTGAGAGGGATGCAGCAACAGTTCGTCTAATGTGCAAATGCTGGTGCCCACGTGACAGACAGCACGTTTCGCAAGACGGGATCAAATCAGTGGTTCACGTCAGTCTGCCGAATATAGTTCTTGTTGATCTATACAAGGCCACATCATCCTAAAATAACTTCAATTGCCACACCAAACTAAATTATCAGCTATTTCGACACGTTATGGCGCCGATTGAAGCAGGTATCAAGCGCTTGGCGACCGAGGGGCTGACGTCCGACGTCAAGCGCGTTCGTTTCGCGCGCCCAGCATCTTCTACAGAAGTGACGTCGATTTCAATTGGTGCGTACTTTATAGCATGCAAGCTCTCACCCGTTGTCGTAATCAATACTGACTACCTGCAGCTTCGGATGCCGATCAAGTTCAAGCGCAGACGCTCCAGTGGTTCGCTCCCAAGTTCACGTACCACGCATTTGGTACCAACGAGATCATTAACGGCTATGAGGATCTTCAGATCTCTCTGGTGTTTAATGGATTCAGCTTCGAAGCGATGCTCAACGTTAAGTTTAAAAACAAGGAAGACACGTGAGTGTTGCCCCAGCTCTCGGTTGTGTCTTTGTTGTTGCTGATCTCACGGTATTTTGTATGACTATAGTGCAGACGATGTCATTGACAAGATAACGCCGTCACTTCCGCGAAACTACGTCCAGGACAAAGACGAGTTTGTGGCGGCACTACGTAAAGCAGCGGCCGATTTCACCATTCCTCCTGGGGATTGCATCGAGTCGTACTCTGTAAATGTGAAAGATGGATCAACACCAGCACGAATGCGCTACTATGAGATTTATGAGTGCAAATTAGAAGACAATGAGCCAGCTCAGAAGCTGTTGGCCAATTTGCAGACACTGTCGCTCTGGTTTATTGAAGGTTTGGTTTGATTTATCTTTTACGTTGTAACTCTTTGGTACTCACTCGATCTTGCTGGTTCTTCGTTGCAGGAGCAGACGCTGTTGATGTCACAGACCCGCGATGGGTGGTTTACTTGACCTACGAGCGGGCAGAGGCCAGCAGCAGGGGTTTCTGTCCAGTGGGGTTCATCACGGTCTTTAAATTCTGTAATCCTCTTGGACGAAAAGCTGCATATTGTAAGCCAGACCAAAATGAGACGCACCGCATCTGTCAGGCTCTCGTCTTTCCAACGCACCAGCGCCAAGGTAAGATAATCTTCCGTGTGGCTACTTTACGAGACACTTTCTAATAGACATGTGATGTACAGGTCACGCTGAGCGCCTGGTGCGTTGCATCCATGCACAAGCAGTGGCAAACCACCGCGTGTACGAACTGACTGTTGAGGACCCGGTGCCAGCCTTTGCTAGTGTAAGTTGCCGTGCAGGTGTTTACTTGTTCCAAAAAGCTGACGTGGTTTTTTACGTTGACGACGGCTACAGTTTCGAGACCTGGTTGACCTAAAAGCCTGTATTGAGCACGAGTTTTTCTCGCTTGGATTGAACGCAAGCGCAGATGCTGGTGGAACAGGACGTGGTACGGTCGCGCTCACGACGGCAGACGTTCACGCCGTGCAGGAGAAGCTCAAGATTACGCAGAAGCAAGTGCAGACCTGCTACGAGGCCCGCAAGCTTGCGTTTGTGGACCCACTCAACGAAGCACAGCGCAAGAAGTTTCGTCTGGAGGTGAAGAGGCGGCTCTACCGCTCACATCTGGAGGAATTAGACGGTATGGAAAGCTCTGACCGTCGCAAAGCGTTTCTCGAGACCGAGTACCAGCGTCTTGAAGCACATTATCAGCAGTTGGCCTCGAAACTCGACCTTGTGAATATCAGCCACTCGTGATTCAGCTCGATTCATTATCAACCAATAGTATGTGTGGACAAAGCCGCCCCGGTCAACCGACTTCGCACGTAATCATTAGCAGTTAAAGTGGTCCCATTGCGTTCACTACAGAAGTACCGCGACGGGTTCAGCGACGGCTTGTGGATAGATACTACGCTTTGCACAATGAGTGGCACACTAGACCCCACGCTGCAGTACGAAGTCATCGAGCGCATTGGTGGTGGTGCGTTCGGGGAGGTTTTCAAGGGGCGCAACAAACAGACGGACGAGGTGGTGGCCATCAAGATCATCGACCTCGAGTCTGCAGCTGATGGGATCGAGGACGTGCAGCAGGTGCGTCAGTCTCTGTTGATGATTTTGTGTTGTGCTTCTCGCCCTTCGACTGGCTATCGGATCACTCTCTTGACGCTTTGATTCGAGCAGGAGATCCACGTTCTATCCCAGTGTTCGTGCGACCAGCTGACGACGTACTCGGGCTCGTTCATTGCGGGGACGAAGCTGTGGTTGGTCTGCTGTTTTATGATGGCTGAGTTATAAGGCAGGGATACACAGGTTGACAGTGCGTCTACTGCTACTGCTGTTGCTGGTTTGATACAGGATCGTCATGGAGTTTCTGTCAGGCGGTTCCGTGCTGGACATCATGCGGAATGGACCTCTAGATGAAGTCTTCATTGCCATTATCCTGCGTGAACTGCTGAAGGGTCTGGAGTACTTGCACTTGGAAAAGAAGATTCACCGCGACGTTAAAGCTGCAAACGTGCTGTTGAGTGGAGATGGTCACGTAAAGCTTGCGGATTTCGGCGTCACCGGGCAAATTACAGAGACGATGACGAAGCGTAACACGGCAGTTGGCACTCCGTTTTGGATGGCACCTGAAGTCATCCAAGAGTCGGAATACGATTTTAAAGCAGATATTTGGTCGTTGGGTATCACCGCGATTGAGATGGCGAAAGGTGCACCTCCGCTGGCTGAGTACGTGCTTTGTTTTTCGCATAGTATCTTCCGTCCCACGCGCTGTACTGACATATTTTTCACTGTTAGCATCCACCCGATGAAAGTACTGTTTATGATTCCGACAATGGACCCGCCTGTGCTAGACGGTAGTTTCTCGCCTCACTTCGCCGATTTTGTGTCTTGTTGCTTGCAAAGGGCCCCACAGGATCGACCGACTGCGTCCGAGCTACTTCAGCACCCGTTCATTGGCTCGGCGGGACTTACTTCTCATCTCACCAAACTTCTAGAACGAGATGTATTCGTTAAGATGAAGCACGACCGAGAAGGCGAGCAAGATGGCGGCGTCTACAACGACCGCGTCGAGAACGGATTATGCGGCAACACAATGAAGGACTACATTCATCCTTTGAGTGAAGGTCATAATGACACGTTGCCAGCGACACACGCTCACCGTGACAGCGGCAAGGGCCATGTTCGAGATGTGTCGGTGGGCAGCGCGTGGGATTTCAATACAGTCCGTTTATCATCGGCAAGTCTTCACCGGGAGCTGAAAGCTCAAGCGGAAGTTGCAACCACCACAGAAGCTGCAAAAGTCACCTGCAGCGACCAAGAGGTTGATAGTATGCTCAGTAGTGAGCACAACCATGCAGCGATCGACGCGATAGCAGCTGGTCCAGACTCAATTCATGAAGCAGAGGACCAAGACGAAGAAAGCGAGGAAGATCACGCGTTTAACGACATCGTAAAGCCTGCAATCAGTGCAGTGCTGGAGCATGTCCTTCATCTGCCTAATACCGGAAGTTTGTCGCCGACTGCTACAGAGGTACAGGAAGATCTTCTCTTCGAGCTGCTGCACGTGTTTGACAGTGTCAGTCAACAGAAAGGCCTGCTGCGGCAAGTGTTGCGGAAATTGGCCGACTACACCAATGCGAGTATGCCTGCTTCCTCCTGTACACACGCAACCGGCATTGCAGGAAACACATTTCCGAACGCATAGTTGTTAGATCGGTGTGTATGATGCAAAGAATGTCAACTCTAGTCCAAAGTCCGATTTTCACATTCAAAAGCCACCACCATGACAAGCTGCTATTCTTATACTCACCAATTCACCCAAGACAGCGATCTACGATCGATCGCCAAGCTGACCCAAGCCCAATATTGCTCGAATCGTATCTGCTTTAGCTAAAATGCGTTCACTGACGCATTCTGCATTCGACTTCGCCAATCACTTCCAAGTACCCTGCTTAGACGTAGACGTTGTCCGCGCTGATGCTGAGCCCTTACTCCTCTGCGGGCTCTGATGTCTGCGGGTGCCATTGCTTGACGAGATGCTAGACTGCAAACGCGATCCTCCCCCGCGCGAAACAGCGTGCGCTTTTGTAGCGCTGGTCATATCATCCCCCTCCTCATTGCAAGGTAAGCTTGTAGGGCGAGTGCTCTTTGACTTCTTCATTGGTGGCGATGATAGCGGCAGCCGCGGAATCAGAGAGGAAGTGCTTCGGCGCCTAGCTTCCGTCAACAACTGCCGCAGCTTTTTAATCTCTTCTTCGCGCTCTTGAACCAACTTCTGCTGTGTCTCTTGCTGCGACAAAGACACACGGGCCTTCGCACTCTGCTGTCGAAGCAAGCGTTGAGCAGCTTCGCATTGTTCCGCTTCCTTCTGTTTAGTCTCCCGCTCAGCCTTCAGCTGATCATTTAGATCATCGACGAGTCGTTTAAGCGATTCATTTTGAGACTTCAGGCTTTCATTTTGCGTCTCCCATGCTCTAAGCCGGCTCTGCAGCGTTGCCGACTGTTTTTCCGACTGGTTCTTCTGGTCCCGTTTCTGAAGGAGTGGAGGCACCGGAACCATGACGTGAGAACAAACGCCTCCCCGAATTAAAAGAAGACCGACAGCGACTTACCAGAGAGACCACAGATTGTTGTGACTGCATGTACTTTCGCTTGGATATTTGCATCTGCTGCTTCAACGACTGAAGCTCAGCAAACGCTTTCTTGGCCGATAATATGTCTTTCTTGTTTTTCACAATTTGGTTTCTACCCACCACAATATTGCGCACGCGTTCCGCCAACTGCAACGACCGGAATGTCTCGCTAGCATTTTCAATTGTCGGCCCCACATTCACAATCATCACTGTCTTACACGATGAGTTGAGAACGTCCTGGAGCAAGTACGTGAGTTTCGAGTTGCGGTACGGAACGTGAGACATCTTCTTGTCCAGAGCCTCCATGACATCAGCTAAGGCTGACAGGGACTTGTTAATATGAGCGGCCTCCCGGAGCATGTCTCCGCTCACATTGCTCTTCTTGACTCGCTCGGAACCAGCTAGGTCCACAAGGTATAGCTTACCACACCCTTCTTCGTCGGCATCAAAGTCGGCTGGGTCTTGATCAGCTTCATTTCTTTCTGGACGGCGTTTCGAGATTTGCACGATCACAATGCTATGCGATCGACTACTGTGCATGTTCGAGTTAGTTTTACCGGTAACACGGTTTGATTGCGCAGTCCGCAACACGTCAATCGTTTGCTGAGGAGACGACACGGTCGTCATTGTCAGATCAGGAACGCAAATATCACCGGTCGCAGAATCGTGACGAATGTCCAGTGCCTTGTTAGTTGAATTGAATAAGTCGCGCACTGAGTCGTTGTAAATTTCAAGCACACCCACTTGCACGTGGTACACTGATGCCTCAGTCGCAGTTTGCAATCCGTTCATTTCATCGTCTTGGGGCCCCTTATTGTCAGGTTCACACGCGTGTATGGCTCCTCGCAGCTGAATCGACTGGAACAGGTGACTTATAATCTTATAGTTCAGACCGGGATCACTGGGAGTACCCTCCATTGTATATGTTTTTCCCGAACCAGTTTGCCCATAAGCAAAGATACACGCCTTGAACCCGTCCACAACTGACTGCGCAATTGGCTCCACTTCACGGAAAACGTCATTTTGCGTCTCTTCAGGGCCCATGATTCGATCAAACGTAAACACTTTCCATGAACTGTTGTTTGCCAGCGCATCCATGTCGACACAACTGACCACCTTTCCGTCAGAGTCACTCGGCAACAAACGATCATACCGGACATCCATAGCAGCCAAATCGGACTGGTTTACCACGTTAACTGCCAACTTGGAGCCCCATGCCTTCTCCAGCTCTTCATTGATAATCGGCCGTACACGACAAAACACTTGAATGTTACCGCATACAGTCTGTAGACGAGAAAGCAGTGAAGCGTTTCGCGTTCGCTCCGCAATGTACTTTCGTGCAAGCTGCTCTGGCGTATAGTTGACTCGCAAAACGTCAGCTGACACACGCTTCGCAGGTGCTACGCTAGTAGACATTCCTTCTTGACTTCTCAGTCGCGCATTTTCTGCTGACAAAGAGTTCATCGACGTCCGCATTGTCTGTATTTCCATCCTCAATCGTTTAGATTCAGCCATGTCGGCAGCCGGCGACACAGTTGAAGCAGTCAATAAGGCAGAGGCTCGTTGGAGCTCGGATATCCTCTCGTTCGATTCATCAAGCTGTTTTCGAAGGTCTACGTTTGTGCTATTCAGGTCTTCCACCTCTCTCCGATTCTGCGACATCTCACCCTTTCCGCACTGTAGTTTGCTCTCGAGCTCGCTGCGCTCTTGATTGTTTTCCTCTAGCCTCTTCGTCAAAGTCTCAATCTGCTCCTTCAACTCGTCCACAGCTTCGCTCTCGTGTACGAGACGAATCTGGAGTTGGCGCTCGTTCTCGGCAAGATCATCATATTGTGACTTGATGGTTTCTAGCTCGTCACTTAGGCTGCTTATGTCTTTGTCCTTGTTCTTCAATTCATTCTGCAAGTTCTCACGCTCGTTCGTAAACTCAATGCCGCCGTCGTTGATCATTACCATCTCAGACTGAAGCTTCAGCAGAGACTCACGCATCCCCTCAATTTGCTCGTCGCGAGCCCGTACTTCTTGAGATTTTCCAATCAGTTCGTCAGTCATGTCCGTCATTTCTGCCTCCATAGCCTCCATGTGCGCAAGGCTTTCGCGGAGTTGCTGCACCTCAGCTTCTGCCGCAGCGCGAGCTTCTGTCTCATCCTGCAAACCGGAAGAAAGGGCCTCAATCTCCTCTCGAAGCGACTCGATGAGTACTTCACGACTCATCTCGTCACGCTCTTGCACCGTTGTACGGCACTGAAAGTTTTCACTAAAGCCCGAGTTATAGCCTTCATCACCGTCTTCTGACTGGCTGTGAGTAGTAGCCACGCTATCATTTCCTGAGACCGATCCACGAATCTCGGACGCCATCGTGACGTCCTCGCACTTTTGCTGAAGAGCATACAACTCCGACTTAAGGTCCATGATCTCCGTACGAAACCGCTCTGCAGCCATTTCGTGCTCGTGCTGCAGCTCATCTTGATCACTAAGCAGAAACACCTTCTCCTCGATCTCTCGCTCCATCTTGTGCCTCAGATCACTCTCCGTGGCTTGCAAAACACGTACCTGCGTCTCCAGGTCATCTTGATGCTGCTCGAGTTTACACCGTGTCTCTAAAGCCCTCTTGAGCTCAGCACGCGTGGTCTGCAGCTCATCCTCGAGCTTGCGCGCTTGGTCCAGCGCCTCGTCCAACTTGGAGCGCGTGAGCTGCAGGTCACGCTCAAAGTACTGGCTCTTGTTCAGCAGAAAGACGTTGCGCTTTTCCACGCGAGAGAGCTCCTGCTCCAGCTCCTGCTCCAGCTCGTGACTGGACTGGGTGTACTCGTCAAACTCGTCCTGCACCTGTTTGAGCGCCTGCGTCTTGGCGCGCAGCTCCTCACGCAGGGACAGCACGTTGTCTTCGTCTTCAGAGCCGCTCTCCATGTTCACGAACTGATTGTTCCAAGACCAGCAACGCTACAAGCTCAAGACCGCTCCCTCCAGCGGCAAGGCTTAAGTGCGAAGAATGGTAACGGACGGGGAGGTTCTCCCCTTTCACGTGGCACCGAAGTAGGGATGGGGAAGGAAGTGCTACTTTCGTATCGTTACTTCACACCCAACGACCATCTCAAATCAAATGATGAGCGAATCAGGTACAAGCGTTTTGATTGGCACGACCTGGCCACAGAAGTCGTGGATCTCACCTTTTCAAAGCGACGCCAGCGGTATCTCTCCCACCTGCCACTGGATCGGTGCAAAGCCAGACTCGCACTGAAGCTGACAGAAGCTCAGAAGAAGGATGCGACTGTCTGTGCTCATAGCTGTCATTGTAGCTGCTGCTGCTGCTCCTACGGAGGTCACGGCTGGTCCGTACGATGGCTGGGCACCGCACCGCTACTGCAATGACTTGGACAGCATCGAGGCTACACGTATCCCACCTCTATCCTCGGAGCAGTTGGAGCTCGTAGAGTCCCTAGAGCAAGTGCAGATTATTGCACGCCACGGAGCTCGCGCTCCTTATGGGAGGATCTTTTGCTGGGACGCGCACAAGCACAACCCCATGAACGCTGAGTGGAACTGTACCTCCACCTCCATCTCTGTACGTGAGGATCGATCAGCTTGCTTATCGAATTGGCAGATAGTTGACGTCTGTGTACTGGATGCTACAGTTCCAGGACATCAATCCAGAGAAAGAGCCGAGAAGCGAGTTCGGGCGCATGTACCACAAGTCATACATGGACGGTCACAATATCCTCAATGGGGACTGCATTGTTGGCGGTCTGCTTCAGCTGGGACGTCAGCAACACAAGGCAAACGGACAGTGCGTAGCTAACGCCTGTTGAATTTTTGTGCTTTGATGAAAGCAAGTACTGACGTCTTGTACTGTAGGTTTTTGCGCAATGCATACGTGGGCAACAGCTCCCTCAAGCTTTTCCCCACGGCGAACTTGTCGGTACGTCGCCTACCATATTCAAGCCGGTGCTACAATGCTTCGCACTTACATTTCGAATATGTGTAACTGTGGCAATAGCAAATTGAGTCGAAGAAGATCTACCTCCGCAGTGATGACCAAGAGAGAACGCTGGGATCCGGCCAAGCACTGATCGACGGACTCTTCCCGATTGATGACAGCCAGTCCATGGAGCTTCATCGAACGCTTTCATGGGACGTTGCAGATATTTCGGTCGACTATATCAACGCCAACGAAAAGATTTGCCCGCTTATGAAACACATTGGACAGATCTCCAACGATAGTCCCGAGTTTTGGGACCATATTCGGGACCCTGCTACCATTGAGATCGAGCATCACTTTAACGATCTTGTTGGCAAGTTCTCCTGGGGTACGGCACTAGAGTGTCTCAGCATGGCTCGCTGCAATAATCTTGAGCTGCCGGATGGAGTGGACGAGGAGACATTCACCAAGACGTACCACGAAGTCGAGGTGCGCCAAGGACTTTTCCTGACGTATAATGATTCGTGGTACGCAAAGGTTGCGATGCAACCGCTAGCCCACGACATGCTCACTCGGCTTGATAGCGTGCTCAACGGTGAATCGGACACGCCCAAGCTTTCTGTCACCATGGGTACAGATGCAGCATCTCTGAGTTTCACTATACTTCATACTGACTTGACATTTATCTTATAGCGCACGATTCAACAATTATGCCATTCTTGGCTGCAACAATGAAGGAGAACTGGGACCGTGCTTGGACTCCGTACGCAAGTATGCTGGTGATTGAAGTCTACAAGACCAAAAAAGGCTCGCACGCTGTTCGAATGGTTTTCCACGGAGAACCTCAGCTCCTTCCTGACTGCCGTAACAGTACGTGCTGTGGTTGAAATTGGGCTGCCAACGTCTCTTGAAGGGAGAGACGCCGAGGTAAACGGGTTGTTGACTTTATGCACTACTTGGTTTGCCACTGCAGCTCTTTGCAGCATCGACGAGTTCTTCAAAGCGTTTGCATTTGCTCGCAACCAGCGCACGGAGCACGATTGCAAGCCGCCCGAGAAAGCGAAGAGTAGCGAAGGTGCGTCGTCAACTCGGATGGCCACGACAGCCAACGGACATATCCAGTTCCACGCGTCCAACTACATCGGAAGCTACTTGCTCTTGGGTCTAGTAGCTGTTGCTGGTTTACTTGCCTTGCGTCAACGCAATTTGCGCCGCCAAATGCGCGACCGTGACGAGAGCATTACTCTCCTATCGTGATGTCGCGCTTGGACGGCCTTGGAACTTCGTGGTGTCCGTGTATTAGCATAATACATGCCGCAAGTTGGTGTTGTGAAATTTATAGTTTCATATTCAGACTGACATACATGTACCACCATGACAGACGGTGCGTGGCAATCAGTGTACCACCCTGACATATGCACTCGTGATGAGCAGCAGGGGCAAGTTGGTGAGCAGGCGTCTAACATTCGCGTCTGCGTACCAAAAGATCAATCGATCGTAGAGCACATGCTTATTTCACTTCAGTGCCGAGAACCACGACATTGTAAACGAAGCTGAACAACCCGTCGGTCTCGCGAATGCTGGTCAGTACCATAACTCTGCAGGATCAACGAGTTCAACAGAAGCGGTTTGCAAGTTTCGGAAAACGAGCGGCCGGCCACACCGAAGACTCGCCCTGTAACGGGGTGAATCGTTACATTACAATTTATAAGAAATTGTTAATAGTACAAAACTCTAAGAGTCATATTCTCAGAATATTGTCATAAGGACAAATATTCTGTAGCACTTACGAGTAGCTCCTTATTGGTTGATATAGGCCATTATATCAACCAACGAAGACGCGCCACGACAGACGCACGCAATGAGTGGTGAGCAGATAGTTGGTATGCACATTTGTATTCAGACATAGTTAGATGAGGATAAATGGTGTTTATTAACAGACATTAACTATTATAAATACAGTTCTACTTTTTACTTAAACTAAGTACTCGCTTCTCCTTACCGTCTTCCTCTGCACGTACCAGTGTACGTGAGGTTACGCGGCACCGCCTTATTCTGTCATCAGAATAAGTAGCTTGTACTGTCACCAGTACAAGCTTCAGGGTGCCCAGTTACACGCCCGGCAACTCGAAGGGTAACACTAGGTAAACTTGCTCGACCCTGACCACTGCTAGCGCATGAAGGTTGCGCAGGCCGAAAGACAATCATGCCGCTTTTTGTATTGGGATGAGCGTGTTATAAGCAACTAACCTGGGTACTTGTTGATCAGAACGTTATCATAACGGTTGATAATGTTTCTGAATATTACCACCAGAGATAATATTCAGATGCACTCACCGATTGGCTGATAAGGGCCTTCATATCAGCCAGCTCTAGCGGTCCAATCAACGATGGATGCGCGCAATGAGTGGTGGGCAAGACTTAAGCATGGACTTTTGTAAATAAACTTGATAAGTTCGGACGAAAACATAGGATAATGATCATGTAATGGGGCACCCTGAAGCTTGTACTGATGACAGTACAAGCTACTTATTCTGATGACAGAATAAGGCGGTGCCGCGTAACCTCACGTACACTGGTACGTGCAGAGGAAGACGTTAAGAAGAAGCGAGTACTTGGTTAGAGTAAAAAGTAGAACTGTATTTATAATAGTTAATGTCTGCAATAAATCACTATTTATCTTCATCTAACTATGTCTAAATACAAATGTGTAAATCAGTTATCTGCTCACCACTCATTGCGTGCGTCTGTCGTGGCGCGTCTTCGTTGGTTGATATAATGGCCTATATCAACCAATTAGGAACTACTTGTAAGTGCTACAGAATATTTGTCCTTATGACAAAATTCTGAGAATATAACTCTTATAGTTATATTCTATTAACAATTTCTTATAAATTGTTATGTAACGATTCACCCCGTTACATCACCCCCCCCTTAACCATCAGTCACTTTAGTGACTGATTGACTGAATGGATACTCGTCCCAAATCATTTGGGACAGGGTTTGCACTTGTTGGTCCGCGTCCACTTTCCAACAGTTCATCGCATGGTTAACAAGCCCATGCGGTGCGCGAGCAAAGCCGCCGAGAGCGCGTCCGCACGTCCCTGTGTGGACGCCGAAGCAGAAACAACAGCAACTGATGTCTCATCGGTTGCTGAAGCGACTCAGTCTGTGTCACCTGGTGATGCAGGCGCTCGTCATGAAGACACTCATGTCTTCACAGAGTACGAGCTCGGTGTCTCATACTCTCCTGATACAGAAGACGGATCCGTATCGACGGCGATCGAAACCAAGCCGCCTGCCAAGCGTGGTATGGATGATGCTACGCGTCGTTGCATCTTTGGCTCATCAGATGAATCATCGCCGAAGCGAAGGCGCTCGAGGTCGCGAGACTCGGGCGCTCACAGTGGTGTCGGTTCTCCTATTGACACCACTTCGCAACGAGGTGCCAGTACTTCTGTCGGCACGTCGCAAGAAGAGCGGGACCGCAGTGTATTGCGTCTTGCTCCCGAGAAGAAGGCATGGCTGCCTCCGAAGTCCGTCATGAATCACTTGTCGGCGACGACGAGTGATCGCTATCGAACACGATCATTCGATTCGTCAAGGATCCATCACCTTGACCTCAGTGCGAAAAACTATCGCGCTGGGAATGAGTCCTTTATCGATGCTTTCTTTAAGCATCGATGGTACAGTGGGAATCACAAACGTGATGGTCCCTCACTGCTTCAAGCGTGGAACGCTTACATCCATAACCTCGAGGATGTAGGTCGTGACGCTTGGAACGACAAACTTATCAAAGCTCGTGATAAGTTTGAAAAGCGAACCCCGACAGGTGCACGCTACAAGCTGCATCGTCTGTCTAGGGAGAGTGGGTTACCCTGTCTCTCCTGGGGAGACTCGTGCCAATGTTGTGTAAACAACTCTGCACGATCACCTAAGGAGGCTTACCTCCTTACTAGCCCGTGGTGGCGCGCACGTATCTCTGCTGAAATGTACGAAGGGATTGACAATCTGAAATCCCTTTACGACCGTGCCGGGAAGACTTTCTCCGGCGGTCCTTCTGCGGCACAGGATGTGCCACGTCGTACTGCTCGACCAGACCCAGTACGTCGATCATCAGTTGGGAGCGGGGCTCCCAAGTATTCCAGGACGGGGGACAGCCGCGCCACCGGACGAGATAACTCGTCCGACGTCCGTTCACATCGCGGTGGTTCAACAGCTGCTCAACCAGATAGCGCTGGCCACCGCGAGAGTCCTCTAATGGGGGTGGAGGAGGAGGGAAGACGCTCTCCAATCTACCGTGGGGAAGCGTGTGTCTCCGAGAGCATCTTTGATCGCGTAACTCTTGCATTACGCGACGACCTCGAGCATGAGCGGGAGAGGCGTCATCAACTGGCGGACACTGTCTTGAAGCATCGAGCTGAGTAAACTTTTGCTCATTTTGAGAACGAGAGAGCTTTGACATCTCTTCGTGACGAGCTAAGGGTAGCTCGTGGGGATATTGACCGGTCTCGGCTGAGATAACTGCTCTTCAGACCCTTTTTGATATCCACCATCGGGAACACAAGGCTCTCTGCGAGATGCTTGAGCGCAAGGGCGTTCTTCATCGGAAGAAGCAGCGTACTGATGGTACGGCTTAAGCCGACCAACGTAAAACGTGGGATGCGTTCGCATCTTACGTGGTAACTCGATCGTGTATGCATTGCCTAGGCGATGCAATAAACGAAATGGACCGATGTACTTGGGTTGTAGTTTACTACTACCCAAGTTAGTCACTACATGCTTTGGTAGATTAACCGTAGACAGTAGGACTAAGTCACCTTTATCAAATAAAAGAGTGTTTGCCCTTCCATTCTTGTCAGCGTTTTGCTTTTGCTTATCCACCGCTTCGGCGATGGAGTCTTGCACAAAACGGACTACCTTTTCACGAGCCAGTATGAATTCATCTGATGGCTCGTTAGATTCAGTGCGCTGTGAGTGAACTGCAACAATATCAATCATTTCTTCAGTGAGAGCGAGGAAGCTCTCACTGGCATCATCTTCTTTAGTGAGGGCTTCCGCACTCTCACTGGCATCATCTACTTCGATATAGATGTTGTCGATATCGGCATCAAACGCAATGAACTCATCGTCAGAGCGTGATGAGCGTGAACCAAATCGTTTTTTTGCTCGCGCGAGTCTCTCCCCCCCTTAAATTAGAGTTACACTCTAGTAAGGTGGGTACACGCGGATGGCGTAAGCCATTCACGTAAAACGGTGTATGTGTCGCGGACGCATTCACCGAGTTGTTAATGGCAAACTCTACCATTGGCAAGAACTCACTCCAACTCTTAAAGGAGTGTACGTATCCTTGAAGTATCTCTTTAAGGACACGATTGGCGCGTTCCGTCTGACCATCTGACTCTGGATGATCAGATGTCGACATCCTCAAGCGCGTTCCGAGTGATTTGACCACGGAACGCCAGAAATCAGCAGTGAATCGTGGATCTCTGTCTGATACGAGTTCACGGGGCAACCCATGAAGTCGGAAGATGGTGTCGATAAAGACGCAAGCACAGCCACTTGCTGTGATTGACTCGGGCACAGCCATAAGGTGGACCATTTTGCTGAATCTGTCAACAAATGCGAGGATACCCGTATTCCCGCGTGTGTCTTTGGGTAACCCGAAGACGAAATCCATTGAGAAGAATTCCCAGCACTCTGCCGGAACTGGTAGAGGCTGTAAAGGTGCACGCAGTGAAGGACTTGACTTCACTCGTTGACAGACTTCGTATGCGCGAACATACTTTCGCACAAACTGATACTGGCGGGGCCAGTAAAAGTCTCGATTCACCGTGAGATATGTTTTCTCACGGCCACGATGTCCTCCTATAGGAGCATCGTGATACTCGAACATGATCCGCAAACGCAGATCAGTATCATCTGGAATGACAACACGTGGTGTGTCACCAGTGACGGCTGTATAATACAGTAAGCCGTCGCGAGTAGTGGATCGATCTGATGCAGATCGATACGCAGACGATAATCGTTTCAATGATTCTCGAGATGGTTGTGAGAGATGTGTCAACAACTTTACAATCTCACCATCTTGGGCGTATGCCCGCCTCACATCATCATACAACGTTGTAGATGGGACTGAGGACGTCATAACCGCAACAGTGACTGTCTCACTGTTGGGTTTCGCGACTGTTTCAAAGTCGGGACGACGTGAGAGGGCATCAGCGACGACATTAAGTCGTCCTGGTTTGTACTCGACCGTAAAGCTGTATTCTGCAAAGAATGAAAACCACCGCGCCATTCGTTGTGAAAGGTGCGGGCTGTTTACTGCCGTGTGTAATGACGCATGGTCAGTGTAAACAATGAAGGGTCTATCTCCTAATCGATAGACTCTGGACTTCGCGAGTGCATACTTCATGGCAAGGAGTTCCTTGTCATGCACCGGATAGTTCTACTCAGCTGGTTGCAGCTGACGCGACTGATAGCAGACGACGCGTTCAACGCCTTCAAGATCGTACTGCATTAATGCACAGCCGATTGCAAAATCGCTGGCATCACAGACCACATGAAATGGACTGTCTTGATCCGCTATTGCTAGGACTGGGGATTGTATCAAGCTCTGCTTGATACCCTCAAAGGAGCGTTGACATTCAGCGTTCCATGACCACCTCTCGTTCTTTTCAACAAACGAGAGAGGTGCACAGTCATCTCGGCGTAATTGCGTGAATACTTATGCAAATACGCCGCTAGGCCAAGGAATTTTTGGAGACCTCTGACAACAACTGGCGCAGGCCAGTCTGTGATCGCCTTGATCTTTTTTTTGGGATCAGGACGTACACCGTTCTTACCTACAATGCACCAAAGAAGTGGTATTTCGCTTGCTGCAAATATACACTTCTTGAGGTTTGCATAGAAATGATGCTTTCGCATGATTGTAAGAACCTGTCGGACGTGGCATCTGTGAGCCTCAGCGTCCGACTTTACATCCATAGCCCGACTATGGATGAATAGGTCATCGAAATAACTCGGAGCGAATTCTCGTACTGGTCTCAACAGATTCGTAACACATCTGCTGAACGTGGCAGGGGCATTACTAAGCCCTTGTGGCATTACTAGCCATTCCCAAGCATGCCGCTAGGCGTGCTCACTGCGGTATAGGGTATGTACCGTTCTCGCATAAGGATTTGATTGAAGCCATCCATCAAATCCATGGACGAAACGATGGTAATCTTTGACATGCCATCAATGATTACTTCCTTTCTCGGTATCGGCGTCTGAGCCGGTACCGTTGCAGCATTCAACTTGTTAAATACATGCACTATCCGCCACCCTCCTGTTGCTTTTCGAACACAGAAGGTCGGAGAGATGTGTGGGGATGTTGATCCCCTTACATGGCCTGCAGCTAAACGATCGGCAAAGAACTTGTCGATCGCAAGTACTTGTTCACGAAGCAGTGGCTACTGCTTCATGACACAGTACTTTGAGCCTGGTTTAAGCTCGACCTCGTGTCGAATACCTTCATCCTTCGGTAATTCGCACGGAACAGTTTCAGGAAATACATCCTTGAATTCAACCAAATCTTCATAGAGAGGATTTTTCTTGAGCGATTCCCACGATTGAGTGTCATATCGCTCGACTCGTGTCTTTTCATCTAGGACACTCTCGTCCATAGATGAACTACTGAGAACTCTCTCGTTCTCAGTAAACACTGTTGCTGACCTTATGTCGGCTACACACTCGTCGTCAGCGACGAGTATGCAAATCTGCTTGACTTTGCCACTACGCAGATCACGCAAGAACCTTTTATGTTCGAGCGTTGGCAACTGAGTGATCTCCGAAGTCAACTTCGGAGGCGCAATCAGATCAAGTGTATAAGCGCCTCCACTTGATCCGTTATTGACTATTACATTCAATGTCTCTGTCATTTCCTGGGGACTTATTCCCTCAGGCTTCGAAGGACTTATTCCTTCGGCTTCCCGGGGACTTATTCCCGCGGGTTTCGGGGAACTTATTTCCGCCGTATTTGTAATCTTGGGACTTATTCCCTTTACTTCCTCTAGCTGGGGTTGCGCAACCACAGCGAGATCCTCTACGAAAGACTCTCCAGTCGATCTAGGATTATCGTTTCGCTTAACCTGAGCGATCGATTGTTTCTCTTCTAGATGTTCCCCGCTAGGGATACATCTTTGTCCCAGTCCACCCGAATTATTCGAGTGGTGGACCTTCGGCGCAGCCTGTGTTTCCCTCACAGCCACCGGAACTTTGCTCCGAAGTGTAACCGTTTGGTACACTAAGGTTTTGTGCAGTCGTACTAACGACCGTACCACAAGTGAGGCCATCGCACTCACTCGTAGTACATCCACACGCTTGTGGACGCTCCAAAACGTTCATCAGATGGCCATCTGATGAACAAGCGGCAGGCATCGTTACTGTCTGATGTTGCCAGTTTACCCGTGGTTCGTACCTTCTGAGCCACGGTATTCCAAGGATGACATCAAATTTGTCATCCAAATCCAATACGATAAAGTCATCGTCATATTGGGTATCTTCTAGCGCATAGTGGATCTTCACTATACGCTTCATGACGGTTACGGATGCGCCTGTCGCAAGACGTACCGTCATCCTCGTAGGAGGTGTGTCACATTCACTGAATTTAAAGTGACCATCTTCTAGCGATTGGCGTCGCACAAAATTGTTGGACGCCCCACAATCGACTAGAGCTCGAAGGGACAACTTATTCGTCACTTCGAGTTTCAAGGTAATGAGCGCGATCTCATTACCTAGAGCAGCAACGCACAACGTTTGTGTGTTGGGAGCAACCTTCATCAAGAGGCCTACAAATTCTCTTGACGTTGCTGGACCAGTTGGGTGCCCCGCACCTACTGATCCTGTCCGTTTTTTGACGGTCCATCCCGTTGTTGCGTCTTTGCAACAACAGCGGACCCGCTTCCCTGCCCCTTTCTCATGGGTGGACGGTCGTTACGCCCAGTGTTGCGAGACACTGGAAGAGGGGCACTACACTCGTAAGCGTAGTGTCCTGTCTTTTGACATCTGTTGCATCTCTGCAACTTCTTGTAGTCTGTAGAGCGAGCCTTCTCGCTCTCTACATAACAGAGTTCCATCGGCTCTGGACCTCCGCTGTCATATCGTCTCGGTTGACGATATGATGTCGAGCTGGCGCGAGCCTGTCTCAAACTGAAGTCTTCCTGTTCCGCAATGGAAATGGCTTGTTCTAGTGAATCTAGTTCAAGCCGGAACAGGTGAGTCTTGACGGGACCATCCGCAAGACCCTGCATGAACACCGAAACCAACGTGTGTTCATCCACCGGATTGGAACTTATACAACTCGTAAGATGTCGTATATGTTGCGCGTAAGCGTGCACATCACGCTTACCCTGCTTGAGCTTCAAGAGTTCGGTTCGAGCTCTGAACTCAGCTCTAGGCGGTTCAAACGTTTGTCTGAGCCGCGACTTGAAGACTTCCAACGACCCAAACGCATATGGGTCGTGCAACTTGAGCCCCAGTGCCCAAGTCTTGGCACGTCCTGCCAGATTTGACTGGGCAAATGCAACTTGCATTTCCTCGTCGTCGATGAGACGCGCCCTTATGGCGTCATCCAATTCGACGAACCATCTCAAGAGGGAGTCCTCTTCGACTCCCCTATACTTTGAGATGTCAATCTTCAAAGTCTCGGGTCGACGCGAGTGCATCGACCCGCCAGCAGCAGCCTGCTGCTGTCTCAACAGTTCAAACTGTTGAGCACCTTGTTCTCTCAACAACTCTGCTTGTTGAGAACCTTGTTGGTGAAGCAAGGCTACTTTCTCGCGTTCTGCGTCAAGTTCATTTTGAATGAACTTGGCGATAGTAGCATGTTGGTCATCTCTATTGAGAGCCTCTAGCATGACGCTAACAGCATGGATGCCCATGATTGAACCCATCCGTTCAACCGCATCCCATTCGACATCGCTCAAATGGGAGTAGCCGTCACGCGTAGCGTGAAAGCTTTGGTCATCTTCATCATCCAACATATTCATGTTAGATGTGAACGTGGTCCTTGGACGGACTACGAAGTGCTATTAGGTGCAACGGGGCACCCTGAAGCTTGTACTGGTGACAGTACAAGCTACTTATTCTGATGACAGAATAAGGCGGTGCCTCGTAACTTCACGTACACTCGTACGTGCAGAGGAAGACGGTAAGAAGAAGCGAGTACTTGGTTTAAGTAAAAAGTAGAACTGTATTTATAATAGTTAATGTCTGCAATAAATCACTATTTATCTTCATCTAACTATGTCTAAATACAAATGTGTAAATCAACTACCTGCTCACCACTCATTGCGTGCGTCTGTCGTGGCGCGTCTTCGTTGGTTGATATAATGGCCTATATCAACCAATTAGGAACTACTCGTAAGTGCTGCAAAATATTTGTCCTTATGACAGCATTCTGAGAATATAACTCTTAGAGTTAAATGCTATTAACAATTTATAAGTTATTGCTATGTAACGGTTCACCCCGTTACATCGACAGTACTTCATACTGCGCAGCTTTCAACAGCAAAGCCTACTTCTTCTCATGCTTTTTGGAAACAAATAAATCATCACGTCGAAAACTATCTCCGTCCTTCCACTTGAGCCAGACGTCAGAAGCATCATCACCATCTTCATTGGTTTACTAATTTCCATTCCCTCCTCAAACCGGCACCTCCCGAACTGATACTCCTCCGGACGGTCAAGACATGGGTGGTAAATCGCAATCGTTCGGCTGAAGTCTGTAAGCTTTCCATTCATGTAATTGTGTGCGGAATTTTCATAGCTCTTAAGTCAGAGGAAGACTTTACGGGATAAGCCAGAGGCCTACGGCTAACAGCCAATTGGTTATGAGCGCTAGTAGCCGATTAGTTCTAAGATACTAATATATTACGCTAAAGAGTCGGCTAATACTACGGAACTTAGCGCGGACTCTGTAAGCTATTCGATCAGACTGCTGTAGCTCTAAGGAACTACACGCACATTGTACAAAAGGGAATACATGAGTCTAAGGACTCTCTAACCCACGACAGTTCTAAGGAACTGTCAAGCGCAATGTGCAAAATGATGGGGAGTCTACGGACTTCTGCTCAAACCGAGAACTAAACTTATTTAGATTTTACATCAAGGAAAATCCTTCTTTAAGTACCCTTCATTAGACTAAACTGGAACTAATACGAATCTTAGTATTCGAACTTAATGCATAGATGGCACATCACTTAGTCATCAAATGATGACGGTACAAATACTTCCACGGTATTAACGTAACTCAGAGAATACCGACTAACCGGTACTCTCTTTTGATACTAAAAAAGGCGAAACTTGTCTCCCATATCACATTTTGGAATTCTTCAACCAATTAAGCCAATAGCTGGTGTTACCCCGTTGCAAATTGCCCATATGGACGTCTAAAACTATCATATCCAGTGAGTGGATATTGTTAAAGTTTTCATACATGTGCCGGACCTGTGAAGCCTTAAATCGCGACGCAAGTGGCCCTTTCCGTCCATCACGAAGTCCCTGACAATGGCCCGGATAGGTTGCCTTCGGGGTTCCCCCCAGCCGGACATAGGACTTTCTTCTCCAATAGCCAACTACCGCCTCCAACCCCCTCATATTTAAAGAAAGGACATCCAGTGAGTCTCTCGGTGATCTAGCGCTCTTGTTTTGGAGATAATGTAATGTAGCTATGTGCTGGGGCAGCAATATCTTCTCGTCCTTCCTGGCGCAAGCGACCGTAAGCGCGACATTCGCGATTGGAAGGCTCACATAAATTCCTGTAATTCTGTGGTTTCAGGGAGCCACTCAAAGAACATGTCATCTCTGACGCCAGGCACTCCCAGCTTTGAAAGATATACTACACGAAGAGTATCTGTCAGCAAAAATTGCCACGTCTGAAATGACACAAAATCTTCGAATGACTTGCCATTTTGAGCGCATACTTCTTTGCGTCCATCTCGATTCTTATAGGTACGATTCCCTGTCTTCGGAGCTACTGATTGGTCGGAAACAAATTAATATCGGCGCGTGCTGTGGCGTTGAATGGTGCCAACTTGGGGCCCTGTACATGTGGAAGAAGGAGAAAAGCGCCGAAGGCATTCGTAGCCACGTCTGCATATTGTTACAGCCGAAAGTCATGGGATAAAACCTTTGAATTGTTCGAGGATACGAAAGCTAAAAAGGTGACTGTACTAATGCCACAGATAATAAAAACATTTACGGCATCGTGAACCATCACGCGATGCAGAATTTGGAAACTGCCATAAATCTATTCCATCCCGATTATTTGGAAAAAAATAATGAAACGGTCTATTAATGTGAATGAATACGTCGCCCTATGAACTAGCACCCAGATGCCGCCAGATGATACCCCATCCGCGCCAATTCCTTCGTTACCTCTCTACGCACTCTTTTGCCCTGGTCTTGGGTCAGTTGTCCTCACTAGATTACAGATTGATGATGTCGGGCATGCGCGTTATCGACAAACAGACAAACCTTATTCACCTGATACAGACACCACCACGAAAAAAAGCTCCTCTGCATCCTTCGACAAAAGAACCTGGAGACGATTGACTGCTATACGGAAAGGTCAAAGACGAATAGAATAAGCAAGCATTTCGATAGCGTCCGGTGGGACTTGATATTTCCTAACGCCGTCCAGAATCAAGACGACTTTAATTACGAAGCAATTATGGCAGCATCCGGTGACACCCTGAAGTCTTTCGCGGCGAGTTCTTGTCAGTTCAATACGTATTGCAACACGTCGATGTACCTCGCGCTTTGAGGGAATTCTATCTGGAGAACAACATCGATACGCGTGGAACCTGCTGCTGGACATGCAACATAAAAAAACCGCTAAAAGCTGCAGCCAGAGCGCTGAACGTCCGCTTTATAGAGGTGAACATCGGCGATGTAACACTCGGATACAGATGATCGGTCGGAAGAACCTCAGGAACTCTAGATCGTCTTTCAAATCGGACTGGGTGATCATCAGTTGCACCACGACCAAGGGAGATGGCCACGAGAATAATGCGGATGCCAAGCGAACACTCTAAGACGTGGGTGAAAGTAAGCTCCGAAGCAAGTGAAATCTGCATACCTTAAGAATGAAGATCTGAAGCAAGTAAAAGTTCCTCTTAACGCTATATCGGTATTAATGTAAGAGGACCAAGCCACTCGACAGCTCGCGACATACTGTCGGTTTGGAGAGATTTGGTACGGCTATGTGGTCACCCAGAATATGCTGGTTGTGTTGCCGTCCAGGTAAATCAGCAAGACGAATTCGTTCAAAACAGCAATCTGCTGCATTTGAGTACAATAAAATACCCTGGGCTGACCATGGCCCGGGTAAGCTCACTGTAAATCTCGCGATGTGGGCTTTAACCTGCAGGGGCATGAACTCTATTCATCGTGCCATGTAAGGGCCAAAACACAGACCTCTAGACACGATGTTACGCCTGACTTGGTGGGTGTCATTATATAGACGAAGAAAAAAATCCCGGATGTTATCTTGCATCATGAGCTAGTGGTCAATGTTTTACAGGCGATAACTGCCCGTAAGTTTAAATTACCCGAAATGACGGTAACAGTTACACTCGGAATTTTAAAGGACGTCCAAAGCCAACGCATAAAAAAGAGAAAACAGGGCCTGCACCATGCAACAAGTCGAAGGCAGAGCTCATCGGTGGAAGAGCCTTCACACAGGAAAATTCTTAGCAACCACTTTTGGCAGTACTTAGCTGCATACCTTGACATCTATTTAGCTCGTCGTCTTCTTGCATAAATTGGCTTTTTTCATCAATAGTAGAGAAAATTTTTGTTTAGCATGTCTCCCTTTATCGTGTGGCGTGAGTGGGGTAGTAGCAGACCTACTTATTTGAGCTTTGCCTATTACGAGTATCTGTCGCGCCTTCTTATTTGAGCTTTCCCCAGTACTAGTACCTGTCCCACTTAGTCATTACCCATTACTGCAGTAATAATGCCACCGTTCCAGCAACAAATTCACAGAAAATTGTGTCGTCCGACAAAACAGAACGATCTTTTATGAACAGTACCTAGACGATGTCTATATGCGTCCAGTGGCTTTTTGGGTATATGACCCACGGTCTATGTTGGAGAAGCTTTCTAAAATTTCTACTGGCGCGTGTCGTGCGTCAGTTATGCGTTACACATCTCCAACTGAAAGACTACCTCTGTTTAACTTTAGCTCCAAGTACATAATTTAGTAGAATGTGTTTAAACTATTTATGCTGGGACATCCCTTTTCGATATAGTTAAAGAGGTAATAAATTAGAACATGTTGTAGCACTCCTCCAATTAATTGCATTAATTTTCCTTTTTTTTAGAGGACTATTTAAATTAATTGTAAGGCCAATTATATAAAAGTGGTCTGTAGCTCAGCCGGTATGGTGTGGCGGTCTCAATTCTAATGTCACCGGCTCAATACCGTAAATAATATAGACGAGAAAGCTAAACTTTAAGGCCTAATGTTAGGGTTTACCATCACTGTCCTGCCAGGCAGTGATGTCCCTCACTTTCGGTAGACCCAGGCACCCTTAGCTCGGGTGCCACAAAAATTTATTTACACTCATACGTGCAGAGGAGGATGAATCTACATAACCTACTAGTTTAAGCATAGGTAAAAAGAGAACTATATTTTATATAGCTAAGCTATCAATTTTACTTTAGCCTTCATCTAACTATGATAAACTAAGTCGTTGTATGACGACAACCTGCTCACCCCTCATTACGCGCGTGTAGCAGCGATTGGTGGTAATCTTGCTTGGTATGTATTTTATCATTCAATCTTCGAGCAGCACGTAAATTCTATCCTCAGGTAATAAAATTCCTTCGATACTAACTAGTATTGGTATAAGATTGTCACGCTGGACAATTTTTTTATTGATACCGTTTGGTGTCAATATCATGTAACGGGATACCTTGTTTCGTTACCCCCTCCTGCCCATCAAAACCCCCGGTGATTGGATAAAATTGATTAAGACGGAGTGATCCTTGTTGGATCTCTCTAGGAAAGGGAGCACTTGAAGTTTAAATTCCAACTCATTTGCCAATTCATCGCATGGTTTCGAAATCTATGTGGTACGGTGCCGAAGCAGCACATTAGGCGGCTGCACGCAAACGTGCAGCCGGATAGAGTACTTTTTAAGCCTCATCAACAGTTGATAGTTCACCTGCTGTTGCTACTAGTCCATGCAATGAGTCACCACGTGCGACAAATGCATCCGCTGCGTCTACGGCAAGTGCTACGACTCGCTAAGCGGATGAGCCTGAAATAGAGCTCATCTGTTCTGGCGAGCCAGATGATGCATCCGACACGAAAGCTGCGCTTCCTGCCTACAGATCACCCGGGGTGGAATCTGCAAATGCCAGGTTGATTGGCTCAGTGGAACATAGGGCTATAATGTCCGAGACCTTCGGACCGAGCAAATCGTCTAACAAATCCTCGTCTCACCAAAGTCCATCGGACACTGGGACGCGTGGTGATAGTGGTAATTCCCCTATAGCATCACCAAGAGAGAAGAAAGTCGAGGGTCGAGCTGCTGCTGGCTTATGCTGACACCACCCAAGAGGCCAGGGACTTAAATGTCCTGCCCCATGTTCCTGAAGTGGAGTTCCTTGGATGTCATCATCCAAGAAGTTGGATCGAGTACCACCTAACAAGATCAAATCCCAGTTCGATTGAAGGAGGATAAGTCCCCCTGATTAATTCCAGCACGAGATTTATTTGTGCTGAGAAAGAGTTAGTCACCGATGTGTTTTTCGAATATTGGTGGTACAATGGCAAACGTATCGTGACGGTAAGGCCCTGGTGCAAGGATGGAATGCCTATATCCATAACATCGATTGCATTGTCCTTAAGGCCTGGCCTGGTAAACTTGATGCAGCTCGCACCAGATTTGAGAAGCGCAACCCAGTAGGTGTACGGTACAAGTTGCACCGAATGTCAAGAGAGTCAAGGTTACTCTGTCTCTCGTGGGGTACTTCGTGTCCAAGTTGCCTGGACAACTCGAATCGTGCCCCTAGGGAGGCCTATCTCTCTGATGTTCCCTACTGTAGGGCGGGCATCTCTTCTGATGGCCGAAGGGATTGACACTTTGCAATCCCTGTACTCGCGTTCTGGGAGGTCGTTTTCGATGGCCCTTCTTCGAATGCAGCGGGTGGGTTTCGTCATATTGCTCGATGAGACCCGGACCATTAACAATCAGCTTGGCACGAGGCTCCCAGCTTTCCCAGGATTGTGGATAGCCACGCCAGCAGACAAGGTAACTCGTCCGGACGCCATTCACGTCGTGGTTGCTCAAAATGCGCTCCACTAAAATGCGCTGACCAACGCGAGAATCCACCAAAAGATATTGTGGCGGCACGAACACCTGATCCGGCTTGAAGGTCGGATCAGCTTAATGTTCAGTAACTAATCCGTGTAATGGATTAGCTACACGATGACTTGGATCATGAACGGACTCGGCATTATGAGCTCCATGACATTGTCAAGGACAGTTACAAATTCTCAGCGTACGATCGTTCGAACGATCGTGCCGCGTTTGCACTCACGCAACTTGAGAACGAACGTTCGACTCGTTCTCTTCGTGACGAGCTGGCTGCAGCTCGTCAAGACATCGCTAATCTGCGTGAGCAGGTCGCTCGCTAGTCGACCAGACTGGCTCGTTGAAATGGGACCACTCGAAGGTGGTCTCGGCCCTTGGCCGCGGAGGTGTTCTTCGCCTTTCAAAACGAGCTCGTACTGATAGTACGGGCGGAGACGTCCAACGTAAGACGTAAATTTCGTACGCATCTTACGGAGAAGTTCAATTGTGTGTACGTTGCCATTTGGCGCAACACACGAAATGGATCGATATACTTGGACAATAATTTACTGCTACCCACGTTTGTCACTGCGTGTTTCGGTAAATTTACTATAGACAGTAAAACTAAGTCTCCTTTAATGAATGAAAGAACATTCGTTCTTCCTTGTTTGTTTGCATTTCTTTTCTGCTTGTCTATTGCGTCTACAATATAATCTTGAACGAAGCGGACAACCGCTTTGCGAGCCAGCAGAAATTCCTCTGCTGATTTATCCTTGTTAACAGCAGTGCGCTTCGTGTGCAGCAGTCATTGGAGATGCTGAATATGCCAGCACCGTCGTCAACATCATCATCAATGTCAATGTGATCGACATCGGCATCCATAACGTCGACATTATTGTCGACGGGTGATGAGCAAGAATCAGATCGGTTTCTGTTCGAGCGAGTCCACTTCCCTAAAACTAGAGTCACGCTCTAAGAATGCGGGTAAATGCGGATGGCGTAGGTCATTCACGAAGAACGGTGTTTGCGTTATTGACGCATACATCGAGTTGTTTATGGCGAATTCCGCCATCGGCAAGAACTCACTCCAACTCGTAATTGAGTGGACATACCCTCGAAGTATCTCTTCGAGAACGCGATTGACGCGTTCCGTCTGACCGTCTGTTTCTGGATGATCAGATGTCGACATCTTTAAACGTGCTCCAAGTGAACCGAACACGGATTGCCAGAACTTCGCTGCGAAGTCGGGATCTCTGTCCGACACAAGTTCACGGGGTAACCCGTGAAGTCGAAAGATAGCATCAATGAAATACTAGCACAATTCTGTGCTGTGATTGACTCCGGTACAGCAACAAGATGTACCATCTTGCTGAACCGATCAACAAACACAAGAATACCAGTGTTCTTGTGAGCAACTTTGGGAAACCCAAGAGGAGGTCCATCGATACGGACTGCCAGCACTCTGCCGGAATCGGTAGAGGATACAAGGGTGCACAGGATGAAGTACTAGGCTTAACATATTGGCATATATGCAAGCGCTAATGCATTTGCGCACAGATTAATACTGGCGAGGCCAGTAGAATTCACGTCTTACCGTGAGGTAAGTCTTTTCTCTACCGCGATGTCCACTTGTTGGGGCATCGTGACACTCACACATGATGTGCAATCGCAAATTATCCATTATCGGGAACGACGACACGAGGTGTGTCGCCGTTGACTGATGTATAGTACAGCAGGCCATCACAAACAGAATACCGTTTAGTTGAAGAGTGGTATTGAGACGTAAAGCTTTTCAAATCTTGACTGCACAAATTGGATACGTAATCCATCGATCTCAGAAGAGACTCATCTTCTGCGTATGGTTTTCGCACGTCGTCGAGCAGATTCGACGACGGAACACTCACTGTTAGTGTCGCTACAGTGGGATCCCCCATACTGTTGTGCTAAGCAGTCGGCTAGAAATCGGGCCGACGCAAAAGAGCATCACCGACGACATTAAGTCGTCCTGGTCCATACTCAACAGAGAAGTTGTACTACGTGAAAAAACATAGCCACCTCGCCATTCGTTGCTAGAGGTGTGGACTGTTTACGGCCGTGCGTTACGAACCATGGTTGGTATAAACGATAAAGGGCCTATCTTCTAAGAGATAAACCCGAAACTTAGCCTGGCATATTTCATGGCAAGGAGTTCCTTGTCATGCACTGGGTAATTACGCTCAGCTGCTGGCAGCTGACGCGATTGATAACAGACATCGCGTTCAACGCCGTCTGAGTCGTACTGCGTTAACACGCAGCCGATTGCAAAATCGCTGGCGTCACGGACCACATGAAATGGACTATCCTGATCTGCAATCGCCAACACTGGCGATTGCACCAAGCTTCTCTTGATGCCTTCAAAAGAGTGCTGACACTCAGCACTCCATGACCACCTCTCGTTTTCTTTAACAAACGAAAGCGATGTACGGCCATCTCGGCATTGTTGCGCGAGTATGTGTGCAAGTACGCCGCTAAACCAAGGAACTTTCGAATTTTCTTGACGTAGACTGGCACAAGCCAGTCGCTAATCGCCTTGATCTTTTCCGGATCAGGGCGTACACCATATTTACCCACGATGCAACCAAGAAGTGGCATTTCGTTCGCTGCGAATATACACTTCTTTAGGTTCGCGAACAGATTATGCCCTCGCATTAGCGTAAGAACCTTCCGGACGTGGATTCTATGAACCTCCACGTCCTTCTTTCCATCCATAGCATGACTATGGACGAAGACATCGTCGAAGTAACTCGGTGCGAGATCGCGCACCGATAGCAACTGATTCGTAACACATCTTTTAAACGTTGCGGGGGCGTTACTTAGCCCCTGTGTCATTACTAGCCACTACCAGAGCATATCACTGGGGGTGCTCACTGCTGTGTACGGGATGTACCGTTCACGCATGAGGGTCTAATAGAATTTATCCATCCGATACAT
Source organism: Peronospora matthiolae (assembly GCA_921007115.2). Lineage (NCBI taxonomy): Eukaryota > Oomycota > Peronosporomycetes > Peronosporales > Peronosporaceae > Peronospora > Peronospora matthiolae. Next base: position 807,138 of record CAKLBY020000190.1, read on the forward strand.
GGATGAAAAGATGGTACGATGGCACTTTTTGCCATTCCATCTATGATGACGTCCTTCCTTGGTATCGGCGTCTGAGCCGGTACCGTTGCAGCGTGCAATTTGTTGAACAACATGTACTATCCGCCCCTCCCTGTGGCCCTTCGTACACAGAAGGACGTAGAGCTGTGTAGGGATATTGGTTTCCTCGCATGACCAGCAGCCAAAGAATCGGCAACGAATTTGTCGACCGCTGTGACCTCTTTACGAAGCAGTAACCCCTGCTTCATGACAAAGTACTTTGAAAATGTTTTCAGTTCAATTTTAAGTCGAGTGACTTTTTCTTTAAGCAACTCGCATGGCACGGTATCAGGGAACACATCCCTAAACTCGACCAAATCCTCAAACTTAGGATTTGTCTGCAAAGACTCCCAAGATTGAGACGTGTATCTCCCGATCCGGGTCTTCTCATCGAGGACACTCTCGTCCATCGGTGAGCTACTGAGAACCAGTTCGTTTCTCAGTAGACACTTGGGCTGACCGAATATCGGCGACGTACTCGTCCTCTGTGACGACTACGCAGATCTGCTTGATCTAGTAACTACGCAGATCTTACAAAAATCTTTTCGATTCTAGCGTTGACAATTTGACTACCTCCGAAGCTGACTTCAGGGGCGTAATCAGTTCAAGTGTATAAGCGCCTACACTTAATTCGTCATTCACCAATACATTCAATGTCTCGGTGATTTCCTGGGAAACCACATCCGCAGGTGGATGGAGATCCACACCGTCAACATAACTCTCTTTGGAGTTATCACTCTCAGGACCGCTGGAATTTTCTTACATTACGTGTACTGACTGTGGGTGTACTACCACAGTCACGTCCTCTTCGATCGACTCTCTTTCAGTCGACCGGGCTTGCTCTACGATCGATTCTCTGTTAGTAGATCTCGCTTCAACGTGTTGCTCATCCTGAACAACAGTAGTCTCTCTTCTCGGATGCACCCTTCTTGGTGTACGTCCGCGTTCCAATCCACTCGATCTAATCGAGTGGTGAAACTTCGGCGCAGCCTGTGTCTCTACACAGGTGCCGGAAGCTGGTTCGACAGTGTAGTGGTCTTTTACACTGTGATCTTGTGCAATCTTACTACCGACCATACCACAAGTGAGGCCATCGCACTCACTAGTAGTACATCCACACGCTTGTGAACGCTCCGAGACGTTCATCAGATGGCCAATCGATGAACGAACGGCAGGCACTTCACGGATTGATGCTGCCAGCTGATCCATGGCTCGTTTCTTATGAGCCATAGGAGTCCGAGGATGACATCAAATTTTTCATCTAAATCTAGTACAATGAAGTCATCATCGTATTGCTTTCCTTCTAGAGTGTAGTGAATTCCAACTACAAGTTTGTTCACTGTTACGAATGCGCCTGTTGCAAGTCACACCATCATCCGCATTGGAGGGAACTCTCGCTCAACATAGTTGAGTCTACCATCTTTTTTTAGCGACTGATGTCGAACAAAACTGTTCGACGCCCCACAGTCAACTAGGGCGCGAGGTGACATTCTACTTGTCACTTCGATCTTCAAAGGGATGAGTGACACCTCATCACTAGGGTCAGTAACACACAGCGACTGTGTGTTGGGAGCATCTTCGTCAAGAGTCCTGCAAATTCTCTTACGTTGCTATCTAGCAGGGTACAGCGCCTCTACTGACCCTGACCGTTTTTTTGGCGGTCCGACTTGCTGCCGCGGTTTAGTGACATGGTCGGACCCGTGACTTGGACCTTTCTTTGGCCAATGGCGGTCATCACTCCTGTATTTGGACGTGATGCGGTGCTTGGGTCACTACTCTCATATGCGTAGTGTCCGATTTTCTGACAGCGATGGCATCTTGCCTTTCGCTTGTGACTTAGAGAGCGAGAGTTCTCGCTCTCGATGTAACAGAGGTCCATAGGTTCGGGACCTCCTGTTTCCTGTCGTCTCGTCGGACGATAGTTAGATGAGTTAGCCTGAGACTGTCTCAGGCTAAGGTCTTCTTGTTCCGCATACGCTATCGCCTCTTCCAGTGTATGGGAGTCCTCTCGGAACATGTAGGTCTTCACCGGGTCCAGCTGCATAGATGTAGATGGACACGTTGATAAGTGTGTGATCATCAACAGGATTTTCGTGACGCTACTCGCAAGGTCGCGTAGGTGTTGTGCGTAAGCATGCACATCACGCTAACCTTGCTTGAGCCTCGAGAGTGCAGAGCGTGCTCTGAGGTCGGCTCTTGGCGGCTCAAAAGTTTCTTTAAACCAATATTATAAAGTCTCTAGCGACTTGACCACATTTAATTCGTCAAGCTTGAGCTTTAAAGCCCAGAAATTTACTCGTCCTGTCAAATTTGACAGGGCGAAGGTGACTTGCATCTCGTCACCTTCGATGTGACTGGCCCTGATGGCGTCGTCTAACTCGACGAACCATCTTAAAAGGGATCTTTATCGGTTCCCTTGTACCTTGAGATATCAATCTTCAAGTTTTCGGGTCGACGCATGTGCGTCGGTCCGCCCATCGACTGATGACAGCCTTGCTGGTGCAGCAAGGCTATCTTCTGTCGTTCGACGGCAAGTTATCTTGTAGGAATTTATTGATAGCAGCATGTTGCTGGTCTCTGTTTAATGACTCCAACATGTCACTGATGGAGGGCTCGCTCATGAGCACTCATGCGGCCGGCTACCTCCCACTCTGAGTCACTCAGATGGGAGTATCCTGTAAGTGTGACGTGAAAGCTGTCATCTTCTACGTTCAACATGTTCATGTTTAACGGACACTAAGTAGTCGTTGGACGGACCACGAAGTGTTACCAGGTGAGACGAGGCACCATTTGTTTGAGGTGCCGCGAGACTTCACGTACACTCGTACGTGCAGAGGAAGCTTATTCACTTTAACAGCTAGTTTGAGTAAAGGGCAAAAAGAGAACTACATTTCATGTAGTTAAGCTATCAATATAACTTAATCTTTATCTAACTGTATTAATCTACACTGTCGTATGACGACAACCTGCTCACCACTCATTACGCGCGTCTCGCAGCGATTGGTGGTAACCTTGGTTGATATGTCTTTATCAACCAATTTTTGAGCAGCACATGAATATTCTCCTAAGCAAATTATTTTCCCTCAATACTACCTATCTCGGGTAGTATTGGCAGAAGATTGTCACGCTAGACAATCTTCTGCCAATACTACTGTCACTCCATGTAACGGTATGTTCCGTTACATAGGTAAGTTTAGGTGTTGTGTAGCTCACAGCCAGAATTAGATGCGTACTACTAGAAGAATGAGTTATACGCCACTAGAGGATCAGTAATGCGCAATGTGGCAATTACTTACGTATAAACTGATAATATCCAGCAGGCATAAGGTAAAAACAGGAGCTTTTTAAATTAAGGATTTAACATATTCAATTTGCATTCTACATTCCAGTGCTCAGCCTAAGTCTTTAGGCCTTCCTACCAATTCCCCTAAAACGACTCAGCAGCAAATCAGCAATGCCTCTGAGAGGAGCACGCCACACGATAATGACGAACGATTTCCGTGTGGCTCTCTGCACAGTTCATGCCACGAATCCAGCACTGACTCCAACTCAGCTTGTCAGCTGGCTACAGGACAACCATCAACTAAGGGTCAGTGAGGCAACAGTCGACAACACGCTGAAGAGGAAGGCCAACATTTTTCGTCTTCCAGAGGAAAGCAACAGGAGTTCGAAACGTCAGCGTTTAGTCAAGTATCCGCTGATGGAATCAGCTCTGCTGGATTGTTTCATCGCCCTCCATGAACGCGTTATTCTCAGCGGAGACCTTTCCTGTGAACATGCTGAGCTGATTTTGGGTCGTCTTCACCCATACCATAAGCCGTTTCAATTTTTTAAATGGATGGCTGAAATCATTATAGCTCGTAACGGAATACGCTCATATTGCCGCTTCGGAGAGAGAGTATCGGTGGACATGGTTGCTGTGAAGGATGCAATTCCTTCCCTACGTGAAGCTCTCAATCATAACGATTGTAAGGATATCTACAGCATGGATGAGACTGGCTTGTTCTATCGGATTAAGGTAAGGTCTCTGCAAAGAACGCCAGATCTTATTGTCTAATGTTGACTAAAGAATCCCTTATGTTTCAGGCTGACAATTTATCGACAATGCGACAGCTGGATGGGAAGTAGCAAAACAAGGAAAGAATTACTGCAGCTTTCTGCTGCAGCAGGTGATATGGCCAACAAAATGCCCCTGTGGATCATTGGCAAGTACGCCACTCCTCGCATCTTCCGCCGTGTCAATCTACAGAAACATGGCTGTCAATATCGCAGCAGCAAGAAAGCCTTGATGACACAAATCTTTTCTTGGAGTGGCTAAGGGACTTCGATCGAAAGATGGCAACTGCAAAGTGTTGCTGATACTGGACAACTGCAGCACTCACGTCTCGCTGGCTGATCTTCCCCAGCGGATCACACTTTTCAACACGACAATCCACTACCTTCCGCCCAACATGACATCAAAGCTCCAGCCTTGTGACCAGGGCAACATGCGAAACTTTAAAGTATACTACCGGCGCATCTTCAACTTTAAGCTCCTACAGGATCTCGACAATGGTGCCGTTCAGCCGGCAAAGACCAACATACTTCATGCTACCCAGATATCAGACTCAGCATGGGCTATCGATGTCCGCACTGAGACTATCCACAACTGTTTCCGGCACTGCAACATCCGGTCCAAACCAGCTGATACTCCACCAGTCCTCGATGGGCAATGCCTTGACAATAAAGTTTTGAAAGAAGTTGAACTTCAGATTGGACACTTCAAGTATCCCAAGCCGATGAACGTCCTCAACCTACTCGATCATACTTCTGAGCAGATTACATCGTACATTCACGACGTGGGTGACATTATTGAAGACCACCTTCGGAATCAGCCTGAGAATGAGCAGGATGACAGCCAGTGTAACGGGGCACCCTCAAGCTTGTACTGATGACAGTACAAGCTACTTATTCTGATGACAGAATGAGGCGGTGCCTCGGAACGTCACGTACACTCGTACGTGCAGAGGAAGACGGTAAGAAGAAGCGAGTACTTGGTTTAAGTAAAAAGCAGAACTGTATTTATGATAGTTAATATCTGTTAATAAACACTATTCATCCTCATCTAACTATGTAACGGGGCACCCTGAAGCTTGTACTGGTGACAGTACAAGCTACTTATTCTGATGACAGAATAAGGCGGTGCCTCGTAACTTCACGTACACTGGTACGTGCAGAGGAAGACGGTAAGAAGAAGCGAGTACTTGGTTAGAGTAAAAAGTAGAACTGTATTTATAATAGTTAATGTCTGCAATAAATCACTATTTATCTTCATCTAACTATGTCTAAATACAAATGTGTAAATCAACTATCTGCTCACCACTCATTGCGTGCGTCTGCCGTGGCGCGTCTTCGTTGGTTGATATAATGGCCTATATCAACCAATTAGGAACTACTCGTAAGTGCTACAGAATATTTGTCCTTATGACAATATTCTGAGAATATAACTCTTAGAGTTTTGTACTATTAACAATTTCTTATAAATTGCTATGTAACGATTCACCCCGTTACATAACCCCCCCCCTTAACCATCAGTCACTTTAGTGACTGATTGACTAAATGGATACTCGTCCCAAATCATTTGGGACAGGGTTTGCACTTGTTGGTCCGAGTCCACTTTCCAACAATTCATCGCATGGTTAACAAGCCCATGCGATGCGCGAGCAAAGCCGCCGAGAGCGCGTCCGCACGTCCCTGTGTGGACGCCGAAGCAGAAACCACAGCAACTGATGTCTCATCGGTTGCTGAAGCGACTCAGTCTGTGTCACCTGGTGATGCAGGCGCTCGTCATGAAGACACTCATGTCTTCACAGAGTACGAGCTCGGTGTCTCATACTCTCCTGATACAGAAGACGGATCCGTATCGACGGCGATCGAAACCAAGCCGCCTGCCAAGCGTGGTATGGATGATGCTACGCGTCGTTGCATCTTTGGCTCATCAGATGAATCATCGCCGAAGCGAAGGCGCTCGAGGTCGCGAGACTCGGGCGCTCACAGTGGTGTCGGTTCTCCTATTGACACCACTTCGCAACGAGGTGCCAGTACTTCTGTCGGCACGTCGCAAGAAGAGCGGGACCGCAGTGTATTGCGTCTTGCTCCCGAGAAGAAGGCATGGCTGCCTCCGAAGTCCGTCATGAATCACTTGTCGGCGACGACGAGTGATCGCTATCGAACACGATCATTCGATTCGTCAAGGATCCATCACCTTGACCTCAGTGCGAAAAACTATCGCGCTGGGAATGAGTCCTTTATCGATGCTTTCTTTAAGCATCGATGGTACAGTGGGAATCACAAACGTGATGGTCCCTCACTGCTTCAAGCGTGGAACGCTTACATCCATAACCTCGAGGATGTAGGTCGTGACGCTTGGAACGACAAACTTATCAAAGCTCGTGATAAGTTTGAAAAGCGAACCCCGACAGGTGCACGCTACAAGCTGCATCGTCTGTCTAGGGAGAGTGGGTTACCCTGTCTCTCCTGGGGAGACTCGTGCCAATGTTGTGTAAACAACTCTGCACGATCACCTAAGGAGGCTTACCTCCTTACTAGCCCGTGGTGGCGCGTACGTGTCTCTACTGAGATGTACGAAGGGATTGACAACCTGAAATCCCTTTACGACCGTGCCGGGAAGACTTTCTCCGGCGGTCCTTCTGCGGCACAGGATGTGCCGCGTCGTACTGCTCAACCAGACCCAGTACGTCGATCATCAGTTGGGAGCGGGGCTCCCAAGAATCCCAGGACGGGGGATAGCCGCGCCACCGGACGAGATAACTCGTCCGACGTCCGTTCACATCGCGGTGGTTCAACAGCTGCTCAACTAGATAGCGCTGGCCACCGCGAGAGTCCTCTAATGGAGGTGGAGGAGGAGGAAAGACGCTATCCACACGATCATGTGGATCGGTGTGTTCCCGAGAGCTTCTTTGATCGCGTAACGCAAGGGTTACGCGACGATCTCGAGCATGAGCGGAATAGGCGTCTCCAAATGGCGGACACTGTCTCGAAGCATCGAGCTGAGTTTGCTATGCTCAGCTTGAGAACGAGAGATCTCTGACATCTCTTCGTGACGAGCCAAGGGTAGCTCGTGGGATTGTTGATCGGTCTCGGGATGAGATAGCTGCTCTTCAGACCCTTGTTGATGCCCACCATCGGGAGCACAAGGCTCTCTGCGAGATGCATGAGCGCAAGGGCGTTCTTCATCGGAAGAAGCAGCGTACTGATGGTACGGCTTAAGCCGACCAACGTAAAACGTGGGATGCGTTCGCATCTTACGTGGTAACTCGATCGTGTATGCATTGCCCAGGCGGTGCAATACACGAAATGGGCCGATGTACTTGGGTTGTAGTTTACTACTACCCAAGTTAGTCACTACATGCTTTGGTAGATTAACCGTAGACAGTAGGACTAAGTCACCTTTATTAAATAAAAGAGTGTTTGCCCTTCCATTCTTATCAGCGTTTTGCTTTTGCTTATCCACCGCTTCGGCGATGAAGTCTTGCACAAAACGGACTACCGTTTCACGAGCCAGTATGAACTCATCTGATGACTCGTTAGCTTCAGTGCGCTGTGAGCGCACTGCAGCAACATCAATCATTTCTTCAGTGAGGGCTTCCGCACTCTCACTCGCATCATCTTCTTCGATATCGATGTTATCGATATCGGCATCAAACACAATGACCTCTTCGTCAGAACGTGATGAGCGTGAACCAAATCGGTTTTTGCTCGCGCGAGTCTCTCCCCCCCCTTAAACCAGAGTTACACTCTAGTAAGGTGGGTACACGCGGATGGCGCAAGCCATTCACGTAAAACGGTGTATGTGTCGTGGACGCATGCACCAAGTTGTTGATGGCTAACTCTACCATTGGCAAAAACTCACTCCAACTCTTAAAGGAGTGTACGTATCCTCGAAGTATCTCTTTAAGGACACGGTTGGCACGTTACGTCTGACCATCTGACTCTGGATGATCAGATGTAGACATCTTCAAGCGCGTTCCGAGTGATTTGACCACGGAACGCCAGAAATCAGCAGTGAATCGTGGATCTCTGTCTGATACGAGTTCACGGGGCAACCCATGAAGTCGGAAGATGGTGTCAATAAAGACACAAGCACAGCCACTTGCCGTGATTGTCTCTGGTACAGCCACAAGGTGTACCATTTTGCTGAATCTGTCAACAAATACGAGAATACCCGTATTCCCGCGTGCGTCTTTGGGTAACCCGAAGACAAAATCCATTGAGATGGATTCCCAGCACTCAGCCGGAACCGGTAGAGGCTGTAAAGGTGCACGCAGTGAAGGACTTGACTTCACTCGTTGGCAGACTTCGCATGCGCGAACATACTTTCGCACAAACTGATACTGGCGGGGCCAGTAGAAGTCTCGACTCACCGTGAGATATGTTTTCTCTCGGCCACGATGTCCTCCTATAGGAGCATCGTGATACTCGAACATGATCCGAAAACGCAGACCAGTATCATCTGGAATAACAACACGTGGTGTGTCACCAGTGACGGCTGTATAATACAGTAAACCGTTACGAGTAGTGTATCGATCTAATGCAGATCGATGCGCAGGCGACAATCGTTTCAACGATTCTCGATGGTCGGGAGAGATGTGTCAACAACTTTACAATCTCACCATCTTGGGCGTATGCCCGCCTCACATCATCATACAACGTTGTAGATGGGACTGAGGACGTCATAACCGCAACAGTGACTGTCTCACTGTTGGGTTTCGCGACTTTTTCAAAGTCGGGACGACGTGAGAGTGCATCAGCGACGACATTAAGTCGTCCTGGTTTGTACTCTACCGTAAATTTGTATTCTGCAAAGAATGAAAACCACCGCGCCATTCGTTGCGAAAGGTGCGGACTGTTCACTGCCGTGCGTAATGACGCATGGTCAGTGTAAACAATGAAGGGCCTATCTCCTAATAGATAGACTCTGAACTTCGCAAGTGCATACTTCATGGCAAGGAGTTCCTTTTCATGCACTGGATAGTTCCGCTCAGCTGGTTGCAGCTGACGCGACTGATAGCAGACGACGCGTTCAACGCCTTCAAGATCGTACTGCATTAATGCACAGCCGATTGCAAAATCGCTGGCATCACAGACCACATGAAATGGACTGTCTTGATCCGCTATTGCTAGGACTGGGGATTGTATCAAGCTCTGCTTGATACCCTCAAAGGAGCGCTGACATTCAGCGTTCCATGACCACCTCTCGTTCTTTTCAACAAACGAGAGAGGTGCACAGTCATCTCGGCGTAATTGCGTTAATACTTATGCAAATACGCCGCTAGGCCAAGGAATTTTTGGAGACCTCTGACAACAACTGGCGCAGGCCAGTCGGTGATCGCCTTGATCTTTTTTTTGGGGTCAGGACGTACACCGTTCTTACCTACAATGCACCAAAGAAGTGGTATTTCGCTTGATGCAAATATACGCTTCTTGAGGTTAGCATACAATTGATGCTTTCGCATGATTGTAAGAACCTGTCGGACGTGGTACCTGTGAGCCTCAGCGTCCGACTTTACATCCATAGCTCGACTATGGATGAATACGTCATCGAAATAACTCGGCGTGAATTCTCGTACTGGTCTCAACAGATGTGATACACATCTGTTGAACGTGGCAGGGGCATTACTGAGCCCTTGTGGCATTACTAGCCATTCCCAAGCATGCCGCTAGGCGTGCTCACTGCGGTATAGGGTATGTACCGTTCTCGCATAAGGATTTGATTGAAGCCATCCATCAAATCCATGGACGAAACGATGGTAATCTTTGACATGCCATCAATGATTACTTCCTTTCTCGGTATCGGCGTCTGAGCCGGTACCGTTGCAGCATTCAACTTGTTAAATACATGCACTATCCTCCACCCTCCTGTTGCTTTTCGCACACAGAAGGTCGGAAAGATGTGTGGGGATGTTGATCCCCTTACATGGCCTGCAGCTAAACGATCGGCAAAGAACTTGTCGATCGCAAGTACTTGTTCACGGGGCAGTGGCCACTGCTTCATGACACAGTACTTCGAGCCTAGTTTAAGCTCGACCTCGTGTCGAATACCTTTATCCTTCGGTAATTCGCACGGAACAGTTTCAGGGAATACATCCTTGAATTCAACCAAATCCTCATAGAGAGGAATTGTCTTGAGCGATTCCCACGATTGGGAGTCATATCGCTCAATTCGTGTCTTTTCATCTAGGACACTCTCGTCCATAGATGAACTACTGAGAACTCTCTCGTTCTCAGTGAACACTGTTGCTGACCTTATGTCGGTTACACACTCGTCGTCAGCGACGAGTATGCAAATCTGCTTGACTTTGCCACTACGCAGATCACGCAAGAACCTTTTATGTTCGAGCGTTGGCAACTGAGTGATCTCCGAAGTCAACTTCGGAGGCGCAATCAGATCAAGTGTATAAGCGCCTCCACTTGATCCGTTATTGACTATTACATTCAATGTCTCTGTCATTTCCTGGGGACTTATTCCCTCAGGCTTCGAAGGACTTATTCCTTCGGCTTCCCGGGGACTTATTCCCGCGGGTTTCGGGGAACTTATTTCCGCCGTATTTGTAATCTTGGGACTTATTCCCTTTACTTCCTCTAGCTGGGGTTGCGCAACCACAGCGAGATCCTCTACGAAAGACTCTCCAGTCGATCTAGGATTATCGTTTCGCTTAATCTGAGCGATCGATTGTTTCTCTTCTAGATGTTCCCCGCTAGGGATACATCTTTGTCCCAGTCCACCCGAATTATTCGAGTGGTGGACCTTCGGCGCAGCCTGTGTTTCCTCACAGCCACCGGAACTTTGCTCCGAAGTGTAACCGTTTGGTACACTAAGGTTTTGTGCAGTCGTACTAACGACCGTACCACAAGTGAGGCCATCGCACTCACTCGTAGTACATCCACACGCTTGTGGACGCTCCAAAACGTTCATCAGATGGCCATCTGATGAACAAGCGGCAGGCATCGTTACTGTCTGATGTTGCCAGTTTACCCGTGGTTCGTACCTTCTGAGCCACGGTATTCCAAGGATGACATCAAATTTGTCATCCAAATCCAATACGAAAAGTCATCGTCAGATCGGGTATCTTCTAGCGCATAGTGGATCTTCACTATACGCTTCATGACGGTTACGGATGCGCCTATCGCAAGACGTGCCGTCATCCTCGTAGGAGGTGTGTCACATTCACTGAATTTAAAGTGACCATCTTTTAGCAATTGGCGTTGCACAAAATTGTTGGACGCCGCACGATCTACTAGAGCTCGAAGGGACAACTAACTTGTCACTTCGAGTTTCAAGGTAATGAGCGCGATCTCATTACCTAGAGCAGCAACGCACAACGTTTGTGTGTTAGGAGCAACCTTCATCAAGAGGCCTACAAATTCTCTTGACGTTGCTGGACCAGTAGGGTGCCCCGCACCTACTGATCCTGTCCGTTTTTTACGGTCCATCCCGTTGTTGCGTCTTTGCAACAACAGCGGACCCGCTTCCCTGCCCCTTTCTCATGGGTGGACGGTCGTTACGCCCAGTGTTGCGAGACACTGGACGAGGGGCACTACACTCGTAAGCGTAGTGTCCTGTCTTTTGACATCTGTTGCATCTCTGCAACTTCTTGTAGTCTGTAGAGCGAGCCTTCTCGCTCTCTACATAACAGAGTTCCATCGGCTCTGGACCTCCGCTGTCATATCGTCTCGGTTGACGATATGATGTCGAGCTGGTGCGAGCCTGTCTCATACTGAAGTCTTCCTGTTCCGCAATGGAAATGGCTTGTTCTAGTGAATCTAGTTCAAGTCGGAACAGTTGAGTCTTGACGGGACCATCCGCAAGACCCTGCATGAACACCGAAACCAACGTGTGTTCATCAACCGGATTGGAACTTATACAACTCGTGAGATGTCGTATATGTTGCGCGTAAGCGTGCACATAACACTTACCTTGCTTGAGCTTCAAGAGTTCGGTTCGAGCCCTGAACTCAGCTCTAGGCGGTTCAAACGTTTGTCTGAGCCGCGACTTGAAGACTTCCAACGACCCAAACGCATATGGGTCGTGCAACTTGAGCCCCAGTGCCCAAGTCTTGGCACGTCCTGCCAGATTTGACTGGGCAAATGCAACTTGCATTTCCCCATCGTCGATGCGACGCGCCCTTATGGCGTCATCCAATTCGACGAACCTCTTAAGAGGGAGTCCTCTTTGACTCCCCTATACTTGGAGATGTCAATCTTCAAGGTCTCGGGTCGACGCGAGTGCATCGACCCACCAGCAGCAGCCTGCTGCTGTCTCAACAGCTCAAACTGTTGAGCACCCTGTTCTCTCAACAACTCTGATTGTTGAGAACCTTGTTGGTGAAGCAAGGCTACTTTCTCGCGTTGAGCGTCAAGTTCACTTTGAATGAACTTGGCGATAGTAGCATGTTAGGCATCTCTATTGAGAGCCTCTAGCATGGCGCTAACAGCATGGATGCCCATGGTTGAACCCATCCGTTCAACCGCATCCCATTCGACATCGCTCGAATGGGATTAGCCGTCACGCGTAGCGTGAAAGCTTTGGTCACCTTCATCATCTAACATATTCATGTTAGATGTAAACGTGGTCCTTGGACGGACTACGAAGTGCTACCAGGTGCAACGGGGCACCCTGAAGCTTGTACTGGTGACAGTACAAGCTACTTATTCTGATGACAGAATAAGGCGGTGCCTCGTAACTTCACGTACACTCGTACGTGCAGAGGAAGACGGTAAGAAGAAGCGAGTACTTGGTTAAAGTAAAAAGTAGAACTGTATTTATAATAGTTAATGTCTGCAATAAATCACTATTTATCTTCATCTAACTATGTCTAAATACAAATGTGTAAATCAACTACCTGCTCACCACTCATTGCGTGCGTCTGTCGTGGCGCGTCTTCGTTGGTTGATATAATGGCCTATATCAACCAATTAGGAACTACTCGTAAGTGCTGCAAAATATTTGTCCTTATGACAGCATTCTGAGAATATAACTCTTATAGTTAAATTCTAATAACAATTTCTTATAAATTGTTATGTAACGATTCACCCCGTTACAAATTATGTCCAAATGCAAGTGTGTAAATCAACTATCTGCTCACCACTCATTGCGTGCGTCTGTCGTGGCGCATCTTCGTTGGTTGATATAATGGCCTGTATCAACCAATTAGGAACTACTCGTAAGTGCTGCAAAATATTTGTCCTTATGACAATATTCTGAGAGTATAACTCTTATAGTTATATTCTATTAACAATTTCTTATAAATTGTAACGTAACGGTTCACCCCGTTACAGCCAGGACCAGCCTAAAATCATGGTTGTGGATGCTCAGAAGGCAACTGAGTTGCTTGAGACATTCTAGCTGCAACAAGATGGTGATGCGCAGACTTTTATATAGTCACTCCAGAGAACGAAGGACGAAGTCGGGGTGATTTGCACAAAAAAATTGGATCAGCCTCACAAATGAGACTTCTTTAGATGTGTTTAGGTAGTACTTCAAACATTTTACAGAACCACCACTTTTTTAAATAAAAATAAACAAAATTAAATTTTAATTCGTAAATGGGAGCTTAAATTGCAATTAATATTTAAATTACATTGGCTTTTTAGTTTTGGAATTGGCCCGACCTTGGGACGGACCCATTTTTACTTTAGGGCTGTAATTTTATTTAGACAGTATTAGCGGAGATAAGTTTTACTGTACACACCACAGGTTGGTTTTCTCGAATTTGTAGTTTTAATGTTCAGGTTGACCTAAATGTGCCAGTATTGAGGTACAGCAGTGGTCAAACATACCAACAAGTGGCGGCATGCTAGCGATCCGAGCGCTTCGCCGCTGCGCATACCGCACAGTGACGCTACACAACAGTCCACTTTTCACATGGACGCATGAATTAGCTGGACGTAACCAACAGCGGAATCGGTCGTTTTCTAGCGATGGCATGCAAGCCTTCCTGGAGCTCGAGCGAGAACTGACCAGAAAGCGCCGACAGCCAGACGTGAGTTAAATCTCAGGCATTTGTGGCTGTGTTTTTTTAGATTCTCATTGCATCTCTCTTTACCTGCTTAGCCGAAAGTTGTGTCGACAGGTCCCTTGACGCCTCCAGATGAGCCGGACGAAGACGAGTGCTGCCACTTGGACTGTCCTAACTGCGTGCACCTGATCTACCAGGTTCGTTAGTGATGTGGGTGGGGTAATGTTGTCGATACAATTGATTGTAGAGTGTTTGCAGGAGAAATTGCTGGAGTACGAACTGAGTTTACAGTTTCAGGAAAGGAGAGAGGTGCCGGTGGTTCCTTTGTCTGTGCACAGCTTGTCCTTTTACGCGAGCCAGGACAGTGATGAGGATGTACGTCAAAGACTATTGAAAGAATCTGGTCGATCACTACTGGAGGTCGTGGCAAATGATGTAATCAGCGGGCCTTATCAAACAGCAGACGGTGCGAGGCGGTCAGTACGCCATATTGACCTCTGCATGCGTGGCGAGCAACAAGAGCAAGTTGGTGAGCAGGCGTCCAACATTGGCGTATATGTACCAAACGATCTATCGGTCGTAGAGCGCATGCTCGCTCATTTGCATGTTGAGGATCCCAAATTGGTTTACGCTGCCGAATTGTCAGTCGATCTCGCAAAATCCAGCCAGCAGCAGAACACGCTGCAGCATCAAGGACTTCAACAGTGCCCATTTGCCAACATTGGAACGGTGCGTGATGCACTCACGTGGACTTTTGACCTCGTTTCGACTCCAAGCTCGAGGTTTCTTCGCAGCCTTGCCGCGTACGCTTCAAACGATGACGACATTGCTGCGTTGATAACACTCCAAGTAGCAGAAGCTATCTACGCTGAACGGTAAACGACTTGACGAAGTTCGATATCGCATTACAAATTTCTCACTGTTCTATTGCCCTAAATCGCTGTACACAGGCCGCATAAGCACGTCACCATCGCCGACATTTTAGACCGCTTTCCGTCTGTTCAACTGAGCTTCGCAGATTTTTTCCAGATCGCGCCACCGAACTATCCACGATTTTACACGGTCTCCTCGTCACGGCGACTTGTTCCTGATGTGGTTTCCATCACACTCGGACTTTGTGAAACGGATGGGCTGCCGTTGCCACGTTGTTCCAGCTACCTTGCAAAGCTGGAGCAAGGAAAATCTGTTCGCGCATCGTTCCACCGGTCGTCTTTTGTATTCCCCTTTCACGATCATCGTCCTATCATGCTTATTAGCGCAGGTACCGGGATTGCGCCATTCCGAGCGTTTCTGCAGGACCTAGAGCATGAAGCTGCTACGTCACCACACGGGCACCGACCAGCCTACCTCTTTTATGGATGCCGTAATGCAGATGTGGACTTTCTGTACGCTGAGGAATTACAGCGTGCACGAGACTGTGGAGTGCTCGATGAATTGCACGTAGCATTTTCGGCTGATAGTGACCACCCGAAGCAGGTACTGGCTGCATATCTACAAGTATTCGTGACTCCGAATTGTCCAAGACTAACGTTGGCACGGTCTTTTGTATTTAAAGCATGTTCAAGATGCTTTGATCGATCAGAGCAAGCTCGTGGTGCGGCATTTGCTTGAAGATGAGGGCTACATCTACGTGTGCGGCAGCCAGGCCATGAGCCGCGCCGTGAAGAAGGCGATTGTCGCAGCCATCTGTATGCATCCCGAGTATCTGGACAGTGCGATTGCAACACAAGTAGACGCCGAGCGGGTCGTAGCGCAGAAGATAGCAGAGCATGTCATCGTTACAGAGCTCTGGTAGTGATGGGGCAAGTACTGGTCATTTCCCCATCAGCTGTTCCGTCCTGCACTCTTACAATGCAAAGAAAAACGGTCTCGTCTTTGCACGTGAAGTTGACCCGCGTCTGTCGCACGTGACGATCGTATGCTGTTGTAAACACGCTCGTAATCACCTCAAGAAATCGATCTACACCCTCTCCATCCCCATCGTTCTGGGTATGACATCAACAGACTGTGAGATAGGCCAATTGGGTATTGTTGACCATCGCCTTTATACCTCGCACAGAGCTCCAGGAAAAAGCATTCGGTCCTTCGTCGTGACACAAGCTGTGCAACTCACAGGTAAAGCTGTGTGACACGCCAATCATTAGTATCTTTGCTTCGTCTGTTGCATTCATCGCATGAATCCATCCCACGCGGACACGTGCAGCTCTGCAAGATGCACACGCTAGGTAGCGGATAGACGGCGCAACAGCAGGCGCCTGCCTAGTTAGGCGACTTGGAAACCGAATCACATTTTAACAGCAAACAACACAAATAGAAAATGAGTAAACTGCACAGAATAAGTTTCGGTGAAGACAATTCCCTCAAATCAGGCAAATATGACTTCCCAATCGGCAGCCGGCTGTACCAGCAGACAGAGACGAGACTCCGGGGAGCCAGGAAACTGGCCCATTTGCTTTGGGCGGGAAGTCCCCCATAGTGGAGCCAAGGTAAAAGCGGGGGAGGGTTTCTCCTCGCTGTGTGCGCCACGGGAGGCACCGCAGCGTGCGCTCGAGAGAGAAGAGGTCTGCAGTAAATCCTAGTGCAGGGCACGTCGAAGATGGATCAAATCACCCTGCAAAACGAAGAAGTTTCTACTCTTCGCGGTCTGTTTACAACTTGGTGACACGTTCGCTGAGCAAGAGCTTGGTCCCACGAAGAAAATCGCCCAAGACCGTGACGATCCCCGTTGAGATCCAGTAGTACCGGCTGTCTTGGTACAGTAGCATCGAGGCAGATACTCTTCGTCCAACGGTACTACGTCTGGGCACATTTGAGCACGTTGTAAGCCCGAGCCGACCTGGACAGCAAGAAGTCGACTATGAAGTGATGGGCAAAGGTTACATCACGATGGCTCGCCAGGACTACCGCAGTGGAAACAGGACTTTTAGTCAAGCGTCCTCTGTCCCCTGAATCAAATTGCTCCGAGCGCGAGAGCAGCCCTACCATCCGGTAGAGTGCACACAAGAATCGAACCCCGGACTTGGTCAACGGATGGTGTCCACGGGACCTTTTGGGAGTCCCCCGCCTTGACGTTCGACGTTTTACAACAGCAGAATGAGAAAGCTAGGAGTAGTAAGATTGTGTCATGGTAGATGATGACAAGGTGGTTGCCACACAACCAGACATCTTATCAGTGATAAGCTGCTACAATAGACAGTCCAAGCCTCTCAAATCTGACAAATAGCCGCGGCTGTGAGTGCCGACGACAAGGCGGTGCCGTGTCGTGTGTTGCTTTGTGCTCTGTAAACTGCGTGTGTTCCCTTAGGTCCCATACATTCTACAAATGAGGTTTCGGGTGCTGCGTGCTTGGCGTAAGCATGCCCTTACTTTATCACTTGCACAGCTTTTGTCTGAAAGTGTCGCTGAGCTACCAACGTAAGACAAGAAGCATTAGCAGAACTTTGCTGATTACAACCCTCGACTGAACAGCCGGACAAGAAAAACGCACTATCAGGGGCTCGTGAACAGACGGAGACGCACCCGGAACATTTCAACGGTAAAATGAGGTGAGGTGTGAATGCATCAGCGTTTTGACAACGGGAATTATCGACGAAGAGCATATGACTTAGTTGGACCGCCTATGGCACTTCTGTACCCAGGGGATCGAGTCACGAGCGTGAATGTTCAATACCTGGAACCCGCGTGCGAACGCTGTATCCAACCAAATAAATGCTGGAACTGTTTTTTGCGGGAAGAAGTAATGACAAGTGTTGAAGCGCAACCGGTACCCAAGAGTACTGTCCCACCACAAAGCATGGCTAGCACTGGCCATCTGTGTTCGTCTTTGGTCGTACCCAACACTTCGGCCCGCCATCCAGTCTACGACGTACCAATCGCTTCCATGACCTGGCGCGTCTACAAATTGATTTACTGTCTCCATTGTGCACATCGACACCCTGGAGAATAAAGAGCCTTAAACTAGACATGACACGATAAAATGAAGCGCATGCCTGGACAGGTTTCAAACGCTCTCAAATAAATACCAAAATGGGTAAGATTGAAAGAAGGATTGGTTTGGATCGGAGCCCTTCCCCTCAAGACTGATTAGGGACGTCCCCTTACCCTCTTGAGCGGGGCGTGCACGTTTCGAGCAAAACGGCTGCTGAGATAGGCGCACATTGTTTATTGTCTTGGCATGGAGAGAAACCGGCGCTTGGCTGTCATTCAATAATTTACCAAGTCGCAGCAATGGTCACCTTCGTATCGGCAAGCAGCTCCTCGCACCGGGCCACACCCACAAAACTGCGACTTCGTAAGCGTCTGCTCGCGTGTTTCCCGCACTTTCATTTGCCCGAGACGGAAGGGGCTGCACGTGAATTGCAACGAGGCGAGTCCGTCGTGGCGGTCACCAACCGCGCAAGTGCTTCCCTACTTAGAAGTTGCTCGGACGTTGTTGGCACGAGCCCGTCGGAGTCCGACACAGAGGCATTGTCTCACCGGTCGAGTCGGCCTGATCAGCCTGTGCAGGAACAATGCTGTCGCCACAGCTCGTACCCGTGTTCATTGCCATCTACCACGTCCACTTCATCTTCGACGTCGTCCACGTCTTCGGTGTCCTGGAAGGGTGTCACGTACGGATGTGACGGCGCGCTGGTATCCTGCCGCTTCTGCAAGATACTCAAGTCTGGCGATGAACCCTTCCTCTATGAAGACGAGGACGTGATTGTGTTCCGCCCTCTAGCCCCCGTCGTCGTTAGTCACATCTTGGTAGTGCCGCGTCGCCACATCCGCAACGTGAACGAGATGACACTCGACGACGCGGCGCTGCTGCTTCGAATGCGCGAGGTCGCTTCCATGGTTCTTCGAGAGATGCCTCGGCCTTCACAGCTGCTGTCCCCGCTTAAGCAAGCAGAGCGAGCTCACTGTCTCATGTCCAACACCGCAGACGATGACTTCAAGTTCGCATTTCACTCACCGCCATTCAACAGCATCGATCATGTTCACATGCACGCCTTTCGTACGCGCGACGGAGGCTTTGGCTGTGCCGGCTTCATCAAGTACTACACAGAGACGTGGTGGTGTCGCTCGTTCGATGAGGTCACGGCTCGAATTAGTCTCGATAATCGCAAGCAGTGTGAGGCCGACGCTGCAGCACAGAAGGAAGTATCGCGCCGATCACGTAGTGGGTGGCTGTTCCATCGGACGAAATCTCTCGTGAAGGTCCGGTCGAAAGTTTAAGGTAAGTAGAAGACTAAGCACTATTTAATAAGATGAAGGCCTTGCTAAACAACAGGTTAGTTAGATCGATTGAACAACATGTTAGATAACAAGCAGCAGCCGCTTCCAGCTAAAGCTCCTGTCGTCCAATTTATGCTGCTTCTACGCTTGCGTTTTATCGTTGGTACTGCAGATACCTTAACGAGATCCATGCTCACCTGATGCCTCTTTCGCGACCGTTATGTATTTCACACCACCAATTTCCTGCAACAACCGGCAGGAATGTGGTAACTTTCGGTCATGGTTTCTCTCATGTGATTTCGTCGCGCGATGTCACTGGTACTCCCAGTACTTGCTATATCAGCTGCTCCTTCAAGTCACGTTTAGATGCATTCGACTGACGGTGATACTTGTCGGGATAATTCTCTCCAGCATGTCGCTGAGATTCGTGTCATTGTAAACAAACTACTTGCGCCTCCTGGTGCCGCTCACGATCGTGGTCCCGCTTCCGAAGAACAGCACTGGTGCCATTCTGTGTGAAGAGCCTCGTGCCACTTCAGTGTGCCGATACATCTATCATTCCAGATCTGAATAACTTCATTGTCTGTACACCACTTGCCATCATTGCTGGAGTACTAACAATGGTTTGCAAACGACGGTTTCCTGAGCGGATAGTTCCCATCCAGCTTTCGTCTTGACAAGTGCCTGCACTTCTCCATCCGCCTTCCAGTCAGGCGACTCGTTCGCCAAGCGCGAACATGAATCCCGTCCCACAATAAGTACTCGCTCGGAACGTGATAAAGTCCGATTATCTAGCGTCGGAGAGACATGCGTGGGCCGAGTCAATATGGCCCATCGAAAGCGTTCGAGGGTGGCAATCGGCCGCCCTTTCTGGCGTCCATGTACCCCGCATGCACCCAGGCTTGGTTACCGGTCGCACGTGCCCTTTCTGAAGCGTATGTGTGCAGTTCGACGTCTGGAGAAAGCACGGGAGATCGATACAGTCTTGACGAGAGGCCGAGGCTGATATCCGTACAGAAATCCTCGAAAAGTCACAAGCACTCAAATGAACCGTCTCATCCTCTCTCTCGCATTTGCATGTTGTCGCACGCCAATGCAACATATTTGACTCTCGATAGCTTTGGCCGCAACAGCAACAGTGCTGATGTCATAACTCGATTTACTTCGCCCTACGGTCACTCCACTACCTTTGACTTCCAACATCAATGTGCGCACTTCACGTGGTGAGGTTGCAACAGCAACACCCATGATGCAAGTTAGCATACAATAGCACACCGAATTCATCTTTACTGCTGATCGAAGCGAGTTCTAAAGTGCTATAAAATGACGCGTCCCCTTTGCAATCTCTATGCAGTTGTGACGTTGTTGAATACCTGCCTCTCGATTCGAGGCCGGGTCGCTCCCAACAGCGAGTGTGCATACACCGACAAACAACTTGTTAGGTTCGGCCAAGTTCCAACGCTTGGTAGTCACGTACTAGGCCTAAACGGCACCTGAAACCGCATCCGTGCTACCTATTACACTAAGGCCAGCTCTGTCGCCCCTTACATATCTGCAGCCTTCCAAAAGTCGTATATCTATAAACGGTGTCCGAGATAAGCAGCGCAACATCGCAAGTCTTGATGTCATGGGCACGCGACTGGTAGCAAGCGTAGTGCAAAGAAAAGCAAACGCTCACTTCGGTCTAAAATGAACACCAGGAAGCAGACAAGGATACAAAACAAGTGGGCGTCGCCAAGGAGGAGTAGCGAGCTCCATCAAGAATCCGAATGCAAGCGAATGAGATCGTATTTACGGCGTGTCCGTCTATAACGCCCTAACGTGAGGACGGCTCTACCCTCTATTCGTAGTTCGACTGCTTCTCCTTGGGCGTCCCATTCGCGGCGGTCGCGTCCATGGCCTCCTTGCCTAGCAGTGTCGTCATCTGGTCCTGCAGCACAAGCGCCTGTTTCCAGAGTCCGCTCTTCTCGCATGCCTTGAGAGCCACACTGTACATGGTCTTCACCTTTCGGAACGCATGGAGATCGCCGCGCTGGCGTCGGAAGTAGGCCTCTTCCAGAGTTCCAGAGCCATCCGCTCGAGGCGGTACGTCCTTCAAGTTGTTCTTTTCAAAGAGTCGAATGATATCCAGTGCCTTCAGCGACAGGTCGTGCTTCCGGGCCAAATGGACTAGCTCGTACGCGTCAGATAACCTCACAATGAACTCTCGTTCTTCCAAGAGCGCCACCATGCTTTCAACGACATCCAGCTTCTGGGTTTCCAGAGCTCCCTTCAGTACTGCTAGTATAGCTCCAAACGTGTATCCACCACACACCATACACATCTCTTTTACAAGCTGCTCGGCTTCTTCCACGTCACCATCATCAACGAGCTTCTCGACTAAAACAGTCACCCAGCTGCGTGGCACGCCCAAAGCTTCTTTTTTGTCCAGGGAATTCACAGCTTCGTCGTACAGCTTCTTCAGCTGCGACAT
This sequence comes from Peronospora matthiolae, assembly GCA_921007115.2. Taxonomy (NCBI): domain Eukaryota; phylum Oomycota; class Peronosporomycetes; order Peronosporales; family Peronosporaceae; genus Peronospora; species Peronospora matthiolae. The sequence continues at coordinate 828,903 of CAKLBY020000190.1, forward strand.
AGTACCCTCTTGTGCAGTAAACGCCAAGAGTGTTGCATAGCACAAGTGCGGCAAGACGTAGCTGTCATTCGGATTAGTCATGGCCTCATCAAAAGCCTCCAGTAGTTCCAAACGCTGCTGCTTGTTTGCGTCTTTGTACGCAGGGCACAAATAGCCCACGACAGCCTTACTCACTTTCATATCACGGTCCATGAGGTCCTTCAGCACTGCCTGAAAACTGGAAATATCATAGGCCGCCTTCTGCTTTTCGGTACCATTGTTCGACTGCAGCAAACACTTGTGCATCGAGCTTAGAATTGTGACGTAATTAGCTTGTGTGGCCTGCAGCCCCCGACTTTCCATCGTCTTCAGTACATCCAGAGCATCTGCCATCCTGCCGTTTTCCACCAGCGTCCGTAAAAGCAAGTTGATCACCTTGCCAATGTTGAAATTCACGTAGTGTGGTTTTCTTTCGAACTCATCATCATTCTCATCTTCGTCTCCAGCAGGCAGCCGCGCATTGTTGCCATCCCTACCACAATACGAAGCCAGTACTTGGTCAAAGAGCTCAAGGGCTGCTTCAGGGTCGTGAAAACGACGGAATAACATTAGCGCGTCATTCACGCGGTGAATGCGGATTCCTTGGTAAAGCAAAGCCTTACTGGCAGCATAGCTAAGCTCATCCCCTGTCTTGGCGTTCAACTTTAGACAGTGAGTAATGACTTCAGCCAAAGCAAACGTGTACTTGCCACGGACTACGGAGAATCCTTTGACCAAAGCGGCCACTTTGTCAAGTTGTCCAGTCTTAATGTACGTTTGCACGACATCCCGTGCCGTATTGGAGCTCACAACCAGTGCCCCTTCAGGAACTTTGCCGTCAAAATCGTCTGGTATTTGTGACTCGTCCACGGGCATTACAATGGAGTCTACGTAAGTTGCAGCTTCACTCAATTGCCCTTGCGCAAGCATCTCTCGAATGCGCGGACTAATCGTGAATCCTGCAGCCTTGCTCTTGCTGTAATTAGCAACGTATTTCGTGTCCTTTAAAAACTGGGCGTTGCGCTCAATAATGGTGTTCGTTCGAGTGTCAAAACGAACTCCATTCTCAACCATTTCCTCCAAGACGTCCTTGATCTCGTCGTTGCGCTCTAGAAATTCTAGTGTCATCATGATGCGGTTGTAGCCGCGCGCGTCAAGGCGCAAATCAAACTTCTTGCGGTTCGCCAAAATGTCCGAAGCCTGTTGCTTGCAATTGTTGTTATTGCAGACGCTGAGGAGAGCCATCAGCGTGCCACCGTTCAACTTCATGCTCGAGTTGCTGTAGAATTCGAAGGCCTTCGCAGGCTGCTCAATAATGCCCATGCTGAGTATAACTCGGTCAATGCATGACTCATGCCAATGGCCAATCTGTGGATCGATAGACTCGAACAGCTCCAGCACTTTCTCCGCCTGTCCATGGCGCGCGTACGCCATCATCAGTCGTGACGTAATTTCGTTGGTCGTTTCATGGCCGGCATTCAGCATTTCTTGCCAAGTATCGACGGCCGCTTCCATGTCATTCTTTTGCAAATACCCAATGATTCCGAAGCGGTAGATCATTTCAGGAACCGCGCTGAAGCGTGGCTTTGATGTCTCGTAGATCTGAATCAGGCGATCGGGGTTGTTCTTGCGAACCAGGACACGAAACACTTCACCATACACTGCAAAGTTGATGTGAGCAGGAAAGTTGGCTTCTAGAAAACTGAAGGCTTTCAGCATCACGGATATGGCGCGCGTCTTCTGGGCCGCCGTGAACAGGTCGATGACCTCGGCGCTGGTCACTTCCTCGCGCGCAATAGCGTCATCCAGCTCATGCGTGAGCGCCTTGGCCACGTTTCCGATCTTGGACTCGCCCAACTCATCGCGCAATTCGCGCGCAGAGCGGGTGAGCAGCAAGTCGCGATCCACGCCGGCGATGCTCGTGAAGTACCTGTTGGCACCATATCGCTGCAGCGAAAGATTGAGCGGTACACGAACAATTGAAACTCGAGCAGCCTCATTCCGGAGGTGGCGAAGCGCAGCCACGCGATACGCGCGCCACATACTTCGACTGTGGGGACGGAAATCGAGTCGCAAAGCCGACGAGGTGATGCGTTGCGCTTTGGCAAGTGAGCGGTGGGCAGTGATCCACGTCTTGATTTGGTCTATGTATGCTCAAATTCGTGTATACCACAAAAGATAAAACTGGGAAGATAATAGCTTGCTGGTATGCACGCGCTCAATGAGGCAAAAGTTAGAAAACACTCCGCGTCTGGTAAATTCGTACACCAATTCTTTTATCCACTGCTCAGTCAGTTTTACGAATTCGCGGGTGCTATTTATATTTGTGTGTAGTATTACAAGCCCGAAGGGTGAAGCGATTCGTGATTGTGCGCAAGGTCAGATGCCAACATTGAATCATACTTATCTGTGTGTGTGCCTGCCAGAGCTGGCGTGACATGGGTTTTTTGCATCGGGCTTTTTATTGGTGTTAAGAAAAACGATTACTCGGGTTCGGCGGCAAACTTGGCTCTTTTGTTTTTCTTTTGTTTTCGGCCCCTGAACGTTGTGCGGAGGGAATTTTTGACCCCTCGAAACGCCACATTCATCGATTACACGACCTCCTCCACCTCAAGGTAATGTTGTAACAGAAGCGCCTCGGCGTAAAATTTACCAAAAGAGATTGTAGCTCAAGTGGTACGGTGTGGCAGCACCATGCGAAAGCTCACCGGTTATTGATACCGTCAGGAAGCTTGCATTCATCAAGTCGAACCTTCAAGCTGTCTATGACTCACCAAAAGCATACGGTAAAACGTACGGCAGTGACGATGAGAGCGACGTCGATGAAAATGGGGCGGCTTAGTCCAATAGATAGAGCATCGACTTCATTCTAGAAACCATGCGAAAATCGGTTTTTTTTTTATTAAAACCAGAAACCCGATGTATCTACGAGAAAATTGGGTATTCTTTCGTCTCCGGGGTCTGTGTGTCTGTAAATGACGCGGCTAGGTGTACTTTGGACAAGTCACTATTGTAATGCACGCTTGGCTTAAAATCAATTAAAGGTCATTATGGATATATGCGCAACTGCTGGACGCTCATAAGCACAGGCCGACCGCGTTGCCCTACCATTTTGTGCTGATTTAGAAGAGACATTAACAGCAATATACTCATTCTTCAGTGACTGCTGCTCTTGTATTGTGTGCAGCTTGTTCAGCTCTCCAAACTAAGCTACTTTTTTCCAAAGGACGATCCCCAGAGATTTATGCCGCGCGGTCCTTCAGATCACCCTGGGGTGAACCGCGAGTACTCTGACTCAGTTTGAACTCCTTACAGGACCCGCACCCCTCATTACACTATGGGGCTTTTCGGCTTGTAGGGCATCCGGACGGCACCGGCCACCCATTGGTGGTTGCTGGTCTATATTATTAGCCTATCTCCGGCGCCCTGTAATCGAACCCCCACCGGGTATCGATTCAGGTACCTCCCGGTCCCAGTTCCAGTGGTCTACCACACGGCCACTGGGTCGGTAAGAACGATCCCCAGAGCATGCTTCCCTATCCTACTATTACATTTTACAAAAAGTTTGTATGCTAGGATGTATGATTGTATTTGTCGCACTGACCAAAGCAGTTATTTTGTGTGAGGTCCCTAAACATCAAAGAAATCGCTGTCGTTTACACACACGGGGTGTTTCTACCAGTAAAATACACTTCATTTCTAAATAGCACCCGCTACTTTATAAAACTGACTGGGCAGCGGATAAAGTACAGGTGTACGACAGTACCAGGCACGAAGTGCACGATGCGATTTTATTTGGAGTAGTCCGCAATCTACCACCTTCGTGATTGACTGGCTGTGACTGTGGGCGCAACGAAGGAGACGGGCTTACCTGGACGAACTGGGATTCATGCGGACTCAAGCGCACAATTAAAATTGGTCTGTGAACTCAATTTGCATGCGTACCATTCCTTATCATGAGACTGCTGGATGCATGAGCGAAATGACCACAAGCGACAAAGAGATAAGAATGTGGAAGTTCGACTACATACGTCACACTGCTGCTCTCGCACAATCGTCTCCTACCCAGTCACCAATCTCGAAGACACAAACGGCTCTGTTCTGCCTCGCCCGTCCACACAGCTGATTCTTCACGCTCGTGCTACATGGCCTTGCGTGTCCTCGTAAAGGTTATTCCTCTTGTTCCTCCCCTCGTCATGCTTTGCTGTCGGCGGTAGAATCTTGTAAAGCTGATCAATGGGTGGCTTTGATCACTGATTACTCGTATTCATGCAGCCTCCTCTAAAACAACGTTGATCTCCGTTCACCCTTCTCTCAAACAAGGCGTAGACTTGACCAAGCACTTTACGCACTTGAGTCAGATACGCTGGTTATCTCATCAGTATGGTGCGCACCACCACGCAGCTTCTGCTCCGCTGCGTCACGTACCGGCTGAAAGTACGCGTGTTGCATAGCTTCCTTTGCTGTCAGTCGCTCTTGGTGGTCGTAGCGCAATAGACCATCCAAGAAGTCGATAGCCTCAGCAGACACCAAATGCTTGTTCTCTTGCGTGACAAATTTCTCCCAAGGCTTCTTTGTGTGCGTGCCCAAAATGCCATCGTACTGCGGGTCGAGCTCCAGGTCATATGTGGTGAGGTAATCAAAAAGCTCATCGGTACCCTTCACCTTGGCAATTTTTACCAACTGGTCGCAATTGTCATGACCATGAAAAAACGGCTCTTTGCGAAAAATCATGGCTGCAAACATACAGCCAAGACTCCACATGTCCAGCGAGTAGTCGTACTCCTGCATATCCACCAACAGCTCTGGTCCCTTGAAGTAGCGGCTAGCCACACGCACATTGTATTCGCGACCCGGGTGATAAAACTCGGCGAGACCCCAATCAATCAAACGCAGCTGGCGCTTCTCGTGATCAATCATAACGTTGTGCGGCTTCACGTCACGGTGCATGATGCCGTTCGAGTGACAATAGTCCAGCGCCTTCAGCAGCTCAAACAAGTAGTAGCGAATGTCGAAGTCGCTCAGCGTCGGATACAGCATCTTGAAGTCCGTATTGTTTACATACTCGGTCACCAAACTCGGCGTCTTGGACTGTGGGTCGCGCACCACATCCAGTAGCTGGATGATGTTTACACCGCCCGAGAGGTTCTGCAGTATCTTGATCTCACTACATAAGCGGCATCCGAAAGCAGACAATCCACAGTATGATCTTAATGCTTTACATCGACATAAGACGACAGTTTTAGACACCCGTACCGTTTGATCTTTTTCTTTTTGACGGGTTTAAGGATCTTGATCACGCAGCGGGAATTGCTTGCGACATTGTACCCCTCGAACACCTCACTGTACTTGCCTCGACCAATCTTGCGGATCACCTCGTAATTGTCTTGGTCCCTGTATATCGCAACAATAGTTAATTGACACCTTCATCTCAGAATGAATACAGACTAGCCCAGGTTTGACAAGTGCTCCGCTCACTCCCCTCGCTCAAGTTCAGATTTCAAAGGAGATTCGGAGCGCAGATGGATAGAGAGACGAGAAAAGACGCTGCACAACGTACCCCCACGACACATTCAGCGTCTCGTAATCCCAATACTCACGTGGTCGTGTCTCGTTTACGTCGCAGTATACGCGCGCGCGACTCATGGTCAGCTCGCTCTTGATCGCCGCTTTTTGCCAATTTTGGAAGGCTACGGCGAGTTTGTAAATACCTTACAAACTGTAGTAATAAAAAACATTGGATTTAGTCAAGTCTTTGTTGAGCAACTGAAACCTTCATCAGGCAACACTATGTACCACAATTATTGGTCACAAAATATAGAGTAATGATTTTTTTGATTTTGAATAGCTTTTACATGTTCTTAACCCTTGATACTTGTTAATCGAAATACAATCAGACAAGCTGATAATGCTCGGGAATTATATCACAAGAGATAATACTTAGACACACTCACCGATAGACTAATATGGGTCATCATACCAGCCAGCTTTAGCGGTCCGTCAACGATGGACGCGCGCAATGAGTGGTGAGCAAGACTATAGCATACAGTTTTGCAGATCAATATATTTAAGTTAGGTATAAAACAAAGGTTAAATGATCAGGATTTAATTGTATAAAAATACTTTTACCAGCCACTAGTTGTAACGGGGCACCCTGAAGCTTGTACTGGTGACAGTACAAGCTACTTATTCTGATGACAGAATAAGGCGGTGCCTCGTAACTTCACGTACACTGGTACGTGCAGAGGAAGACGGTAGGAAGAAGCGAGTACTTGGTTAAAGTAAAAAGTAGAACTGTATTTAGTATAGTTAATGTCTGCAATAAATCACTATTTATCTTCATCTAACTATGTCTGAATACAAATGTGTAAATCAAATATCTGCTCACCACTCATTGCGTGCGTCTGTCGTGGCGCGTCTTCGTTGGTTGATATAATGGCCTATATCAACCAATTAGGAACTACTTGTAAGTGCTACAGAATATTTGTCCTTATGACAAAATTCTGAGAATATAACTCTTATAGTTATATTCTATTAACAATTTCTTATAAATTGTTATGTAACGATTCACCCCGTTACATCACCCCCCCCTTAACCATCAGTCACTTTAGTGACTGATTGACTAAATGGATACTCGTCCCAAATCATTTGGGACAGGGTTTGCACTTGTTGGTCCGCGTCCACTTTCCAACATTTCATCGCATGGTAAACAAGCCCATGCGATGCGCGAGCAAGGCCGCCGAGAGCGCGTCTGCACGTCTCTGTGCGGACGCCGAAGCAGAAACAACAGCAACTGATGTCTCATCGGTTGCTGAAGCGACCCAGCCTGTGTCACCTGGTGATGCAGGCGCTGGTCATGAAGACACTCATGTCTTCACAGAGTACGAGCTCGGCGTCTCGTACTCTCCTGATACGGATGACGGATCCGTATCGACGGCGATTGAATCTAAGCCGCCTGCCAAGCGTGGCATGGACGATGCTTTGCGTCGCAGCATCTTTGGTTCATCTGATGAATCAGATGAACCATCGCCGAAGCGAAGGCGCTCGAGGTCGCGAGACTCGGGCGCTAATAGTGGTGTCGGTTCTCCTATGGACACCACTTCACAGCGAGGTGCCAGTGCTTCTGTCGGCACGTCGCAGGAAGAGCGGGACCGCAATGTCTTGCGTCTCGCTCCAGAAAAGAAGGCATGGATGCCTCCGAAATCCGTCATGGATCACTTTTCGGCGACGACGAGTGATCGTTATCGAACACGATTGTTCGATTCGTCAAGGATCCATCACGTTGACCCCAGCGCGAAAAACTATCGCGCTGAACATGAATTCTTCATCGATGCTTTCTTTAGACATCGATGGTACAGTGGGAATCACAAACGTGATGGTCCCTCACTACTTCAGGCGTGGAACGCCTACATCCATAACCTCGAGGATGTAGGTCGTGACGCTTGGAGCGACAAACTTATCAAAGCTCGTGATAAGTTTGAAAAGCGAACCCCGACAGGTGCACGCTACAAGCTGCATCGTCTGTCAAGGGAGAAAGGATTACCCTGCCTCTCTTGGGGAGACTCGTGCCCATGTTGTGTGAACAACTCTGCACGAGCACCTAAGGAGGCTTACCTCCTTACCAGCCCGTGGTGGCGCGTACGTGTCTCTACTGAGATGTACGAAGGGATTGACAACCTGAAATCCCTTTACGACCGTGCCGGGAAGACTTTCTCCGGCGGTCCTTCTGCGGCACAGGATGTGCCGCGTCGTACTGCTCAACCAGACCCAGTACGTCGATCATCAGTTGGGAGCGGGGCTCCCAAGAATCCCAGGACGGGGGATAGCCGCGCCACCGGACGAGATAACTCGTCCGACGTCCGTTCACATCGCGGTGGTTCAACAGCTGCTCAACTAGATAGCGCTGGCCACCGCGAGAGTCCTCTAATGGGGGTGGAGGAGGAGGAAAGACGCTCTCCACACGATCATGTGGATCGGTGTGTTCCCGAGAGCTTCTTTGATCGCGTAACGCAAGGGTTACGCGACGATCTCGAGCATGAGCGGAATAGGCGTCTCCAAATGGCGGACACTGCCTCGAAGCATCGAGCTGAGTTTGCCTTTGCTCAGCTTGAGAACGAGAGATCTCTGACATCTCTTCGTGACGAGCTAAGGGTAGCTCGTGGGATTGCTGATCGGTCTCGGGATGAGATAGCTGCTCTTCAGACCCTTGTTGATATCCACCATCGGGAACACAAGGCTCTCTGCGAGATGCTAGAGCGCAAGGGCGTTCTTCATCGGAAGAAGCAGCGTACTGATGGTACGGCTTAAGCCGACCAACGTAAAACGTGGGATGCGTTCGCATCTTACGTGGTAACTCGATCGTGTATGCATTGCCTAGGCGGTGCAATACACGAAATGGGCCAATGTACTTGGGTAGTAGTTTACTGCTACCCAAGTTAGTCACTACATGCTTTGGTAGATTAACCGTAGACAGTAGGACTAAGTCACCTTTATCAAATAAAAGAGTGTTTGCCCTTCCATTCTTATCAGCGTTTTGCTTTTGCTTATCCACCACTTCGGCGATGGAGTCTTGCACAAAACGGACTACCGTTTCACGAGCCAGTATGAACTCATCTGATGACTCGTTAGCTTCAGTGCGCTGCGAGCGCACTGCAGCAACATCAATCATTTCTTCAGTGAGGGCTTCCGCACTCTCACTGGCATCATCTTCTTCAGTAAGGGCTTCCGCACTCTCACTGGCATCATCTTCTTCGATATCGATGTTATCGATATCGGCATCAAACACAATGACTTCTTCGTCAGAGCGTGATGATCGTGAACCAAATCGGTTTTTGCTCGCGCGAGTCCCTCCCCCCCTTAAACCAGAGCTACACTCTAGTAAGGTGGGTACACGCGGATGGCGCAAGCCATTCACGTAAAACGGTGTATGTGTCGTGGACGCATGCACCGAGTTGTTGATGGCAAACTCTACCATTGGCAAAAACTCACTCCAACTCTTAAAGGAGTGTACGTATCCTCGAAGTATCTCTTCAAGGACACGATTGGCACGTTCCGTCTGACCATCTGACTCTAGATGATCAGATGTTGACATCTTCAAGCGCGTTCCGAGTGATTTGAACACGGAACGCCAGAAATCAGCAGTGAATCGTGAATCTCTGTCTGATACGAGTTCACGGGGCAACCCATGAAGTCGGAAGATGGTGTCAATAAAGACACAAGCACAGCCACTTGCCGTGATTGTCTCTGGTACAGCCACAAGGTGTACCATTTTTGCTGAATCTGTCAACAAATACGAGAATACCCGTATTCCCGCGTGCGTCTTTGGGTAACCCGAAGACGAAATCCATTGAGATGGATTCCCAGCACTCAGCCGGAACCGGTAGAGGCTGTAAAGGTGCACGCAGTGAAGGACTTGACTTCACTCGTTGACAGACTTCGCATGCGCGAACATACTTTCGCACAAACTGATACTGGCGGGGCCAGTAAAAGTCTCGACTTACCGTGAGATATGTTTTCTCTCGGCCACGATGTCCTCCTATAGGAGCATCATGATACTCGAACATGATCCGCAAACGCAGATCAGTATCATCTGGAATGACAACACGTGGTGTGTCACCAGAAACGGCTGTATAATACAGTAAACCGTTGCGAGTAGTGTATCGATCTGATGCAGATCGATACGCAGGCGACAATCGTTTCAACGATTCTCGGGATAGTTGGGAGAGATGTGTCAACAACTTCACAATCTCACCATCTTGGGCTTATGCCCGCCTCACATCATCATACAACGTTGTAGATGGGACTGAGGACGTCATAACCGCAACAGTGACTGTCTCACTGTTGGGTTTCGCGACTGTTTCAAAGTCGGGACGACGTGAGAGGGCATCAGCGACGACATTAAGTCGTCCTGGTTTGTACTCGACCGTAAAGCTGTATTCTGCAAAGAATGAAAACCACCGCGCCATTCGTTGTGAAAGGTGCGGGCTGTTTACTGCCGTGTGTAATGACGCATGGTCAGTGTAAACAATGAAGGGTCTATCTCCTAATCGATAGACTCTGGACTTCGCGAGTGCATACTTCATGGCAAGGAGTTCCTTGTCATGCACCGGATAGTTCTACTCAGCTGGTTGCAGCTGACGCGACTGATAGCAGACGACGCGTTCAACGCCTTCAAGATCGTACTGCATTAATGCACAGCCGATTGCAAAATCGCTGGCATCACAGACCACATGAAATGGACTGTCTTGATCCGCTATTGCTAGGACTGGGGATTGTATCAAGCTCTGCTTGATACCCTCAAAGGAGCGCTGACATTCAGCGTTCCATGACCACCTCTCGTTCTTTTCAACAAACGAGAGAGGTGCACAGTCATCTCGGCGTAATTGCGTGAATACTTATGCAAATACGCCGCTAGGCCAAGGAATTTTTGGAGACCTCTGACAACAACTGGCGCAGGCCAGTCGGTGATCGCCTTGATCTTTTTTTTGGGATCAGGACGTACACCGTTCTTACCTACAATGCACCAAAGAAGTGGTATTTCGCTTGCTGCAAATATACACTTCTTGAGGTTTGCATACAAATGATGCTTTCGCATGATTGTAAGAACCTGTCGGACGTGGCATCTGTGAGCCTCAGCGTCCGACTTTACATCCATAGCTCGACTATGGATGAATAGGTCATCGAAATAACTCGGAGCGAATTCTCGTACTGGTCTCAACAGATGTGATACACATCTGTTGAACGTGGCAGGGGCATTACTGAGCCCTTGTGGCATTACTAGCCATTACCAGAGCATGCCGCTAGGCGTGCTAACTGCGGTATAGGGTATATCCCGTTCCCGCAAAAGGATTTGATAGAAGCCATCCATCAAATCCATGGACGAAAAGATGGTACTCTTTGACATACCATCAATGATTACGTCCTTCCTCGGTATCGGCGTCTGAGCCGGTACCGTTGCAGCATTCAACTTGTTGAACGCGTGCACTATCCGCCACCCTCCTGCTGCTTTTCGCACACAGAAGGTCGGAGAGCTATGTGGGGAAGTTGATTCCCTCACATGGCCCGCAGCTAAACGATCGGCAAAGAACTTGTCGATCGCAAGTACTTGTTCACGAGGCAGTGGCCACTGCTTCATGACACAGTACTTCGAGCCTGGTTTAAGCTCGACCTCGTGTCGAATACCTTTATCCTTCGGTAATTCGCACGGAACAGTTTCAGGGAATACATCCTTGAATTCAACCAAATCTTCATAGAGAGGATTTTTCTTGAGCGATTCCCATGATTGGGAGTCATATCGCTCAATTCGTGTCTTTTCATCTAGGACACTCTCGTCCATAGATGAACTACTGAGAACTCTATCGTTCTCAGTGAACACTGTTGCTGACCTTATGTCGGTTACACACTCGTCGTCAGCGACGAGTATGCAGATCTGCTTGACTTTTCCACTACGCAGATCACGCAAGAACCTTTTATGTTCGAGCGTTGGCAACTGAGTGATCTCCGAAGTCAACTTCGGAGGCGCAATCAGATCAAGTGTATAAGCGCCTCCACTTGATCCGTTATTGACTATGACATTCAATGTCTCTGTCATTTCCTGGGGACTTATTCCCTCAGGCTTCGAAGGACTTATTCCTTCGTCTTCCCGGGGACTTATTCCCGCGGGTTTCGGGGAACTTTTTTCCGCCGTATTTGTAATCTTGGGACTTATTCCCTTTACTTCCTCTAGCTGGGGTTGCGCAACCACAGCGAGATCCTCTACGAAAGACTCTCCAGTCGATCTAGGATTATCGTTTCGCTTAACCTGAGCGATCGATTGTTTCTCTTCTAGATGTTCCCCGCTAGGGATACATCTTTGTCCCAGTCCACCCGACTTATTCGAGTGGTGGACCTTCGGCGCAGCCTGTGTTTCCTCACAGCCACCGGAACTTTGCTCCGAAGTGTAACCGTTTGGTACACTAAGGTTTTGTGCAGTCGTACTAACGACCGTACCACAAGTGAGGCCATTGCACTCACTCGTAGTACATCCACACGCTTGTGGACGCTCCAAAACGTTCATCAGATGGCCATCTGATGAACAAGCGGCAGGCATCGTTACTGTCCGATGTTGCCAGTTTACCCGTGGTTCGTACCTTCTGAGCCACGGTATTCCAAGGATGACATCAAATTTGTCATCCAAATCCAATACGATAAAGTCATCGTCATATTGGGTATCTTCTAGCGTATAGTGGATCTTCACTATACGCTTCATGACGGTTACGGATGCGCCTGTCGCAAGACGTACCGTCATCCTCGTAGGAGGTGTGTCACATTCACTGAATTTAAAGTGACCATCTTCTAGCGATTGGCGTCGCACAAAATTGTTGGACGCCCCACAATCGACTAGAGCTCGAAGGGACAACTTATTCGTCACTTCGAGTTTCAAGGTAATGAGCGCGATCTCATTACCTAGAGCAGCAACGCACAACGTTTGTGTGTTGGGAGCAACTTTCATCAAGAGGCCTACAAATTTTCTTGACGTTGCTAGACCAGTAGGGTGCTCCGCATCTACTGATCCTGTCCGTTTTTTGACGGTCCATCCCGTTGTTGCGTCCTTGCACCAACAGCGGACCCTCGTCCCTGCCCCTTTCTCATGGGTGGACGGTCACTACGCCCACTGTCGCGAGACACTGGACGAGGGGCACTACACTCGTAAGCGTAGTGTCCTGTCTTTTGACATCTGTTGCATCTCTGCAACTTCTTGTAGCCTGTAGAGCGAGCCTTCTCGCTCTCTACATAACAGAGTTCCATCGGCTCTGGACCTCCGTTGTCATATCGCCTCGGTTGACGATATGATGTCGAGCTGGCGCGAGCCTGTCTCAGACTGAAGTCTTCCTGCTCCGCAATGGAAATGGATTGTTCTAGTGAATCTAGTTCAAGCCGGAACAGTTGAGTCTTGACGGGACCATCCGCAAGACCCTGCATGAACACCGAAACCAACGTGTGTTCATCCACCGGATTGGAACTTATACAACTCGTGAGATGTCGTATATGTTGAGCGTAAGCGTGCACATCACGCTTACCCTGCTTGAGCTTCAAGAGTTCGGTTCGAGCCCTGAACTCAGCTCTAGGCGGTTCAAACGTTTGTCTGAGCCGCGACTTGAAGACTTCCAACGACCCAAACGCATATGGGTCGTGCAACTTGAGCCCCAGTGCCCAAGTCTTGGCACGTCCTGCCAGATTTGACTGGGCAAATGCAACTTGCATATCCCCGTCGTCAATGCGACGCGCCCTTATGGCGTCATCCAATTCGACGAACCATCTCAAGAGGGAGTCTTCTTCGACCCCCCTATACTTGGAGATGTCAATCTTCAAGGTTTCGGGTCGACGCGAGTGCATCGACCCGCCAGCAGCAGCCTGCTGCTGTCTCAACAGTTCAAACTGTTGAGCACCCTGTTCTCTCAACAACTCTGCTTGTTGAGAACCTTGTTGGTGAAGCAAGGCTACTTTCTCGCGTTCAGCGTCAAGTTCATTTTGAATAAACTTGGCGATAGTAGCATGTTGGGCATCTCTATTGAGAGCCTCTAGCATGACGCTAACAGCATGGATGCCCATGGTCGAACCCATTCGTTCAACCGCATCCCATTCGACATCGCTCAAATGGGAGTAGCCGTCACGCGTAGCGTGAAAGCTTTGGTCATCTTCATCATCCAACATATTCATGTTGGATGTGAACGCGGTCCTTGGACGGACTACGAAGTGCTACAAGGTGTAACGGGGCACCCTGAAGCTTGTACTGGTGACAGTACAAGCTACTTATTCTGATGACAGAATAAGGCGGTGCCTCGTAACTTCACGTACACTGTTACGTGCAGAGGAAGACGGTAGGAAGAAGCGAGTACTTGGTTAGAGTAAAAAGTAGAACTGTATTTAGTATAGTTAATGTCTGCAATAAATCACTATTTATCTTCATCTAACTATGTCTAAATACAAATGTGTAAATCAGTTATCTGCTCACCACTCATTGCGTGCGTCTGTCGTGGCGCGTCTTCGTTGGTTGATATAATGGCCTATATCAACCAATTAGGAACTACTTGTAAGTGCTACAGAATATTTGTCCTTATGACAATATTCTGAGAATATAACTCTTATACTTATATTCTATTAACAATTTCTTATAAATTGTTATGTAACAATTCACCCCGTTACACTAGTCATTTCCTAGTTCCTTTCCCTCCCTCTTCATAACTAACATAAGTAGCGAGGAGCCACCCATGCGGCTGTCGGTGGTAGTCGCGCCACACTATTTGTATAGTGTGTTGATCCCGTGCCCCGTTACATTTGGCAGCACTTTAAATCCGCCCAAGGACCACAAAACCCGTTTAACATGAACATGTTGGGCGATGAAGGTGACAATACCTTTCACGGCATCCGTAAAATTTACTCCTATCTTAGTAATGTCATATGGAGTGCGATCGAACGTATTAATTCGACCGTTTGCGAAATAGATGTATGGTCTCTTCAATCCTCAAACGGATCTGGACCAGTAGCATTCCGTAATCGACAAGTTCTTGCAACGAAAACTGAAGTAAACCCGCTGCGTCCGCACGGTCAACAGCAGATGGAGCTCCGGAGTCATCAGCAGTCTCAGTATGCTGCTGCAGCGTCGACGCGTAAGCGTTGACGTGAGACTCGAAAGATGGAAGTCCTCAAGTACCGGGGAGTCGAGAAAGACTCCATGTTGAGTTATCTACTCGAAGCGGACAATGTCATTAAGGCTCGCCACATCGAAGATGAGATAATGCAAGTTGCATTTGCCAAATCGAATATTTCAGGGCGTCCTAGAACTCGAGGACTGAATTTTCAAATACACATCCAAACATAATAGTATTTTTGGAGGTCTTTAAGGCTTAGCTCAGTCAAATATTTGAGCCGACAAGAGCTGATCTCAGGACCAAGTTTTATGTCCTGAAGTAAAACAAGGTAAGCATGACGTTCACGCTTACGCTCATCAAGTTCATTACCTTGCAAGTTGCATATTGGCTAACCCTGTAAGTAAATTCGTACTGACCAGAAAATTCTTACCGGACCTTAAAATGGGGCGTGAGGAACCACCTGTTCTGCATCAAGTTTAATTCGCTGTTGGAAGCGATACCAACTGCGGCACAAGAGAAATTAAGTGTAATACAGACTAACACTAGCTTGATCCTGTATGGCCCTTCGAGACAAGTAGAGGCGGGAGGTCCATAATTAATAGACATATGCAGTATAAGGGAGAGAGACCTAGCTCTTCAATCTCCAAGCGATTGCAAAAGTACAATCGCTGTCATTATTCACGGCGATGCGCCTACGAGTTTTGTACTACAAGCGTAGCACCTTAGAAATTGAGTGAAGTAATAGACCGTCTCCCAAGAAGGGCAACGGACGCGGGTCCGACGCTGTTGCAAAGTTACAACAGCGTGGTTTACCATAAAAAAACCGTCCAGGTCAGTAGGGGAGGAGCGCCCTACTGATGCAGCAACCTCAGTAAATTTGCGAATCTATTGATAAATGTTGCTTTAGACTCAAAATCCTTGTGTGCATATGCACTTGGTGATGAGGGGTACCTCATCACTTTAAACTAAGAAAAGGCGAAAACAGTTGCCACTTCGTGCCATAATAGACCGTGGGGCGTCGAACGATCATGTTCGTCACCAGTCGCTAGAGGATCGTAAATTTAATATAGTTGAGCGCGATATCCCTCCAGCGAGGATGACGGTGCGCCTAGCAACAGGCACATCAATAACTTTGAAGAAACGTGTAGTGGGGCTTTATTACAGGCTAGAAATTTGCAGTACGATGACGACTTCGTCGTACATGATTTACATGACAGGTTTGATTTTATCCCAGGGATACTTTGGGCTCATAAGGTACAATCCAAGGATCAGCTGGCAGCATTAATCCGTGAAGAAGCCAGCGAATGAGTGAGATGGACTCACTTGCGGTACGTTCGTTATTAGAACTGCAAAGAATCTCTGTGTGACAACCAATTACTTTGGAGGGAGCTGCCGTCGGCTGTCCAGATGCACAGGAAGCGCCGAAGGTCCAACACTTAAACAAGTCTAGTGGATTGGCACAAGCGTTTACGCTTAGAGGGCAATTTTAGAGTAATAAAAAAACCAGTTGCCCACACGGGGTAACGTTTTAATCCTAGATCTGCTGGAGATTCGATTTCAGGATCCTAGCTGTGGTTGAGCTACATAGCTAGAAGACGTCCAAGGAATAATTCAACACATACTCGAGGAAGAAACTCCTCAACGGGGTATTGGTTATGTAACGACACTTCATCAACCTAAAAACATAAGTCTTGAGCAGCCTATGGAATAAGATTCCAGGAAGAAACCTGGACATCTAATTTCCTAATTAGTTACGGGTCAGGTGTAGGCGCTTTATATACTTAATCTGATCGCGCCTCCGAAGACAATTCGGAGATCGCACAATTGCCAATTCTAGAACCTAAACATTTTTGTGAGCTCTGCGTAGTGGCAAGGTTAAGCTGATCTGTGTTTTAGTCACGGATGAAGAGGACGTGACCGGCATTCGGTCGGCAGTGGTATCGACCAAAAAGGGTGTTCTCAGCAGCTCATCGATGGACAAAAGTGTCCTCGGCAAGAAGACTCAGAGTAAGTGATACACGTTTATTTCTTTAGACTTGCTCTAGTCAAATCCTTTACCTAAGATTTAGAGCTCATTTATGAACGTGTTCTTAAAACCGTACCATTCGATTTGCCTGAGGATAAAAGCATTGACATAAAATCGAGTGCAAACCGGGCTCGAAGTACTGTGTCATGAAGCTGTGGCCGCTAACGCCGTGGAAAAAGGGTTTTGATCGACAAGTTCTTTGCCGATCTCTTCGCTGAAAGTATGTGAGGGAGTAGAGTTGTACTCACAGCTCTCCAACCTTCTGTTTGCTCAAGGAAACAGGAGGATGGCGGACAGTGAATAAATTAATAAATTGAATGCTGCAATGGTATCGGCTCAGACTACTCGCGAAATTACGCCAAGTTGAAGTTTTACATATATATTTTTCTAAAAAAAATGGACAAGTTATTATGGAAAGCTGATTGTCAGCGTTCTTGTGTTGTAGTTAATCCAAAAAATAGCTAATGTGAGTGTTGATCTTTCACTTGCCTGGACGTGCCGACTTACGGAGGAGGTACTCCGACCCGTTCATTAGAGTGTAACCTCGTGCTCACCTAGCGCACCCTTCAGTTAAATTGGTCTCGGAAGATGTCGATCTCGATTTGAGTTCGGGATCGAGGTTTGACCACTGTGTGGAAATTTATACACATTGATCAGGATAGCCTTGTGTTGATCTTTTTGTTAAAATGATACGTACAAATTTTGGGATCGGTCGATCTCGCTGATAGTGCGCAACGTGAGTCAGATCGGTCGACATTCCACATTATAGAACTCCTTAATCCGCCTTGTAAAATGCGTCAGTCTTCTCTTATCCAGTCTTTAAACGCCTAGTTTCAATTTTCTGACCATTAAAGCCGTTTTTTGATCTTGATATCCATATCAAAATGAGTTATGCGCTGCGTCCAATCGCAGCTGAGTTGGTGAGATGAGAACTCGCACGGTCCGGGCCAAATATCTCGATCTCGGTCTATGCGGTCTTAACCAAATATCATAGATCAGTCTTCAAACTCCTGGACTGCGTATTCCCCGTGTCGTCAGATAGCCAAAAAAATATTTTATGGACAAGTGGGACGCGTGTCGTGATTTCAAGAAAAGGAATTCAAGTCTGATTCTTTATCAACCAAATAATGACAAAACTATCACTATACATACCCTACCCTGAAGAATAATCTTGGAGTAAAATCGACTTCTGTATAGATCACGCCCTTGAACACGTGTCGATATTTAGTCTAACTCGTACCTTAATGATGGCACCAATATCCTTCATATCACAACCAAAAATCGAATACGCTACCAGATACCGAAACTGGGATCAAATATCCAATATGGTACTAAAATACTAAATACGGTACCACGATCTAATGTAAGACCGGTCGACTTCTTGACATCAATTCGGACACCTTTCGGTTGCTTTTTTGATCCAAAATCTTAGGATAAATTTTAGTACCATCGGTATGGCATGTTGTCCATGATCCGGTCGCTCCTTTAACAGCATAACATGTCATTGGGATCATTTCCGACCCAGCATCCAGATCGATACTGATCTCTCTTTATATTCATCAATTTTAAACTCAGATCGTCATCGATCTTACTTCGGACCATCTACGTTGCTTTCCTTGTCCTCGTAGACCTTGTCTTAACCTTTTTTCATGCCAGCATTACTCCACCCAAATCGACCATGACAGATTTGGCCCGTCCTGGAAAATACCCTGCGATTCAGCCACGACATCTTGTACTCGTCCCAAATTCAATCTAGCCAGAAACCTTCAGAACGAGACACAGGAGGGTAACAAGAAAATTGCGTATTCCAAACTGCCTCGTCGCACTTTCCGTACTTTCCATTTAAATTTGGACCGCATCTTCTCTGGAATGGATGTCGATCCAATGGCCCACAACCCACGTCCCAATTTTTCATGTTGGACGCTTTTCTATTCACTTAGACAATAGAGTACTTCTTTTAGCGGTCGTCCATCTTGGCAACTGCACGCCAAAAAAGACCATTCGTTGAGATCTATGACGCCAGAAGTTCTGTCACTGGCTGCGCAATAATTCAGTACGGTGCAGACATTGCAGAGAGCGTCGTCTGTTACCAATCACTTCAGCTGCACGAGCTGAGCACCAGTATTCTGTTCTTGACAAAGAACTCATTGCCATGAAGTATGTGCTGGAAAGTTTCAAGTTTATCTCCTAAAAATGCGCCATTTCTAGTCTATGCGGACCATGCATCATAACGCACGGCCGTAAACAGCCCACACCTGTCGCATTAGATGGCGAGGCGGCTGTCCTTATTTGTGAAGTCGGCTTCTTTACAGAATACAACGTTGGACGACTTAAAGTCGTTGCTGAAGCTTCGTCGTGTCGACCTGACTTAACCTTCGGCTGCGCAGTACAACTGTGGGGTCAAACTATTATTGAAACACTAGTCTCTAGTGTTCCGTCGCCAATATTTCGTGACGACATAACAAAGGCCAACTCATAATATATGGCTCTTTTGAGTCTAATGAATACTTATATGACTTCATCTCGAACTTTTGTGATATTGACCAGCCTTGTATCAATCTTGCGCAGATCGATGTACAACACGCAACGGGTTGGTATTTTAACACAGCCGTTGCCGGAGATGCACCTCGTGTCGTCGTTCTCGCTCATACTGATTTGCGCTGGTGCAAATTACATGAGTGCCACGATGCGCCACGTTGGGGCATCGTGAGCGTGAGAAGACTTTAATCGAGCAGCTTTTACTGGCCCCGCCAGTATCATATTGTGCGCAAGTCCATGCGTTCTTGTGAAGTGTACGTACGGGTAAGCTTACTGCTTCATCCCGTGCGCCACTACAGCCTCTATCGATTCCGGCAGAGTGCTACCATTCCGTATTTATGGGTTTCCTCTTCGGTTTCCTCGAAGAGGCTCATAAAAATAAAATAAAAATTGTGATAGTAGATCGATCCAGTAAGATGTTACATCTTGCTGCAGTTTATAGATCAATCTCAGCACATAATTGTGCCTATTTCTTCATTGAAACGGTGTTTCAACTCTACGGTCTTCTGCAGTAAGTAGTCTTGATTGAGATCCTCGGTTTACGGTGACGTCTTGGCAAAAATTATAATTCTGAGATATCGAAAAATTCTGGCTATGTCTACTTCTGGGATCCCGAGATTGACAGTCAGACAGAACACGTCACCTGTATCCTCGAAGAGATACCTTACAATTACGTCCAATCTGTGACAGTTTAGAGCGAACTATGCCGATGGTGGATTTCGCAATCAACAACCTCGTTCTTGTGTCGACAACGCATCCACCATTTTTCGTGAACAGCTTACGCCATATAGGCCTACCCACCCATTTAAATGTGACTTTATTCAAGTGGGGTTTGCTGCTCGAGCGACCCCATTTTGTCTCTTGCTCATCACGTGTCGAGGAACTCGACGACGCAAACGTTGTCCATTAAATTTAATCGACATCGAAGTAGATAACCTCAGCGTTAGTGACGACACTGTTGCTGACCCAGGTGATTTGGACGATGCTGGTTTATTAAGTATAGTCAAAGATAACACCAACAAAGATAAGGACGTCTTCGCTGAAGACGAAAAGGACCTAATTAGTGGCGTGCACAAGGTATACTGCAACAGTCCAAAGTTAGTCTGCAAAAAAACTGTTAATTCGAGAAGCAGTGTTCCGTTTGGTACAAGACTCCATCGCAAACGCGGTAAATCGACATAAACTGAACGCTGACAAACATGGAAGCGCAAACATACTTTTATTAGATGTCGGAGACTTAATTTTACAGTCTACGTTTAATCTATTTGAGCACGTAGTAACTCATGCAAGTAATATTCAACCTCTACTTAAGTGCATCAGCCCGTTTCGCGTACTACATCACGTAGACAGCGTACACAACCGTGTGCCTCGCAAGATGCGCACGCACCCTACAAGTAATGTCAGCCTTCTCCGCCCGTACCATCAGCACAAGTTCTCTTCCTTGTGTAAATGCGATTGCCACGCTCGAAAATCTCCTGGAGATTCTTTTGTTTCGACCCAGTTTCTCCCATTTGGCCCTGTAGTGCTACATTTGGCGAGGAAATGTCTGAAACTTCGTCGCAAATAGCTTGACGCCTTTGCTCGTTCTACAATTTTTGGAAAGCGAAATCCGATCGGTCTTCTGATCGATATAGGCGGATGCTTTGCACTCACGCTTTCAAAGAGAGACAATCCTGTCTCTCTTGATTGGTGCGATTGCACATATTGCGTAAATGTTGTTGAATACGATTTAGCTCCGTCTGCAACTCCAACAAATGATGTGTAGTAAATATCTCGCCCCAACCACACCAGTTTGTAGACTAGCACAAATGTCAATGCTTTCACGTGGAGCGTATCTTAAACTACCATAAAGTGAGATATCATTGAAAAAGCAATCTTGCACGCTGGTGCGGTTATACGCCGTCGTACGACAGATGCGTTCCTCGCGCCCTGCTGATGATTGACGAAGAGGATCTCGTCCACCAGAACGACGAGACTAATCCGATGAATCACACAACAGCCGTCAGAGGATACGGGTCACTGGCGTTGGTAGAGCAATTGCAGGTTAGCAATCGCATCGCACATCTCCGGAGAGATGTGCGCCCCACACCAGGGTGAAGAAAGGAAGTACACGTCCCTTAGGCTGCGTTGCGTGTGTTCGACACAACACGTACACGGGTCGCCCCACATTGGGCACGACTTTTTTGTCTGACGATACAGATTTTGCAACCTATTTTTTGCGCCAATTGAGGTTCGCTTCTCGGCCTGACACTAGCTGCGTCAAGTCTTCGTATTCAGGCATCACGCCCAATGTGCTGCACTTTAAATATAAAAGCCTTGTGTGCCTGCAGCAACGATCTTTTGTCTCGCTCGCTGTTGCCGCTATACCGACGTGTATTAGGAAAAGCATCGATGTAAAGGTCCTCTACGCGCTAAGGTTGCTCGCGATGATGTCAAGGCCGTGCAACAGCTTTGCATAGAACAATGGAATTCGACGATGTTGACTTTTCTCGCCTGAAAAGTCTTCCACAAGCCTTTCTAGTAGTACCCACGGTTTGTGTTCGGGATCTAAGCAGAAGCATTACATCTCTGGCTGGGGCCTCCTGCGTGGTACGGATGAAAGTCCTGGTACAACAACTGTTTTCACGACGTTGCAACACATCATCGCATTTGCTTGAAAGCGAATGTGCAGTAGCAGGTGCAGGGGGTGATTCAGAATACTTATCCCTTAATATAAACAGGATCTTGTAATGGCCACGAGCCTCATTGCCCACTCGAGTCCTAAACAAAGGCTCGTACGCGGTCACCCTTTGAGATTCTGAAGTTCTAGGGGTCTTCTTCGAGTCGGACCTTCCGTCCGAATCTTCCGATTGTATTTTTCCACTTTAGAACCAATATCATCGTTATAACGTGGTAACACACCACGTGCCTCTGCAGCAAATGGGGCTGCAGGAAGAGTTAAAGCGGCAGCAGACGAAACATCTTATACCGCAAGAGGCTAGGCATCGTCAAACGCAGTTGCGTTTTTATGCGCAGCTGCCTTCTTAAAAGCTTTTGCCGCGCGTCGCATGAACTTGATAACCATGCTATGAAGATCTAGTAATGAGTGGACCAGACCACGACAAGTGCTCCCAGTCCCAGATTTGGTCGAACGGTAACGGAGAAATGTATAGAACCTGTTACTATCGTGAAAGGGGGGTGATGTAACGGTGTGGGCCTTTTACATGTTCTTAACCCTTGATACTTGTTAATTTGGAATATAATCATACAAGCTGATAATGCTCGGGAATTATATCACAAGAGATAATATTTAGACACACTCACCGATAGACTGATATGGGTCACCGTATCAGCCAGCTTTAGCGGTCTGTCAACGATGGACGCGCGCAATGAGTGGTGAGCAAGACTATAGCATACAGTTTTGCAGATCAATATATTTAAGTTAGGTATAAAACAAAGGTTAAATGATCAGGATTTAATTGTATAAAAATACTTTTACCAGCCACTAGTCATTTCCTAGTTCCTTTCCTTCCCTCTTCATAATTAACATAGGTAGCGAGGAGCCACCCATGCGGCTGTCGGTGGTAGTCACGCCACACTATTTGTCTAGTGTGTGGCTCTCGTGCGCCCTCACTCACAACAACCTACGCACATGGGTTTTGTGGTCATGGGGCGCGAACGGCAGTAAGTGGGCGGGTGTGGTGGGCACGACACCGCTAATTGGTATTATTTATTATCGAAAAGTTTGCTGTAACATTAACTTTTACGGTATGAAAGGCTTATATACGCTGTCGCGGAGCTACCCTTACTCCTTTTTGACAGTTAGTTTGCTAGACTCTTAGGATCTTTTAATCTACTTAAAAAAACGTTTAAATTAAAGGATCTCAAGTCTTGCAGACTTGGTGAGACTCAACTCCCAGTGTGTGCACAAGCCCATAAGCTTCTAGCCCTGGTTCAGGGAACTACGATTCCAAAAAATCCTGTGGAATGAATGCTTCTAAGTACTTTGCCTTAACTTAGGCACTTAAGTCTATTGACCAGAGGTGTATTTAAAATTTACGCGTCTGAAACCGATTAAAAAGGAACTAAACATGTTCACTGGTTCATAAAGATAGCAAATCTTACTAACGTCTTAAACTTTAAAAATTTGCTAGCTAATCAAATAGTCCTCATCGTTGTTCTTCGCTAATACACCGGAAGTACATCACCTCCAAAAAGACCCTCTTGCGATAGGTATCCCCTAACCATAACCGATAGGATACGGTATTATCGCTTAGCGTGTATGGCACAAAAGTATGCCTTACTAGTGATACTGATCTCTTTCTGTGTGAACCACACCGATGTACCTGAATATCAGTACCATTCGTTTAACCCCGTAACATCTTTCCCTACAAAATAGTCGATACCCCGAATCGACATTCTTCATTTTTCTCGTTGAGATAGCGTGGAGAAAACAGATAACTCTACGGTTGTGTTTACGACACCTTGCACATCAATGGCGAAGTCTTCGCGTTTCTCTGAGTCTTTGGAAGACATTTAACGAGAAGAGAACATCTTAATTATGACAGTGACACTGTCCTAGAAGAGGTGATAACCCCCTAACATGCCACGTAAGCGTCGTGCAAGGCTTCGTGCATTACGCCAAACCTATTTCTGGAGAAACACGCCTATCAAACGCTTACAGCGTTGAGTGCCACTGCCAACTATTGATGATTTCATCATCACGAAAAAGCACCACGTGCAACAGCAACGCAATTTCGAGGAAACGTGAGAGCTAGACGACTGTTTTAGACACTAGCTATTGCTGATGTGCGTTCGGATTATCGCTTTAAGCCTTCGGGCGTTGTTGAGTTGTTGCTTAAGTTCGCAGGGCAGCCCTTGATTATTTATCTTACAGAGCGCGAGGCTACGACGTCTGACAATATTTCCGAACAAAATGCTACCAGAGAGATAGATGTCTGAAACTAAATGCGACGACGATCTATGAGTGTCAACTCCAATAAACGGAACAAACACGTGATGCTTCTGTACCGACGCAGAGAAAAATCTCGGTCGTTTTATACCCAGGTGAGAGCGAGGCTAAGGATGACAGCGCGCTCACTCGTTGGGCACATAGAGCACGTCGGTTGCCCAAAATGAGTACCCTTCGGTCTAGTTCCTTCAAACCGACGTTAGGTTTGAGCGCGAGCTGAGCTGTGAGTTTGCTAAGCTAACGGTCAAACGCCAGCTACGCTTGCTGTATCACACGCAGTATGCAAAACGAGTTGCTAGTCAAATCATCACTGTCTCGACTACGTGCACAGTGGCGAGTCACTCGGTATTGACGAATGAGCCGCTTGTCAACCCACAAGGGTTCGACTGAGCATACAGTGACGGATCACTTAATATTTACGATTGAGCCGTACACCCCCACTTCAATTGGTGAATCACGCGTTGAGGGAAAGCTGAACCTCAGCACGACACTCAAAAAGTAAACGGCGTACGAACTAATAGGGATCGATACCCTGCTTCTCCTGGCGTGTGTAGTACAGTGGTCAGTACCTCACCTTGTGGCGGTGAAATGCCTGGTTCGAATCCGGGCACGCGCATTCTTGTGCTAGGTAGACTGGCACACGCTTTGCTCGTTGGGTTGGTGGTTTAACTTCCCTGCCAGTCTTCTGTGCTACTACTAGCACGGTGTCCGTACATGCTATCGTGCCATAGATAGTATCCACCACGACCTGGCCCGAGGCTCCGACTACGGATACCCTTTCTCTCGCATGGGATAGCGTAATGACGCTCTTGTTTGGCGTGGCTGCTCGAACGAGTGTTCGTCCGATTGTGCAACGTGCATCCAGATACGCACTTGATTACCCCTTGATACGCGTTGGACTATCCCGTATACCGATGAGAAGGGATTCTGAAAAACAAGATGCCGCAAGTTTGCTTGCCAGTGTTGTGCTGAAAACAAAGTTTGTTTCAACCGCTTGCTTTGCATATTGAGCCTTTTTGTCCGACTACCTTCTTGGCCGCGGAGGTCGGCTGTGAAATAGTTTAAGCCCACTTCTTACGCAGGTCAAGCTCATGTGAACAGAAATGCTGCCGTGTGCTTCTTTTTACGTCACATGAATGTTTCGGTGCAGAACATGGTTGTGCTAATTGTGGTGGAGCATGGAACCTCGGCAACGACGCGTAAAAGCGATTTGTCTCAACGCGGGCAATCTAAGGTCATCTACATCCCCAGATTACAACTCTTTGCCCGCCAACGAACAAATCCCTTTGACGCGTCGTTGCCAAGGTGCCATGCTCCACCACAATCAGCACAACCCTGTGCTGCATCGATACATTTATGTGACGTAAGAAGAAGCACACGGCACCATTTCTGTTCACATGAGCTTGACCTACGTAAGAAGTAGCCTTAAACTATTTCACAGCTGACATCCGCGGCCAAGAAGGTAGTCGGACAACAAGGCTCAATATGCAAAGCAAGCGGTTGAAACAAACTTTGTTTTCAGCACAACACTGGCAAGCAAACTTGCGGCATCTTGTTTTTCAGGATCCCTTCTCATCGGTATACGGGACAGTCCTACGCGTAGCAAGGGGCAACCAAATGCGTATCTGTATGCACGTTGCACAATCAGACGAACACTCGTTCGAGCAGTCACGCCAAACAATAGCGTCATTACGCTATCCCATGCGAGAGAAAGGGTATCCATATTCGGATCCTCGGGCCAGGTCGTGGTGGATACTATCTATGGCACGATAGCATGTTCGGACACCGTGCTAGTAGTAGCACAGAAGAATGGCAGGGCAGTTGAGCCACCAACCCAACGAGCAAAGCGTGTGCCAGTCTAACTAGCATAAGAGTGCGCGTGCCCGGATTCGAACCAGGGATTTCACCGCCACAAGGTGAGGTACTGACCACTATACTACACACGCCTGGAGAAGCAGGGTATCGATCCCTGTACCTCTCGCATGCGAAGCGAGCGCTCTACCATTTGAGCTACATCCCCAGATGACCACTATTTGCCCGCCAACAAACAAATCGCTTTGACGCGTCGTTGTCAACGTGCCATGCTCCACCACAATTAGCACAACCCTGTGCTGCATCGATACATTCATGTGACGTAAAAAGAAGCACACGTCAGCATTTCTGTTCACATGAGCTTGACCTACGTAAGAAGTAGCCTTAAACTATTTTGCAGCTGACATCCGCGGCCAAGAAGGTGTAGTAGGACAAAAAGGCTCAATATGCAAAGCAAGCGGTTATAACAAACTTTGTTTTCAGCACAACACTGGCAAGCAAACTTGCGGCATCTTGTTTTTCAGGATCCCTTCTCATCGGTATACGGGACAGTCCTACGCGTAGCAAGGGGCAACCAAATGCGTGTCTGTATGCACGTTGCATAATCGAACGAACACTCGTTCGAGCAGCCACGCCAAACAAGAGCGTCATTACGCTATCCCATGCGAGAGAAAGGGTATCCGTAGTCGGAGCCTCGGGCCAGGTCGTGGTGGATACTATCTATGGCACGGTAGCATGTACGGACACCGTGCTAGTAGTAGCACAGAAGACTGGCAGGGCGGTTGAGCTACCAATCCAACGAGCAAAGCGTGTGCCAGTCTACCTAGCATAAGAGTGCGCGTGCCCGGATTCGAACCAGGGATTTCACCGCCACAAGGTGAGGTACTGACCACTATACTACACACGCCTGGAGAAGCAGGGTATCGATCCCTGTACCTCTCGCATGCTAAGCGAGCGCTCTACCATTTGAGCAACATCCCCACTTATGAATTTGCTAGCTACTACGCAAGACAAATCAAGCAGAACCCTCTCCCACCGCATTTCTGCACATCCCTGTCCCGTAGTTCCCCATGGAAAATCCAGCGACTGCCTCTACTCTTGCTCTCGACGAGATACCACGTGGTGCTCGTGGTTCAAAACGTGTGGCTCTGACAACTCGTTCTGGTGGTTCCCCGGCCGGCCCATCCTCGTCCAACGATTCGGGGCCCTCCGACTCTCCTATGGCGGCCCCTACTGACACTGCTCAGGCTCATCACACTGATGGTAGCCCTGACGAGATCATGGACGAGCCCATTTCTGGCTCTATCTTGCCCGTCGACCCGCCAAAATATGATGACGTTCCGATGGACAAGCCGTTTCCCGCCGCGGAACCCGGCTCTTCGCCTCCGCGTGTTGATTCGCGTCCGACGATGGCTGACGTGCTTGGTCAGCAGGAACACCTTCGCCGCGACCACGCCGAGGCTGACGCTGCGCGTCGTCGGGTTGAGACTCATAAGCCTCTCGCAAGTGACATCGAGTGGTTTGAGCGTCAATACGCCTCTGGTGGTGATTGGTCGTTCATTGCTTCTCGTATCGACCAGGCGAGACCGTATGCCCTTCCTCGTGCCAACTACGACATGGTGATCGCTACTGGTCGAACGCTCGCGAAGACTCCTCTTCAAAGGATCATGGTGTCCCTATCTGGTACACACCACAGGAATGACTCTCTTGAGGACCTCTACCGCAGTCATGAGATTGGCCAAATCTCCAAGCTGCCTGAAGGTGATCTCCGCATCAAGGTGAAGTCAAAAGAAGTCTGTCTCCGCCTTGAGCGCACGAAGGTGAACATTCTGGGTGGTGTCTACACGTTCAAGGAGTTTGATGTGCCTTGGTGGCAAGTACTTCATCGACATCTCCAACATGGACTCGGACACTGACACCCAATTGATTCTTCAGCGCCTGTTTCTCCTTAGCTGCAAGCCCGTCTACGACACCTTTCGTGAGGTCAACCTCGCGACTGGCATTACGTCGGCCACTTAGCGCGTGTACTTCTTGACAACTTTATGTCCCAGCGCTCTGATGGTGAATGGCTGCGTATGCGATCAGGTGTTGTTCGACAACAAGCTCCACCCTGCTCATGGAAAAATGCCCCGTTCCAGTCGGAGCGTATGCCATTTGGGTATCGCTCTCACCACGGACTTGACCTGGGTACGACAACTAGCGAATCTTAAGGTACGGTGCCGGGGTCTGCCACGCGTCAGCGCCAAAACCAGACGACACCGGCGCAGTCGTATGCACACGCTGTAAACGTGCCTGCAGCTTCGGTGACTACGAAACTTCCGAAGAAGACCTCACTCCAAAAGGCAATTGAGGATGCGAAAAACGGGAAGGTCAGCTCTATCACGGAGCTTAGCATGCCACGACATCCGCGGATACTCAGCTCGTCACGACTTCGTCCAGCATCTCGGACGCTTTATAGATCTCGACATTGCGTGGGTCCCACGGCAAGATCACTCCTCCTGGGAGCCCAACCGCTCAAAAGACCCCCCCCCCTTTTGCTGACGAATAGCGAGAACAACGGTTTCACGACTGCAAATTCCAGAAAAAACGCGGCCGTAACGCTTTTGACTTCTCCAACATGCTGGTAAAGCAATCGAAGCTTCCATTGGATGGCATTGCCACCACCAACTACTTTCAGGCGCTCCAGACGATGGAGGTCCGGTTTAAATCGACCGAATTGACGGAGGACCCGACCTTTGGCGTTCGTCACCAGGTTTTACCTTTGGGTGTGAAACGTCCTGATGCGCTGCAGACCTCGACCGAGTCCGCTTTCTTCGTTGAGAAACATCACACGAAGATCAAGAAAGCTACCAAGGCTTCTTTTGTGCCCGAAGTGGCTGAGGCCATGCTCAATGACGAGAACACGGCGCTCCTTAGCTTATCCCCGACTGTATTGATGCCGCCAACAGCAAGGTCAGTAGCATGTGCAAGCTTCTCAAAAACGCCGCGAACCCCGACCACTTCACCAAGAAAGCGGTCGATTGTCCTCTTGCCTTCAACAGTGCACTTGCGCTGACGATGCTGGAGGGTGGGTCGGCGATTGACGAGGTCTCTCAGCTGCATGCAATCAACCGCGTGCTTTGCGCGACCAATCAAACGGAAGACAACACGTTCAACAACAAATGGAAGAAGCTGATGGGAACAGCGGTTCCCTCCAAACGCGGTGAGATCTACACCCTGTGTGCCAAGTGGTGAACGTCCACACCCGCCAATGAAGAGCTGTCTCGTGCGTCCAAAGCCTTGGGCATGTTTCAGCTCATGCTCATGTCCATTGCCCCCATTATCTTTTCCAATGACCATTGGATCCAGTACATCACTGGCCAACCAGTCGAGTGGATCCCTGCGCATCATACGCGACTTCTCCACCCAAACACCCTCCTCCGTCCTCTGCGGTCCGAGTTGGGTGCTCACTGCATGCAGCAATGGAGAGAGGCGCAATGGCAGGGACACCTGCTGGATATACTCGAAGCCCTTCAGCAGCTTGATGGTTTCTACCCCAGACGACTCGTCCGTCTTGCGGCTTCACGCCGTCGACGGCGGGGTTTCGATGCTAGCGGGTGCGCTGGCCACCCGTTGCTAAAGGCTCCTCGGCAGAAACATCCTGGAGCAATATCAGTGTTCTGACAGTGAACACTAACGGAATCAAGCAGAACGGTCATCTTCTCATTGAGAACCTGCTATCCAGACACTCATTCTCGTGTCTCCAAGAAGCCAAGTTCGGTGACGCCACCCGTCTTTCGACATTCAAGATCCACCTTGACTCCAGCCTCGACCACAAAGTATTCGTCAATGACCCTAACTCCCATCAACACCGGCCGACACGGGAGAGGAGCAACGGGGTCGTCATTGTGCTTCGCTCTGAATTTCCGGGTTTCAATTCAGCGGTTGTAGTCAGCCGTCTCTCCGTCACTGGGCGCTATCTCGTCGTGCGAGTGCTGGTCGATGGTTTTCCACTCCACCTTCACAACGTATACGCACCTATCGACCGCCAGGAGAAATGTCAGTTCTTCTCGGGTTTGGTCACGGAGGAGTTTGAAGACCACGCGACCCATATTGTGTTGGAAGACCTCAATACCCCCTTGGATCCTAGGCTTGACTCGTCCACTCCTGACTTGCGCTATGACCCGGGTCGGTCCAGCTGTCTTGAACGGATGGCCAAACTCGGGGTCGTCGACACTTGGATGATCCACTTTGACACTTAACGAGTTTGCACTGGTCCTCTACCCCGCAAGAACCGTCTGAATTACATCTTGATTTCGGAGTCCTTCTCGAACGATTTCTATGGCGATTCTCGGTATTTTCTTCCGCAACATGCTGGTGACCATCTTGCTCACAGTGTGAGTTTCAGGTCGGGATCCCAGGTCCACGGTCGGGGTTACGGGGTTACCCTCAGGATGTTTGTGCGATCGAACGAAAAGCAGAGATAATCCGGGACAGACTGCGTTGTGCCTCAAACCCGGGCAAGATATGGGAATCTTGGATGACATCCATCAAGTCTCAGCGCTAGGCGGTCCAGAAGAAGCTTCGCCTCCAAGAATCCCAAGCCATTGCGGCGGCTCGGATACGTCTTGATTGCGCCGCGGCCCGGTTTCGCGGAATTTCGTGTGCTCAGGACCGTGACCTATTCGGTGCTGCCATGCTTTACTTTAAGGAGACTGTGAATCGCACCAGCCAGTATAACCAGGATGCTGCCTTCTATTTCCAAGCGGCCAATTCCGAAAGATCAACGAAGTATTTCTTTCGCCCACTGGACACAAGCTTGAGACGTGTTTCCATTGAAGAAGTCTTGACTCCCGATGGGTCGCTTTCGACGAATCCCACGTACACATCTCAACGATTCCTGGAACACTGGGGTCTGAGATGGGAGATCCCACCGGTCCGGCTGGCCTGGGTCCTCCTCCACATGCTGCATTCCAGCGGACGCTGCTCAACACAGTCGTTCGATCTGTAACATCCCTCGACCGTGACATCTTGGATGCCCCGGTAACTGCTACGGACTTGGCAGCCGCCATCCACCACATGCGCGCGACTTCGTCACCTGGGATGGATGGTATGACGGCTGGTTTCTACCAGGTCGCTCCTGACGTTTTCGGAGACTGCCTTAGTATCGACTTTAAAGATCGTCTCCACCGCGGTACGCTCCTTCCGTCCCAGCGGAAGTCAGCAGTTGTTCTGCTTCACAAGAAAGGGTCGCGTGCGGCTCCTGGAAACTACCGCCCGATTGCTCTTGTACAAGTCGATGTGAAGATACTGTCGAAAGCGCTTACATATCGCCTCCAACAGCTGATTCCCGATTTGATCCACCCCTACCAGAAGGGATTCGTCAAGGGACGATCAATTCATCACCACGTGCGTTTTCTGGCAGATCTTCAAGACCTAGTTACCGGCCGGAACGATGAAGCGTACGCGATGTTTCTGGATTTCGAAAAAGCCTTCGATCGAGTCATCTGGGACTACATGTTTCGTCTACTCGAGCGCATGGGCTTTGGAACGACGTTTACGCGGTGGATCCGGCTTCTTTACACGGACCCACGGGCCCATCTGATGATCAATCAGAACATCCAACCGGCGCTCTTCCCGACGCGCGGAGTAAAGCAAGGGGATCCGTTATCATTCCTTCTTTTTATCTTGACCATCGAGCCTCTTGGCAATCTCCTCCGAAAACACGAGGGGTATGGCGTCTGTCTGAATGCAGAACACACTGCCACCGGCACATTCTTCGCTGATGACTCCACTCTCCTGAGCAGCTCAATCGCGAACCTGCAGGACCAGCTGCTTCTTGTCCAAGACTACTGCCTGGGGTCCGGTGCTAAACTTAACTTACAAAAGTCTGTGCTGCTCGCGCTCAACCGGAACCACACGTGTCCACTTCTTCCCGCTATGAGAGTTCACAGTCGGACGGATACGGTGAAATACCTTGGCATTCCCTTTGGGCAGTCCTCAGTCGATACCGTGATCACCGACCTTCTTGAGCAGCGCTTCTATGACGGCTTCAAATTGTGGTACCGACGGGCTCGTAAGCTTCGGGGTCGTTTGCTGGTAGCCCAGACTATGATTCTTTCTCGCTTGTGGCACTACACTCAACATGTGTCCATTTCGACGATAACTGTGCGGCGTTGGCAATCGATGCTTAATCGGTTCGTGTTGAGTCGAAAACACCACCGCAAGTCATCCCACATTCTTCCCTGTGCTTTTCTCTGCCAGCGCTGCTGTGAAGGAGGGTTGGGATTTCCTGACCTTGCTGCTCATCTGAAGCGTCAGCGGCTCCAACTGCTTTTGCATCTTATCCGTGGATTGGAGACGCCATCGGTACGAGACTGGACGACAGCTAGCTCGGAGCTGACTCTGACGCTCATCCCGTCCGCAGGTCGGCGGCACGCCTTGGACTTTCTCACCATATCCCCGTTGCGTCATGGCGACATCATCAAATGGGGACTGGCTTCTGCATGGTGGAAGGCGGCGTGGAAGCTTTGGACTCTCTCCGGTGGCAGATCACGTGAAACGACCTTCCTCCCGACGAACGCGCTTGGTGCGGACTCCATCAACCCATATGGTTCCACGCGGACGTGGCTCTCCATTTCGAGACATCATCACGATCTGCCACCACTACCGCCCATCGCCGCTGTCTCGGCATGGTTGCCGAGCCACAACGGAGCTTTCGGCTGCACGTGTCCCGCGTCTATGGTATTCAGGCGCTGGCGAACTTCATCCGTGCAGGTGAATCTTGGCCGACGCAAGGGCTGTTTGTCCGTCGCCACATCGACTTCTCCTATGCGTCGGTGGCACCTTGGAGACAAATTATATGGCTGCGCGCACTCTACAACGAAGCCACTCAAATTTTGGACCGGCTTGAGGCGTTTGGGCTTGTTTTTCCTCCAAGGCTCGTCCGCCCGCGCCTTATTCCCCATCTATGATGTACGAGTGGGGGTCGTGTGTGCTTGGTTCCTACCATTCCCCGGTCGGCGCGTCTCAGCGTGGTCTGGACACCGCCGATACCGACACAGCACCATCCGTTGTCGCTTTACTCACCTCGTTCGGGAGGCCTAGATATCAAGGCATTATTGAAGTCTTCACAGTATCTGCGTCGAATCCTGCTTCCGGTGTACGGAGACCTACACTTCCGGCTTGCGTTTCGGCTTCTCCCGGTTCGTTCCCGGTTCTATTTTTGGCTGCATCTTCTCCCGGCATCCAGTGTTGCTTACGCAAAGTATGTACTGCCATCGAGACAAAGCGCCACTTGTATTTTGACTGCGACCTAGCAGCGATGCTATGGGACCGTCTTCACCAGCTTCTTCTCCCCTTCTTCTCCGCAAGGGCCTCTTAGATAGATTTTGTCTTCGCTCAATAAAGCCGGCTACGACCGGCGTGGAGGCGTCAGGCTGGTGTGGTTCAGGACGTCTGGTACATTATTTGTGCTGTTACGCTGCACTTCATTTGGTGTGACCGCAACCGCTGCCTCTTCGAAGGCCGACGGCCGACGCCCGCCACCCCTGCCTTGATGGTCATCTTTACAACCTCAAGCGCGCACTTTCGATACAGCCTTCGTCATCGGTACGATGCTGGCCAGCAAACGAATTTTAAACGTATCATGGAAACGATGTCGCGCGACCGTGCCTTCGACTGGTTCCTGCTCATGCATCCGGATGCGCTTACCATCCGCTCTCCTGGGGGTGACACCGATCTGTGGTGACCACCTCAGCTACTCGTGTCCCACACGTTTCACCTGTGGCATAGCCTTCTGTGCTCTGCTTTCATTTGGAGCGGTTATCGGTCTACGCAGCTGTCATTCGCAGCATAATTTGACGAACGAAGATGATCCTCCTTATCCACGTCTGGGTCATGATGCCCTGTGTGGCGCCGTCTTCACGCACGACCATGGCGTCCCCGATCTTCTGCATCGCGATGCAATGTCCTCGCCGGGAGGCCTTGAGGGTGTACATAAGATACGCTCCGTCTTCAAGTGGGTTCTTCGCCCGCCACGCCAGCTGCGCGACACCCAGTGGTCCGGTTCCTACACCCGTATACCAGTTCCTTTTGCAGGCATTCTTGCACACGCACCATCACGTGCGGGGGACTTCCTCCCGGAGGTACAGCACGAGTTGCGTGTACTTTAGCCCGCCTCGCCGTCCACTATCGCTGATGACCATCCCCTGAAAAAAAATTCCGACAATCGTCCCAATTCCAAGACCACTCTGTCCAACCCTCCCATAAGCTCAAACGCCACTTGGATCGCGTGGAGAGCACAGTCGTCCTTTGGGCTGTCAGCCATGAGCTGGATACTTGGGAGATCCCTAGCGACAAATTCGGTATAAGACGTCCTGCGGTCTGGATGCTTCTTCACGTACCGGTCGTATGCCTCCATTAGCTCGGAGAAGTTTTTCATCTCGGCGGGAGCCATCTACTCTGACGACCGGTCCTCCCACTGGACTAATTACTCTTGGGAGGGGCCTTGCCCTCGTCGTCCCAAGATCCTGGTGACGGTATACTCCGCCGGGGGACACTCGTTTTCCTCCCCTTCGCTGTCGGTGTTCGTCCGACACACTCGCCTCAATCGCCTTCGCTTTGGCCTAGGATCTTCATCGTCCCCGGTTGCGGCCGGTACGTCACCCAAGCCTGCTGCTACCATCCCGCCAGCCTCTCCCTGCTCTGGTGCGGCTCTCACCGGCCCCGGGTCAGCAGCCACCACATAATTGGGCGCATTCGGCGACCCGAGATTTCGATATCGAACCGCACCTTTGCCGGGAGGGGCTGCCATACTGGTCTCAACACCGGCCTGGGTTTCGTTTGTCTGGTTCCCTATGACCAGCCAGGCTGGCTGAAAAAAAAAACAGATTTAGACATCTGGAAATTTGGAACATCCCAAAAATTTGGACAGCTGCGGACACGCGCACGAGATGGCCCGAGGCTCCGAGCGCGCTCGTGTCTGCCGACCGGCCAGGTCTACTACCTCCCGCGCCGACGACGACCAACTGTGTTCACCTACCGACCTGGCGCGCCCACGATGGCTGCTGCGCCCCTCCGAAAGTCCGAGGGGTTCCGGCGTTCGTCCTTCGGCAGCGCTCATTTTGTTATTCCAACTTTTGTTCTCAAATAAAAGAAAACGAAAAAAAAACAAAAAAAAAGTCGTAAGTATAGGACTTACTTACCATGCTAGTAGACTGAGAAGTCACTCCGTCTTAGCATTTTTAATTAAGACACACTTTATACTTTCAACTGAGCTACAGAACACTTTTCTTAAACGTCATGCCGAGGCGTATCATTTACAACAGTCCTGCGAGCTCACGGAGTGTGCCAACGCAGTCGAAGCACAAGTCTGTGAAGAAGAGACGTGTTCCGTGGGGGCGAATTGATGCCGAAACCGGTATCGAAACCGTCCCTTGCAGCTCCGAGTCTCGCGCCAAGGAGTAGGCGTGTTCGCGGCGAGGCCGATCGACGCAGGGACAGTGGTGTGTCAATACTGGGGGACGTATGCAACCGCCGCTCAACCCGATGTGGCGTACACGATCAAGCTGAACGCGAGGGACGCCGGGGGGGCGGCAGGTGTTCGTAAGCGCAGAGCATGGGGGCGGTAAAGCCCGGTTTGTCGCCCACGCCTGCAATCCGAACACCGAGAACGTTGAGGTGCAAGGACTCCGCACGGTTGTCGTGTCGCTCGTGTCCCAGAGGGCAACAAAATCCGGCGAGGAAATTACATCGGACTACACGGGACGCACTGGAGATCCATTGTGGTTCCATTGCCAGTGCCCGGTCCACAAGGACGACAATTACGCCGCGCTGCGGCTGCTCGGGATCAAACAGGAGCTGCAAGATGAAGGAAAATGAAGGGTGAGCAGGGAGTAGGGTCGATAGGGTAGGGAAGCCACCACCCCTTAATCGGAAGTAATGCGAAGCAGGCCTGTCCTTGGCAAAGCCCCACCGTAACCAAGGGAGCGTAAGTCTGGTTGAATTTTTTTCATTATGCTGGTTATAGGAAAAAAGGAGCTACGTAAGCTAGGTGCTGAAAAGGCTATAGGAGAGGAACCTAAGGAAAGTAATAACGTAAATTGAAAGGGAGCCGTGTCCAGAAATATTAGAGAGACACGAAAATCAACCAATACAAACACGAGCGAAGACGTATTGGACCAAAGAGAGAAGATCGACAGAGCGAGAACAAGATGGACGACAACGAAGGCAGCGCGAAACAGGGACTAGAGATGTTGGCATCGCTGCCGACGTCGACACACCGCCTCGAAGCGTCAACGGAGGCAGAGACCGAGGGACCAACGCCACGGGTAGAGGATTACCCGAGCAGCGTCGGATTCAACGAAGCCAGAAACCAGTATCGGCTGGATCAGAAACGCAAGCGGAGGGCGCAGCTTAGAGCCGAGCGCGAGAAGAACACACGAGAAGAGCTGCAGAAATATGATACACGTGCCGTGTTCGCGAAAAGGGAAAAACAGGCAAAGGACCGCTACGGAGTCCGGACCAAGCAGAGACGAAAGTCGAACCTGCACAAGCCGAAGCGTAGTGGCTGCATGGTAACCCATGAAAACCATGGATTCTCCTGAGCCAGAGGACGGCAGTAGAATGAGAAGAGGCACGCCACGGGGACGAGAATACCAGTGTGGTCGCATCCTCAAGCGAGGACGATCGCGTCATGACGCTGGAACACGAAAGCCAGGAAATCGACGTCAACCACGGGGACCTTCAAGATCAAGATCAGCGCAGCTACGACAACCACGAAGACTTTCAAGATCAAGATCAGCGCAGCGACGACACCCACGAAGACCCTCAAGAACAAGACCAGCACAGCGGCGCTGACGAAGAGGAGGAGAAGACACCCGTTATTGACTTGACCGGGTTCGACAGCATGGATGACGAACCGGCGCCAGGAACACGGGACCACATTATCCAGAAGCAAGGTTTGGTGAGAGTGTGCCATGGCCGACGGACGTGCGTCACATGACGAGGATGGACAACCCGCGAGGCATCACCTTCAAGATGGAGGGAGTGAGGGAGGGCAAGTGCGGATGTGAAGGCCGGTGCACCTTGGGCACGTGTCTGAATGCCAGTGAAGTTCAGGTATGCGAGCCACACACGTGCTCCGTCGGTGCAAAGAGGTGTGAGAACCGGTTTCGGCAGCGCAGGCTGTACCTGAAGACGACCAAGTTGGGACTGGGCGTCTTCGCAGCGCGCCTGATCCCCGCAGGCGGAGTAGTGTGTCAGTACTAGGGAGCGTAAGTCTGGTGAATTTTTTTTATTATGCGAGTTAGAGTAGAAAGAGTAATCTAGGCTAAAACCTAAATAAAGAGGTTGAAAACTAGGCCGGGCCAAGAAATACAGTGAAAACGAGATACCCGACCCCGCCAACCACAGCCGGTCAAGACACTACAGTAAGTAGAAGAACCGACCGAAAACCAAGAAATGACACCCGCGGCAGATATCCCGCAGGCGGAGAGACCCGCCACAGGCGGAGAGGACGCAGAGCGCCAGTCGACAGCAAGGGTCACAGATCAAGGCGGCGGACCGGCGAGGAGCAGTTAACCGCGACCCAGCAGTTGTTGGCCAGGATAGCGGCAGGTCAGGAGACGCTCGCCGGGATGAAACGGCCCAGGAAGCAGGAGCTGAAGGCCGCACGCGAGAAAAATCCCCGACCGGACTTGGACCAGTTCGAGACGCGTGCCGTGTTCCAGAAGAGGGCCAAGAAAGGCAAAGACCGGCTGGGGCTGAGACGGGTGTCGCGGAAGAAATGCCGGCTGAAGAAGCCTAAGCGAAGTGGGTGCTTCGTGATAGGCGGACCCAAATGGCCACCAGCAGCCCCGGTCAAGTTGACGGAGGAAGACGTAGACGACAGCGATGCGGAAGGAGATGACGGAGACGACGACTACGACCATGGCGGAGGTGAAGACGCGCAAGACGACGGCGACGGCGAAGACGAAGAAGGAAGCAACGACCACATCGAAAGGGACGACGGCGGAGGGGCGAGCGGAAAAGAAACCGCGACGGAGACGCCCGGGCCGACGGCGGAACAGCAGGACAACCAAGCCCAGAGTGCTACGCGCCAATGGTTGATCGACCACGTCCCTGTGGGCGAGGCGGTACCGTGGCCTACGGACATCCAACGGACGCTCACGATGTTAAACCCGGACAACATATCGTTCCGGATGGACGGTGCGCGGGAGGAGAAAAGTGGCTGCGTAGGAAGATGCTTTCTTGGTTGCTGCAGGAATGCCCGCGTGGCGCAAGTGTGTGAGGCCGAGACCTGTTCGGTAGGGGCCAAGGGTTGTGAGAACCGGTTCCGTCAGCGACGGCTGACCCTGAAGCAGACCGACACGGGGCTGGGGGTGTTCGCAGCCCGCTCGATTCGAGCGGGCGACGTCGTGTGCCAGTACTACGGGAAGTACGCACATGAAGTATCCTCGTACGCCCATTACACGATCGAGCTGACGGAGAGGGACGCCAACGGGTGGCGAGTGTATGTGTGCGCTGAGAGCTGCGGCTCGATCGCGCGGTTCATAGCCCACGCCTGCCAGCCAAACACTAATTTTGTGGAAGTGAGAGGGATACGGAGGCCGATCATATCCCTCGTGGCGCAGGTCGACATCCGGATCGGGACGGAGATCACGGTGGACTATACCGGGGGGAGCGTAAGACTGGTGCCAGCGGCCGCCAAATTTTTAGCCTTAACCGCGTAAATTGGACCATTGATAGTTTATAAAGTTACATTTCTTTTACGACCGGCTCGATTCCCTGTACGTGCACTCATGAATGATCGATTCATGTTTTGTAAATCTGGCTTTCTTTATCTACACTTGGTAGGCTTATAATGTTGCTTCATGTTCTGTACAGGTATTTAGAGAGTTTGTAGCAAGCGTTTGCTTATACAAAAAACAGTAGCATGTAAAACTAGGGCCGAGTGCAAAACGAGCGCACATAATGCTGGTGAGTTTAGACTTATGCCGGCGAGTCTCTGACTACTGGTTAACATGCGTTTGTGACGGTCATATAACTGCTGACAAGGTCCACCGAATTTCTGTCTTTATGAATGTAGTTTTATCAGATAGTGGTAATTGGGTGCGTATCACTTTCCTGGGAACATGCGATAAGCGTATATGCGGTGCAACTGTCATTTGGTAAACTGATTACCAGAAGATAACCAGATCGTTACGAAACGTAGCTACAACAATGTTTTATATCCATGGATACGGAACATATCATAGACACCAGGCACAGATGCAACATGGTTCGCAGAAGAACCAATTGTCTCAACTAATACATCACTTCGGTGTTTGCCTTTTTATCTCATTACTAACGGAAGCACATTAGTTTTGATACGACTAGTGCTGTGTTGTACGAGGATCATGATAAAGAGTACCGTTTCAAGTGATCTATAGGGTCCCGTGCTAGTTATCCGCGATGTGCAGTTAATAAGGCGCATATTTATGGTAAAGAATGGACTTACGGAGCTGTTGAAGAAGCGGTTAAGAGTAGCTTCATGACTGAAAAGATTAGACATCAATCGGCCATAATTTTTTAATACTCTTCACGTGTTCTTCAAACTCGACCTTATAGCATCGAGATTTTAATAGGGACAAAAATCGGGTAAATTGTACACCTAAATTTTATCCATGTATCCAATGTTTGTCCAGAATACTTACGCAAGGAAACAGTATCTGAAATTGCAACGGAAGAATTGACGTAACAGTTTGAAGCTTTAGCATTCGTCTCATTTTGAATGCAACGACATCTTTCAAAAATCTGTTATTCGGGGTTTCGGATTCAAAATGAAATTTCAGAACGCTAATGCTCCAAAAATTGAGTATGGCTGTTTTTCATCAATTTATAAATGTTCTGCGTGTTCTTACAAATTTATTGAATAATTACAGAATTCGGTGGATGCAAACTTAACATTTAGATCAGTAGTGCGAATTTATCGTCTCATTTGCATAGTCTTTCCTCTCTAAGAGAATTATTACCGGCGCGAAGGATTCTGTTTGCCAGTGTTATGTTGTGTTGAGTCCAAAACGGACTTTCCTGGGCAACCATTGTATAGGTTTCCAGTAGATGACATGAAAATCGTGACTTTTACTTCCAAACATCCTTCCAAATCGGAAGTTTCAGTTGAAAAATGTCAAGCCGAGTGCAGCGAAGCATTATTGACGACAACACGAATTTGCAGATATACCACAGTCTTCTCTTCGGTTCTTGCAGCCTCTCTGTTGCTCTCGGTCGCGCCGTAATGCACGCGACTTCAGTACGTCCGAGTCTTGCTATAGAGCTGCTGCGCTCTTCTGCATCGATTCGAAATGTGCTGCCAGCTAGAGCTGAGGATATCCATCTACAGCTGCTCTACTACCAGACCTATGTTTTTTTTAGATAATCAGCTATTCATGAGGCGTGTGAGCTGCGCAGCCGACGAGTTGTAAGGTCCGTCTATGACTGAGTATGCCGGACGCGACATCGTGCTCATGGCGGCAATGCCAGAAAATCGGTCGCTAACAGGAGCAAATGTTATGGTAAAAGAAACAAGGGCTCAGATGGCAATTGGCGTCACCTGTCAATCAAAAGGATGTGGAGCTTCTCTCAGTGGCGAGTCCATCGATTGCCAACGAAAGTCCTCGGTCGCTTCATGTAGCAGTAGAGATTGAACGACCTGTTGACGCAAAAGAGACGTGTCCAGGTTGCCCCATCGCCCGTCGTTTGCTCCTCACTGAATTGCCAATCGCTTGCGTTCACTATGCACCGTAAAAAAGACAGGACGTGAAGCCATTTCAAGCGACAACCAGCTCAGCTGCTGACTGACGTGCGAACGTGTCCGTCGTGCTCACATAGACAGCCAGTCGCTGCCAATTGGCGCCCACCCCCACAGTCTCCGCTCGCCCCTCCGGTATCGTCACGCGCGCGTTTTAACACTAGAAAAAGCGGTCCCTGATCATCAAAAAGCGACTGACCGACAGACAGAAGGGTCGCAACTGCGACAGTCGCACACAAGACACGGCCGACCAGCACAAACGAGCTCCATGTCGACCCGACCACGCGCTTACGTGAGCGCCCAAGACGACGTGCGGTCCACGGACTCGCGCAGTTCAGCGCGTCCCCGGGCTTTTATCCGACGGGATGACGACGACGCGGGATCTACGGGGTCCCACATGTCTGTGGGACGTCCCAAAGCTTTTATCCGGACGGACGACGACGTGGGATCCACGGGGTCCCACATGTCAGTGGGACGTCCCAAAGCTTTTATCCGGACGGACGACGACGTGCGATCCACAGACTCACGCAGCTCGGCGCGTCCCCGAGCTTTTGTCCGGGGGGACGACGACGTGGGATCTACGGGGTCCCACATGTCTGTGGGACGTCCCAAAGCTTTTATCCGGACGGACGACGACGTGCGATCTACGGGATCCCACATGTCAGTGGGACGTCCCAAAGCTTTTGTCCGGGGGGACGACGACGTCTGCTCGACGTCATCGCGAGCATCAGCCCGACCCAAAGCTTTTATCCGCAACGACGATGACGGCAGCTCCTTGTCCAGTAACCGCGGAGGTCCAATGCGCGTGAACCAGGACTCGAATCACGGCAGCAGTAGCGTGACCGGGAGCAGCAGCTCGAGCCGTCCACACATTGGGATTGCAGGTGGGGGCGGCTTGACAGCCGCGATACTGCAGCAACATCGCGCGTCGGCTGGAGTCAGTGGACTGGATCTGGGTGCAGCTCGCGCCCGCTATGATCTGGATGAGACGCGGTCCATGACGGGCATGTCTGCTCGGCTTCGGCGGCCGCTTCATGCTACGAGTCGCGCCCCCCTTGCTCAACCATTGAGCGCCAGTATGGGTCCGCGGATCCGCGTCCCGGACGCCGACATCCCCAGCGACATTCCAAACCACGTCATTGACGAGATCAAGAAGAGTCTCGAGATGCACTTTGCGTCGCGCAATGGCGCTGTGGATAAGAAGGTGGCGGACTTGCGCACGGACGTTGCGAGCTTGAGTTCGCAGATCTTGGATCTACGTAAGGTGGGCACTAGCGCTAATCTATCGGGGCACGCAGCCTCGGACTCTATGGGTGTTCAGGCCAGCACCGTTGCAATAGCGCGCCTTGAAAAGCACAGTGCGGAGGTTTTGGACCGCCAAGCAAGAGCTGACCGCGAGTTGACAGAGCTTAGCACTCGAGTCAATGCGCTGTCGTCTGCGACCATGAAGATTTCAGCGCTGGAGGACAACATTGAGGCTTTGGTTGCCAATCGCCAGAAGCAGGAGCAAGGATTATTTAAGCTTGCAGAGAGGGTGCAGTTGATGCACCGTCAAATAGGCAGCTTGGTGGATATGAAGGCTGTTGAAAACTTGTTGAGCATTCGTCTGACGCGAGAATTTCGTGAAATGGAGGACCGACTATCGCAAAATGTAATTCAAATTGCCGAGAAGATGGAGCAGAAGGTGCAAAGCTTGGAAGAGCATTCGTTCTTGCAGCGCCAGGAGGGTCTAGCTGCTTTGAAGAATGATCTGTCGGATAATATTCAGAGTCTGCACAGCTCGGTACTACGCCGAAGTGAACTGCTTCCGTTGCAAGATGCTCATATGCAGGACAGAGAGGAGGTGGCACGGCTTTTAAGCGTTTTGAATCTTCACGAGAGAAAGCTTCAGGAGGCCAAGGAAACTAGTAACTCACTGCGCGATGAGATGAACAAGGCGATGGAGAGCCAACAGTGTAGTGCTGCAGCCTTGATGGAGGAGAAGCTTCAGCAGATTGCAAGTAGAAACGAGGAAAAGTCGAAGTCGATCGACGATCAGCTCTCAGAGCTTGCTGAAAAGCAAAAAAAGCTTGAGGAGGCCACAAAGACGCTTCAGGAAAACATGACGCAGACCGGTCAGCAGTTAAGCCATGACTCTGTGGACAAGGATGTGGGGAATGATAAGCTGCGTCAGCGTCTTGCTCGCTCTGTAGTAGAGCTGGAGGTCCTGGCAACGACAAAGGCAGAAGTAGAGCACCGCTTTGCTGCTGCGGAAAAGCAGTTTGAAGCAAGGTTGGAGGCACTCCGTATGACTCTGACCAAGGCGGAAGAGCAGAAGGACGCAGAGCGCTTGGAGCTTGTGCGAAAGCTGCAGGAGGAGAGTAAGTTGATGGGTGTTGCACAGGGAAAGAGTACAATGCTGGAAACCCTACTGGCTCGTGAAAAGGCTGAGAACGAGAAGAACAATGAGCTCATGCGTAAGTCGAAGAAAGAGGTGGCAGAAATTCGTGACCAGATTCACAAGTTGGAAAGCAAAAAAGAGAAGGAGGTCCGGCGGCTGACGTCGGAGCTACAAGCTAAGCAGACCCAGATTGCACTGCTAAATAAGACGCTGGAGCGTGTTGAGACGGCTTCTGCCAAGATGCTGGATCTATCCAAGGGTGAAGCTAAGTCCGTTCGTCGTGCGAAAGCTATGAAGGAACACGAGCTATTCATTACACAAATGAAACTGAAGGAAATGGAGGGTGTAGCTCAAGCACTTCAAACTGGTACTGATATTCAGAAGCAAACCGCATTTGCAGCTGTGAGCAGTGAGGAGCGCAAGGGGTTGGAGAAATCGCTTCTCGAAAGCCGTCTAGAGAAGGAGGAGTTGAAGCAGAAGGTCGAGGAAATGGTTGAAGAGCTCAATGCGGCTAAGGCAAGTCAAAAAGTGGTTATGGAGGACGCCATCACCAGGCTTTCGAGCGATTACGATAGCAAGATCAGTGAGCTGAAGCAGCAAGTCGAAGACAAAGAGCGAACAATGCGGCGATTCTGTGATACGCTCGCTGAAAAGGGCAGCATCGACGCTATCGAAGTCGAGCTGGCTGCGCTGAAGGACGAGAAGAACGACTTACTAGAACAACTTCAGCGTGCACAGATTGAGCACGAGCGTGTTGCACTGAAGACTGAGACGGATCTCCGTCTCGAACATGCAGCCGAGTTTGCTGCAATAACGTCAAAGCTTGAAGCGCGAATATCGGAGCTGGAAAGTGCCAGGTCTGAGCTTGCAACGACCAAAGTGACGATTGCCGAGCTGGAGAAGGAACTGGAGAACCAAGAAACAATACGCCAGCGTGAGGTGTCCAGTCTCACCGACGAAATCAAAGAGGCTCGAAGCAAGATCGATACATGCACGACGCAAATCCTAGAGCTTGAGGTGACCAAGGCTCGTCTGGAGGGAGATGCATCTCATATCGAGGCCAACATTGGTGGAGCATCTGCTGAAAAGGAGGAGGAGCTGGCTGTTGTTAAGAGTCAGATGCAAGCGGAAGTCGACAAGCTTTATGCTGAGCTTGCCGAAGTGTCGAGTACGCTGGAGGCCAAGCAGGCGATGCTTCAGGAGGCAAAGCAGTCGGATAAATCGAATCGCAAGCGGCTGGTAGAAATGGCGATGACCCAGGAAGAGATGCAGAGCCGCTACGTGTTCCAGGTTGACTCGCTGACGTCGAAGCTTAAGCAGGAGCGTGAGAGCAGCCGTGATTGCGAGCAGGATCTGGAGGATACCATTGCCAAGCTCAATGTAGACATCAAGACACTAAATGCTGAGTCGGGCAAAGAAGTAGACGCCGTCCGCCTAGAACTGATGAGCCAAATGACCGAGCTAACAGCATCTCTACAGGCCTCTCAGCACCGTGAACGACAGCTGCAGTTGCGCCTCAAACGTATTCTGGGGGAGTTGGTGCATGCTGCGAACGCCTTGGGCGGGAATGAAGTGGTCGAGGGTGCAAAAATGAGTGATGACGACGCCATCACGTATCACCTCGACGCCCTGTACGCGACGCATCGCCGTACGGTGCATGAATTGGAGAGACTCCAGGGTGAGTACGAGCTAACCGTTAAACAGGCTGCCGTGGACAGCGCGACAGCTCAAGAGCTAAGCAAGCACGTGAAGGAGCACGAATCTCAAATCTCTGACCTGGAGTCGATTGTGGAGCAA
Source organism: Peronospora matthiolae (assembly GCA_921007115.2). Lineage (NCBI taxonomy): Eukaryota > Oomycota > Peronosporomycetes > Peronosporales > Peronosporaceae > Peronospora > Peronospora matthiolae. Next base: position 873,825 of record CAKLBY020000190.1, read on the forward strand.
CTTCGTGAGGAGTTGAAGGAGCAATACCACAAGTTTGCAGTCATTGCCAAGGGTTCAGACGAGTTCAGTGACGAGATGGCTTCCTTACGTGAGGAGAAGCGTCAGCTTGAGCGTCAGCTTGAGGAAGAGGAAAAAGACCGTGCAAAGCGCGAGATATCGTACCAGCGGCGAACGGAGATGAAGGAGCGCGAAGTTGACGAACTCCGTACCGAGAACGAAACATTGACGGCTGCTGTCGCTGCCGTCCGCGAGAAGATCCGTGCGGTGGAGAGTGCAAAGTATTACGAATTGGGCAAACTGCAGAGCAAGCTACAAGACCTCGAAGAGCGGGCAGATGCACTTCAGCCGAGCGAATGCAGCTATGCTGAAAACGTTAGCACTACTCGAGAAGAAATTGCTTCTTTGACTGCTGAAGTGCAGTCGTTGTACCAGAATTTGACTGCATGCTGCGGCATCATGGAGTGGAGTGAGCTTCGTGCGAGTTTGTTCGATGAGGAAGAGAAGCTGGCGCGAGTCCGTTCAGAGCACGCGCAGGAATTAGCCAAGGTCCAGTCAGTCGAGCAGGAAATTTTGATGAACGCTGAGTTCCTAAATGCACTGATGGTGGCCCATGGCTCGACGGAAGGAGATGGTAAACTGCTGAGTGATTTTCGCTGGATGCAAAAGTATGTTTCAATTGCTCCAGAGATTGTGGAAAAGCTCCGCAATGTAGAGTCACGGTTGCGAGATGCAGTGGCGGATCTGCATGCCGACTCGACTTCGTTGTTCTCGACAGGATCCTCGAAAAATCTTTCGAGTCGTGGGGGTGGTAAGGGCGTGGCTGACGAAGTTGTCGCGCGGCCTCCCAGCTCGCAGAATTCGTCTGTCGACGGTGCTACGATGGCACTTGCGTTGGAGAAGGCTAGACAGGACTATTTCAACGAGATATCGGAGGCAGGTCAGGTGGAAGGCGTGGATGATAACGACGATTAACTCATAACGAGTCAACAGATGCCGGACAGCAGGACGTTGTAGACTACGAAGGAGGAGACGTCACGAGCTAGGGGAATACAGGTGAGACTGCACAGGATCTGATCAGGTAAAACAAGTCGCGACGAAGTTGAGACTGGTGCTGATTTGAGGTGTTAACATTTGCGTCATGAGCAGGAAAACAAGGTTCAGAGCAAGGAAGTGCGTGTGCAGCGATGTCCAGCTTTGATGAAAAGAGAGCCGGATGCTTAAGTTACGTAGGGGATCTCATGCTCTAGGAAAATGGCGCTGAGTGTCAGTGGTCTCAAGATGGCGAAGGCTGAGCTTCAGTCAACATGGAATGATCGTGGTATAGCCGTGTGCAAGGAAGTGGACTCGAGTGGATGCCATTGCTAGAACAAAGCCTCAAGTGAACAACCGAGCAATGTATTGATAATAGATGTGGCGACAGTAAAGAATTGCATCATCGATCGTATAGACCGAGACCAATTGGAGATATCGCTTCTTTGAATGGTAAAGCAGGTAGTGCGTTTGCTTGTGAAGCTAAGCTGAGGAAGCACAGGATGTACCTATGCTGATATAGTGGCAGGGCATGCAAAGTTTGGCCATTCGAGTCGACTACAAGGTTGGGAAATGTGATCTTGGCTGTTTTGGAAGATAGCTCCATTGACGATGCCGTGGAGTCAGCGGTCGTAATGAAGCATCAAGGGTTAATTCGAAGCAGTGCTACGAATGACTTGTCTAATGGATGGATGGTTAGTGGAAGCAGCTACAAGCTGAGTAAGACAAGTACTTGCTCACGAGCTTGCAATCAGCTTTGAGTAATCCAGCAATTCGAGTTGCAGTCAACATAGCGAGAGTAGACAAGATGGCGAAATCAGTGTCCGCGAAATCAGCAAGTGCATTCTCCTACTGCCGGACTCGGGTAGTCTGGTGGAAGTCATTACCCACGGCTCTACTTCGAGCCTAGTTGAGAGCCCTCGCCGTGTCAGATCTTGACAAAGAAAAAATGGCATATGCTGGCGGATCAGCAGCAGCGATGCCATGAACAATACGAAAATCTCAACCACTTGCTCGGAGATACTCAACCATTATGCTGATCATGTCGCAGTCGATTCGCCTGCCTTCTAAGAGATAGTGGCGTTAATGTCAAGTACATTTTGAGAGAGTGATCGTAACCGCGAAATGCAAACTTCAATATATCGCTTTGAGGTAGCAAAGAGAAGGAAGCGTCACGCGGTCTTTGTAAATGGCAAGGTCATCTACCTTCCACGGTCTGATTGTACGTCCCGTAGTAGTCAAACAAAGGAGTAAGCTAGTAATGAAATCGACAGGTTGCCAGTGAAAACAATCCATGCAGTGAGAGCTCAGCCACGTTGACTCTGTAAACATAGGGAAAGCGTCCGAAAGAAGGAGTAGCACGTGTGACACGCCGTTGTTGAAGTGTAACCGTACGTGTTCTCACCCGCCCATCAGATCTGAGACGACGCCACACCAAATTATATCCCCAACCAAAAGCCCATCTCACTCTCACTCACTCATTTGCTCAATCCTTGACACTTCAACAGAATATCCGCCAATTGTCACCAAGAAATTCCCCGTCAGCTCTATCATGACCATGTACGTCTAAATCCGTCCCCCTCCTCTGCCTCTGTACCCTCCCATTATCTCTATGCACTCCCCATTATCCACCTCACCAATATCCTCTTCACCTATCCTTCTCTCGATCCAGTGCATGCTGCATCTGCGGCGCTCAGATCGAGGCCAACGCCATGAACATGTGCCCGTCCTGCCTCGCAGCTGAAGTCGACGTGGCCGAGGGCATCGCCACCACGGGCGAGCTCGTGCAATGTCGCGGCTGCTTGCGCTTCCAGTCCCGAGGCAAGACGCAGCAGCATAGCAGCAGCAGCTCTGGCGCGTGGCTCGACTGCGACTGGGGAGTCGAAGGAGCTCATGGCGCTCTGTCTCAAGAGCATTGCGGGTCTCAGTAAAGCCAAGCTCCTGGATGCCGGGTTCATCTGGACCGAGCCCCACTCGAAACGGGTCAAGCTCCGGCTCACGCTGCAACGGGAAGCAGCGAACCACGCGGTGGTGCAGAACACGTGCGTCGTCACGTTTGTCCTGCACTCGACCAAGTGTCCCGACTGCATGAAGCACTACCATAACAATACATGGCGTGCCCTGGTACAGATCCGGCAGAAAGCTGACCACAAACGGACGTTTCTTCGTCTAGAACAGGACATTCTCAAGCACAATGCCCACCAGGAAGCTATTGGGATTGCCACGGTGAAAGACGGGATGGACTTTTACTTTGGCTCCAAGTCTACAGCTGAGCGGTTCCTGCACTTTTTGTCGGCTCACGTGCCGATGCGGTCGAAGACGTCGAGCAAAGTCATCTCGGAGGACGTGCGCAACTCGACGGCCAACTTGCAGGTCACGTACAGCGTCGAGCTCAGTCCGATCTGTAAAGACGACTTGCTCGTGTTGCCTCGGAAAGTCGCGCAGGGATGTGGCAATATTGCCGACTTGACGCTGTGTGCACGCGCGACATCGATGGTGCATCTGGTGGACCCCGTCTCGGGACAGAAGGCGGAACTGTCGACGGACAAGTACTGGAAGCTGCCGTTTTTACCACTGGCAACCAGCTCCGACATGGTCGAGTTCATCGTGTTGGATGTCGACCCGGTGGAGCCGCGTGACTTGCGCCATGCACCGACCTCGAGCAAAGGGCAAATGTCCAAGTTTGTCGTGGCGGACGTGGAAGTCGCTCGCATGAGCGACTTTGGCGTGAATGATACGACGTTCCGTGTGCGCACGCATCTTGGTGGTGTGTTGGCTGCAGGCGACACAGTCAGAGGCTACGATCTCTCTTCAGCTGTCTTTGGCACCTGCCAAACGCGTTCGTTGAAGGGAGAGCTTCCTGACCTCGTGTTGGTGCGCAAGGTGTACCCCCGTGAAAGCAGCAAGCAGCACAAGGGCACCCGCAAGCTCAAGACGTTGGGCGCTGAACGCCGCGGCAAAGTTAGCAAGGCCGAGACGGCACGGATGCAGCATGAGATGGAGGCATTCACTGAAGAATACTTGAACGAGGAGGACCAAGAACGTGACACTGGCAAGGAACTCGAGGATGCAAACAAATTGAGCCTGGAAGGTCCTGAAGATGGCGTCTCTGCTGAAGCAGTCGAGGAGCGAACAGCAGCTATGGCACATCTTAGTGTGTCGTAAGAAGCGAGAACATGGGTATGAGAACATGGGTATGTATGGTTGAATGGAGGTCGCATTTGCAAGGACTTTGCTTACCAGACACTAATGTCATACATGTCCTGCTACCATCCGTACTTGGCGTACGTCTCTCTCTTGGTCTTCATTGACGCGCTGCGTCGGTCCAGCAAATCGAAGTCACGTGCTTTAGCATCGAACGCAAGCTGATTCAATTGATGTTTCTGTCGTTGCAGCCGGCTGGGCTTGACTGTTGACACCATCGTGCCGGCCTGAGCGTTCCAAAAGCTGGCCTTTACTTTCACGTCCACGTCACCGGATCCGTTAGAGCCTGCCAACGGGTTAACCGGTGGTTGCCACACATTAGGCAACGGACCTTGCACCTCTGCAAGTTGCCCCGCCACAGTCTCAAAGTGGCCATCCTGAAGTGCTCGCTCAATGTCTCGTTCCCGTGTTCTTCTGCGTTTAGAGCTGCCCCCGGCCACATCATCTTCTCCCTGTGCAACATAATATTCCTGTAAATTGGCAGCACCACTGTTCTGATACTGCTGCTGTTGCTGGTAATACTGCTGCCAGGCTGCAGCATTTGCCGTCGATATCTCTTCGCCTACTGGATGCTGACCGCTTGGAGCTTCTGTGGTCTGCACCCAAGTTGGATTCTCCTCCACTCTCTCCTCGTCAACAGCACCTACAGTCCTTCTTCCATTTAGTTTTGTAGCTGGAAGCTCATGCTTCGGAGGCGGGAGGAAAGACAGGACCGAGTCTTTAGCAGCTGCAGCTGGTCGTGGACGCTTCGTAACTGCTTTCTTGGCTCGTCTGTGCTTGGCCAACAGCTCGTTGTCGTCCTCACTGTCTTCGGAGAACGATCCAGCACTGACTCCTGTCTCGAGAAGCCGCTGGATCTCCGGTGGAAGGTACAGCGCCGTCTTGATCCTTCTCTTTGTCTTCTTCTTCGTCTTCGTCTTCTTTGTTGTAAGCCCCTGCAGCTTCTGCTTGGACGATGCAGCGGATGCGACGCTAGCGGATGACACTGAACCTGGATGCGGTGTAGATGCAGGAGGAGAGACAGGAGGGTGGGAAGCGATGGGTGAGCGAGACGTGTCCTCGTCCTCGGAGGAGCTCGCGTAGTCGGGGACCAGGAGCGCCATTGTGATGTGTCGCGTAAACTCAATTATTGCAATACAATTACACAATTGCTGATTTTAATCAGCACATATTGTTTCATCGATATTGGGATTGTTCCTGCTTGCAATTAATCGATCGCTCAATTATTAGTTCTTGCAATTAGCAGCTCCATCACACACATCCGACTGAAAACGCTCTGTAAACAGGGACGGTTTGTAACATGCTGAGTAGTATCTTTTCTTTCTTACGAACATGGTCTCTACCTTCGAGTGTCAACATGTCAAAGCTGTGGCTTTTACTCGCTCTTGATCATGTGCTCAATCAGATCCAACACACGCGAGCTGTAGCCCCACTCATTGTCGTACCACGAAACAAGCTTTACAAAATTGTCCGTGAGAGCAATACCAGCCTCAGCATCAAAGATTGACGAGCGAGAGTCACCAATAAAGTCGCTTGATACAACAGCTTTCTCAGTGTATCCAAGAATACCCTTCATCTCGTTCTCAGAAACCAATTTGATTGCAGCCTTGATCTCGTCATACGACGCAGGATTCACCAGACGAGCAGTCAGATCCACGACAGACACATCCGCCGTAGGTACACGGAACGACATACCAGTCAACTTGCCATTCAAGCTAGGAATCACCTTGCCTACGGCCTTGGCTGCACCAGTAGAGCTGGGGATGATGTTGAAACAAGCGCCACGACCACCACGCCAATCCTTGTTTGACGGACCGTCTACCGTCTTTTGTGTCGCAGTCACGGCGTGGACTGTTGTCATCAGACCCTCCTTGATGCCAAACTTGTCATTCACCACCTTGGCCAAAGGAGCCAGGCAATTCGTCGTGCACGAAGCATTCGACACTACGTGCATTTTCTTCTCATACAGCTCGTGGTTCACGCCCATGACGAACATTGGTGCATCATTCGATGGAGCCGAAATCACAACCTTCTCCACGCCGTTCTTCAAGTGCGCCGAAGCCTTGTCGATGGACGTAAAGGCGCCAGTAGACTCGACCACGTATTGCACCTGCTCCTCGCCCCACTTAATGTTCGCTGGGTTCATCTCGTTAAACACACGAATGGGCTTGCCATTCACAAAAATATGCTTCTCATCGTGCGAAATCTCACCGTCAAAACGACCGTGGACCGTGTCATACTCAAGCATGTACTCCATGTATGTCGTCGTGATGAATGGGTCATTGATAGCCACAATGTTGATCAGCGGGTTTGTAGCAGCAGTGCGTAGCACCAGCCGACCGATACGGCCGAAGCCATTGATGGCAACGTTCACAGCCCCACCGACATTGTCCGTCGGGTTTTGGGCGTTAATGATCTTCAGGAAGTCGGGCTTTAGTGAAGCACCACCAACAAGGAAGCCGTCAATATCCTCCTTTTGCGAGAGCTCGGTAGCGTTTGTGGCACCAACTGATCCACCGTAAATGACGCGAGTCTTTTCAGCAGCATCAGGTGAGACCTTCTCCTTAAGCCAAGCACGAATGCTAGCATGTGCCTCCTGTGCCTGCTCAGGTGAGGCCGTGAGGCCCGTGCCAATGGCCCAGATGGGTTCATACGCGATGACAACATTCGTCCAGTCCTTGATCTCGGCAGCGTACGCGTTGAGTTGCTCGGTGATGTAAGCCACCGTCTGGTTCGACTCGCGATGCTCCTTGGTCTCACCAATGCAGGCAATGACACCGAGGCCCTTCTCTAGTGCGTACGCAGCCTTCTTGGCCACAATCTCATTGGTTTCCCCCTTCTCGCGACGTTCACTATGACCCACGAGCGTGTACTCGGCACCCAAATCCTTGAGCATTTCAGCCGACGTTTCGCCCGTGAAGGCGCCACCGCCTTGCGTCCACACGTCTTGGCCACTGACGCGCACGTCTGCGCGCAGAGACGCTTTGACTGTGGCAGCGTGCACCTGGGAAGGCGCGACCACCACCTCGACGTTGGATGGGATCTTGGCCGTGTTGAGCATCCCCACGAGCTCTTGCGCCTGGTGCAGCGAGCCATTGCACTTCCAGTTGCCGCCCACGAAAAACTTGCGGGAGCTGCGGGCGCTCATGTGACGCACTTGCGTCGTGAACACTTGACGGAATGCCATGAGGGATCGAAGATCGGGTCAAAGCAGGGGAATCGACTGACGTGTGTCGTGGACAGCAAATTCGGAAATGAGAGGCAATGGCGCGAGCGCTCTGGCTGTGTGGGGGTCCGTCCGTCTGCGGTCGAAAGGAGGGGAAAAACCTCGATTGCTAAGCTGGGAATGGACTTGCCATGCACATCGACACGACACCGTCGCGGCTATGTGCTGAAGCTGCTTGGTGTCAACTGCAGTTTGGTTGGTTGTTGGCTCGGCTATTTATAGCCGTGACGTCGATCGGGGGTACATCAACGCGCGATACAAACAGCAAGTGTAACTGCGACCGGTGCTACGTGTCACACGCAACGTTGGTCGTATGTGAACGCAGCACTTCTCTCACTTGAATGCAGTCGATTGCAATTGAGCGTTCACGATTAAATACAAAGTGCTTTTAGTCGTGTAAATGAACCTTATCGTTAGTGTATCTATATGAGACATCATCTCCTCGCTCGCTTTCTGTGTACCGAAATGAACTGCCATCCCAGCGGCATCAGTAAAAGCTGCCGGCCACCTTGTTGCACTCGGGATCCACAGGCTTCGTCTCATGAAAGAGGTTGAAGTCAATCACAGCACCACCAGTATCCGGATCCACATCCACGCAATTCACATGGCGGTGGTTAAATCTAATGTCCTCCGCCTTGTATGAATGCCGTACCTGGATCGTTGCCGACGTGACGGCATCAATGCCTTCGACAAGCACCACCACTTCCATCTGAGACCAGAAAGACAAGATACACGTCGTTAGGCTTCACAAAGGAGCTAGCGATCAAAGCGTTTGTTCGTACCTGAGACTCGGCCCAATACTGCTTGATCTCTTCGATAGTCGGTGGCTCCGTTGCAGCGTGCACGTCACTCACAGCGACATTGTTAGTCACGCAACGGCACGTGTTGTGCTCTGACTTTGTAGCAACTTGTACGGACCCGTCGCGGTCTCCACTTTGGGCATCGGCCGCGCGGCATAGAGGCTCTGGAAACAGATAGCCTCTAGCGGGATTGTGGTGGAGAGCGCAGGCATCAGCACTCGTTGGCCGCAGCAACGGACTCCATGCATCCATCCGGTGCACGACTACCGAAGGAAGCGCTAGCAGCAGCATGCCACCAAGATCGTCATCTGGATGCTGGATGCGCATCGGGTACGACTGAAAGTAGTACCGCTCGCCAAACTCCACGTCGTGTCGGATTGCATACATACGCACATGTGCTTCCACGAGCTGATGTTTGCGCATCTCACACACTTGAAACATGAAGTAGAGGTCACCACGAATTCGACGCGCACAGGCATGGGTGCTCATTACAATGGTGTTTGCACGCGCCTGAGCACGCGAAAAGCGCTGGAAAATAATTCCAATGGCCAGTGCATCTAGTAATATGCCGCAAAAAGACTCGAGCGTGATAATCGTCTGTACCCAGACACACTGGCCAAAAAACACGTCTCCGCCGTTGGTGCCGAAACCAATAGTAAACAGCACTGACACGGAGAACGAGAAACCACCGAAGAACGAGCTGATGGCGAGCTTGCAATGGTCCGGTGGCGTCATATACAACGCGCCGAACAGGACGATTACAACGATATACTGCATCCGTCGCCAACAAACAAATAAAGACACACGCACAAAGTACATCCAAAAAGTAACATCAAAAGAAGTCAGTGTCTTGCGTCACGCAGCAATAATAAACCTCAGCCACTCGTCGTTACTACGCACCGCAAAGACGAGCGATCCAAGCACTTTGCTCAGCCGCATGTTGACCACAGTGTGGAACGGATCCTGCATGTACAGCTTCCAATAGTGAGGCACCTTCTGACGACGAATGCTAAAACGAGAAGAGTCATTGAAAAAGCACCACATCAAATACAATATCAGTATCCCCGTTCGTCTCTCCACTCGTCATGGCTACATCAATAACTACGAGACAGTTGATCACGTACTTCCACTGTCCCTTGGAGCGCTTGAACATCTGGTCCTTGCGGTCCATGATCCGACCCGTGACTGTGGGCACATTAATCCGCTTCACCAGTCCCTTCGAACTTGGTACTGGCTGCCCATTGTCTCCAGACTCAGGGACGACGTCCTCGTACTCGGTGTAGCTCGGTCCACGCTCCATCTTCATCGCTGCAAGTTGCTTGTAGCAGCTCTCCAAAGCACTTGCTTCTTGTGACGAGCTCTTGACGAAGACGAAGGTCAAATGCACGGCAACGACGAGACTGTGAAGCGTAGCGGACGGTCGGTGAGATGTAGTCAATTGTAACGTCTCGAATAGTGGACTCAAGTGGACGGGTGCCGAAAAAGACTACTTTTCAGTCAGGGACAAGACTTTTTGACTTTTATTTTCTACAAGTACCGGACAACTGGGTGAAATGCGGAAGAGAAAGGATCAAAAGCGTATAACGTAGACAAAATATTTCGGCGCAGCGCTTGGTATGAAAAAGCAATTTTATCTGAAGATACTACTGACGATTCGACCGTTACGATGAGCCAAGCTGTGTAGAGAGATTATTAAAGTGTGTGTTTTTTAGCATTTGCTAGTGTAATGTGATATCTCGTGGCTTGTCGCTGCAATTCAACGGATTCGTTACAATATTCACAACCTCAAGTGTGTGGAATGATAAAACGCTCCGATGGGTCTGGTGAAAAGGAAAACTGATGGGCTGTGGCTTCGTTGTTCTGGTAAGCAGTCATCCTTGTAGAGACAATAGCTTCGCAACTGGCGATATTTGGCGTGATTCCTCATATTCATTCAAGCGTCATAATTTGTCGTTATGCGTCAGGATTGGAGGGCGAAAAAGGCACACTGGTGTAACAGACCTGGTGCCAAGGTTTTGAGCTGTGCAAATGCGGTAGATGGAGGACAGTTGTGTGGAAGTGAGGGAACGTCTATCCACCTCGTTTAGTCCGATCTCCTGAACTCATTGTATCATCGAGTCGTAGTCAGGAACCCTCGACACCATGCGTACGAGTGTGTGGAGCCCAGAATTGCATGGCTTCTGGTAAACACATACTAGCACAAGAAATGTATGCGTTTCAGATGCTAACGACAGCTGTAAAGCAGCCGGCTGGGACATTTACGCATGTCGGAGAATAGAAAGCTCCGCTTTTTCCACCGAATATCTTTCGAGGTGGGCCCTTCTTACCCGCACGGGGGTTACAAAGAGTAGTTTAACATACACTTCATTCCATTCGCAGAGCTCGGTATGTAACACCCCACACTGTAGTGCTTAGTACGCTACTTTTCTGTCGGCAAAGATGAAGTGCGTCGTATACGATCCGATTCGCACTTGCTTTGCCTTCCTCGCTCACAATGTCGTTAATGAGTCCTTTAAACAGTTGTCGTTCGCGTAACAATACCCTCGTAAACGTCTGCTGCTCGTTTCGAAAGAAATCGAGGCTGTTCGAGGTGGTTCCATGAGTGTCACCGTAAAAACGAACTGGCCTCGGAAGCATATCCACAGGGCGACCAGCGTGACTCAATCACCCTTCACAAAACTGCAGCGTCGTACCGCACACGCTTACAGATTCAGGTGAGCCACCGATTCGATGACATCGAGCAACTGTTCTTTCCTTCGCAACGACACACGCTATTTCTCTTAGCAGGTAATGTTTACCTTGTTTAGGCTCCGGTCTAATCCATTTTCATGCAGCCAGTATTTCATCCCACTGAGCTTTCGTTTTGTTGACCCGAATTTATCATAATCGCGGTGTGTTCATTTCTCACCACACCATTAACAAAGAAAGTGTCTTAGTCTACTTGTCCATCTTACTTGCGACCAGCTTAGTGTTGCACCCATGCTTTCGTTATCCACAATTTATCTCAAACAACTGCGTCTACAAGCACCAAACCAAAGTGTAGAGTAAGAAAGCGTCTAGCTCCTCACGAACGGTCGTAACAGAGTTACGTGCTTTTCCTCCACTATTCTGCTCTACTTCGACATGCGTGGCATGGACAAAATGAGTGGTACATGCAGTTAGCAATGCACAGCGTGATTTCAATGCTTCATTTGTTCGTTTTGATCCACTGTTGCGACGAGAGCAGCGAGATGGAGTAGCATAAGCCGGAAGACCAGTTTTTTTTTATACATCAGTCAGACGTGGGAGCAGGTACAAAACGCCCGATTCGCAAAGTATAAGACTGCTAGCTGCATGTTGCCGTAGTCACTGCTAGATCGTCTATGCAGCGAAATTAAGCTTACAATGAGAGAGAAGGTGGGTACAAGTAAACTGGACTAGTCCAGCTTGCAAACACAGCATCAGCCGTTACCTCGATGCGACTTAAGCTGTATCGGGGTTGCACGTAGATGGGTACTTTGTACCAGGTGTGTCACACACCTGATGGTACCCCTAGGAAGGTGATATAAAATATCTTATAGGGGTTGTAGAGGCTGACAAGTGTCATCCATTAGGTACGAAAGATCTTTGAGTAGGATTAAGATATTCTATAAGTTTTAACATTAAATAAATCAGTTCCCATTTTGATCCAAAGGACACGTCGCTTGCGAGCCGTCTTGATCGTTGATCACTGATCACTAAGAGTTAGCAACACCTCCTTGAGGTAGCTACTCTTGAGCACTGAGTGCTGTCGATTCACTGAACCGTTAGGTTGTCTGGAACAGGGATCTGAAGCTGTAAAGCTTGTTGACTCGTAGAGTCGTTAGTTCTTTAGAACTAAGTTGCTCGTAGAGCGTTAAGCCTTCCTCTGACTTTAGGAGCTGTGCAGCTCGGCTACACTTGGTAGCACTTGTAGTCAATGTACGCCTGAGTCTTTAAGACTGATCCTCTGTGAGGATGGGAAACCCCACTCCCCTCTCTGAGGCCCAAAGGGTCACGCTTGATAAGCTGACCGCATCTTTGGGTCAAGAGTACGTGGAGTTCCTTGATTCACAAGGTCCTGAAGTTCTTAATGCACGTATTGAAAGCTTCATGCAGTATGAAACGACCCTTTTAGGGCAGGTCCAAGACCAAGTAGCGTCGGCTATGCCTACACGCTATGTGTCTGTACCAGACGGAGAGGCTATGACTCTTCCAATTAAAGTGGAAGTGGAAAACTACTCCGGTAAAGAGGGTGAAAACCTCATCCTCTGAATCCGTTAGATTGAGATGGCCATGAGATCAGGTCTGATCACGCTTGACCATCAACAGGTCTCGCTAGCTATATCGAAGCTCGATGGAAGAGCTAGAGAATGGGCCTTGACGTGTAGCACGTCGGTGGACATAGCATTTCCCTCATGGGAGTCACTCAAGTCACAATTGGTACAGGTGTTCTCACCACCTAACCAGGCTTACCGCGTGCGTTCACGCTCTTTTTTCTACCCTCCAGAGTAAGAATGAACTATCGGACTATGTCCAAGAGCTGCAAACGCTCATGGCTGCAATGCAGTCTGACCCTCTGCCTGAGGCAATCCATGTGACTATCTTCATAAAAGGTCTAAGTTCTGGCATTGCCAGAACCGAGGTTTTTCGGGTTCACCCCTCTATTTTTGAAGAGGCTGTGAGAATTGCTTTTAATGCTGAGCATAACTTCAAGTCGGCCAGACTTGGTTGGATCGGGTACAACCCTCGCTCTGTGAGAGCAAACTCTTTGGGTATCATTGCCTATAATAGGCCGGCTTCAGCTATGCTGAAGATGAAGAAGCTGAGCTTCAAGCTGCGGAGCAGCAACACGTCGTACGCCGATGTTTTACATGCGGAAGCACTTAACACTTGCGGCCTGGTTGCCCTTTGCGTAAGCAACGCCAGGCTACAAGCCAACACTCGACCCCGAGTCAGAAGTCTGGCATGGCATGGGAAAATGCCGACACCCAGTAGGCGCGGGGCGCCCTACTGGGGAAGAACTGAGTTCTGTTACTCCTTTAGAAGGTAAAGGAAGGCAGGGCTTAGCCCCAAAAAGTACCATACCTACGGATATGGTGCGTGGATACAAGTCCGGCTTGTTGGTCACCGGGGCGATAATTAAGGGTTTTGAGAAGCCTTGGTCGATATTAATCGATTTTGGAGCGTCTTGCAGTTATGCTCGACGCCGTCCTCTTGAGGGAAGTCAGCGTTATGCTGAGGCGCTTACAGCGCATGAGGGTGATTCTATCACGGTTCGTTTAGCGATTGGAAGTCGCGTAACTGTGCCTAAAGTTCCATTGAACTTAGGTATATAGTTTTTAGACTTTGACAGTATCGATCGCTGTCTTGATTTTAGACCTGGATGCGAGGTATGACCTCATCCTAGGCATGGCATGGCTAGAACGTCATGAGCCATGGATTGATTGGAGGTCGAAGACCTTAGGCGCAACGCGCAATGCTCCTGGCGGGGTTCTGGAGAGTCATGAACCCACCTCTGCTAGGAAGCAAAAGCGCTTTTGGCACGAGCCTTTGACAGAAGATGTCGATGTGCTGGATATTGAAATGTCTGAGCTATCTAACTCCAATAATACCAACATAAGTTTCGAGTATAGATTGTCTAGTGAAACGGCACGTACTCCGTTGAGTGTTACTCGTTGTGATAAAGAGCCACTGCATACTGAAATCATGGTTGGCCTAGGGCCGAGTGGTCAAGGATGTGATTCCTTTGATGTGTGTGTGGTGGCACGTGAAATTACACCGAGTGCGGTCGGCCGTGAGAGCACCGCACTAAATGTCGGTAATGACATTGTTGGCCATATGCCATTTAGTGTGAGCGGCCGTGAAGGCACCACGCTTAACGTCGGTAATGGCGTTGTTGGCGATTCGCCGTATAGTGTGGGCGGCCGTGAGGGCACCACACCTAATGTCAGTAATGATATTGTTGGCGATACGCCGTATAGTGTGGGCGGCCGTGAGGGCACCACACCCAATGTCGGTAATGATATTGTTGGCGAGACGCCGTTAAATTTAGGGCTAGACCCGCATAATACACGTGGAGTGGCACGTTTCAATCCACTGGGTGAAGTGTTCGAATTATGTAACACTTCACCGGATGTCGGCCAAGACATAAGCTCTCGTATAGAGCGTGCTACGGTTAGTAGTAACCATGGGGACAATATTGTCCCGACTTCTCAGGGGTTTATGGTATCGAAGAGACGATCGAGACGCCGGGTAGCAACTGTAAAGCGCCAGGCGTCCACACAGTCACATAGTAATAATTGTAATACACTGTATACACTTGTTAATGGAGTGACTGGTCAGGTTGATGGGAGTGTTTGCCTTGAAACCCTTCCATCTTGGACGCTCTTTGTGAGCTAGACGAAATGCCGGATGGCGAGTTTAGCCAGGCCTTAAAGGCAGGAGAGTTATCCGAATTCGCGGGCATGAGACCTGAAACTGAGTTGAACTCTTCCTCGTTAATGGATGAGTCTGTCCTAGAGGATGCTAAGGCGGCACTCAGTGCACGAAGTGGATCTTTGATCCTTAAAGATCCTTTGGAACGTTCTATCCTTTAGTTAGGGAATTTCAAGATGTGGTGTGTCACAACCCACCTTCTGCCTTACCTCCGGATAGAGGTGTACGTCATGAAATTGACTTGGTTCCAGGAACCAAATACTGTGTGACGCGACAGTGGCCGCTGCCACGAGAACAATGTGACGTCATTGACGAGTTCTTTTGTGCAAAGCACGCGGATGGAATGGTGCGTGAGAGTAAATCTTCCCATTCAACACCAACATTTTGTGTGAAGAAGCCTAATGGGAAGTGGCGAATTATGCATGCTTACAGTAAGCGTAATGCAGCCACTATCCCGGCTCAAACGCCGATTCCTCGCAAGGATGTTCTTCAGAACAATATGGTGGGATGTACAATGTACAGTGCCCTCGACTTAGTCGATGGATATTACCAACTTCTCATGCAAGCTAGTGATATCCCACTGACAGCGGTCAGCACTCCGAGCGGTATACTCTGGGAGTGGTTAGTGATGCCCCAAGGGCTATCTAACGCCCCGGCTACGTTTAACCGGCTGGTAACGCAACTGTTCAGACCTCATCGAGGCTATGCACAAACGTGCTTTGATGACATTTTTGTCCATAGTCGTGCAATGAATGAGCGATCAGATGTGGATAACCACGTTGATCATTTACGAGCGGTGCTCGAGTGCATGCGGACAAATTAGTTGTATGCTAACGCATCGAAGTGCATCTTCGGTGCAAAAGAGATTCCCTTTCTGGTATGCTTCATTGGGAAGCGAGGCCTTTGAGCGGAATCCGCTAAGGTGAAAGCCATAGTGGATTGGCCGGTTCCGAGGAACCAAAAGGCCTTACGTAAGTGGCTTGGCCTTGCCAATTACTTACACAAGTACAGTGCAAATTACGCAGATATGGCTCGGCCATTGTCCAATCTCCTTAAAAAGGATGTGGAATGGTGTTGGAACACCGAACATAAGGCTTTTAAAGCCATTAAGGAGAGTCTCCTTCAGGCGCTAATTCTGGCTTTGCCCGATACTGGTCGTCCTTTCAGTGTCGTCTGTGACGCATCTGACTTTGCTATAGGTAGTGCTCTGTTACAAACAGATGTCGACGGACGCGAACGCGTCATCGCGTTTGAGTCTCGCCAGCTGAAAGCTGCAGAGAAGAACTATCCAGTTCATGACAAGGAGCTACTTGCGATGAAGTATGCCCTTGTTAAGTTCAGGGTACACCTGTTGGGCTCAAAGCCGTTTGTGATCTATACAGATCATGCGTCATTACGCACAGCGACACAGTCGCCTCATCTCTCGCAGAGAATGGCTCGTTGGCTCTCCTTTTTTGCGGAGTATAACTTCGAGGTGAAGTATAAGCCGGGAAAACAGAATGTTTTGGCTGACGCGTTATCGCGTAGACCTGACTATGAGCTTGCTCATCTTACGATTCTGTCGTCGTCAGTCACTGACTTAATCCGTGCGAAAAATGCCAAGGATGATCAGTGTGTAGCTTTGCTACGTGCTCTTGGGAGCGATGAGCTTAAAGACTCGGACATAGAATTGTCGGTACGTATACGTGCGAGGCTACATCGATATTCCATCGATCAGGGCCTGTTGTGCTATCGCACGGATATTGAGGATAAGCCATGTATCGCTGTGCCTCTTCATGAGGGATTAAAGTATCGAATCGTCTATGAGACACATGATACTGTTTAAGTTGTCATCTCGGTCGTGAGAAAACTTATAGCTCGGTGAGCCAAAGTTATTGGTGTCCCAAACTTTATAAGTGGGTGAGCACCTATGTGCGTACGTGCGAAACGTGTCAACGGGTTAAACCCTCAGCGCATGCGGTGGCGCCGCTGGCTAATTTGGCAGTACCCACTGGTTGTTGGGAGTCCATAAGCATAAATTTTGTGTTTGGCCTACCGAAAGATTCGGAAGGCAACACTGAAATTGTGGTCTTTGTTAACCGATTAACCAAGATGGCTCAATTAGCGGCTGTGCCGGATAGCATCGATGCAGAAGGTACAGCAAAGCTGTTTATCTACCGTGTGTTTCGCCAACATGGCTTGCCGGAGGCAATTATCTCTGAAAGAGACCCCCGCTTTACGGGAAAGTTTTGAAAGTCTATCTTCAAGGTGCTGGGCACTCGGTTATACATGTCCACAGCGGATCACCAGCAGACCGACGGTCAAACTGAGCGTGTTAACCGCGTCATCAATGACTTTTTGCGCAGTGTTTGCACTGATACCCCTAGGCGTTGGAGCTCAATTCTCCCTGTTGTTGAGTTTGCGTTGAATAACGCTGTTGATGCCTCAACAGGCTTTACTCCGTTCTATATAAACGGTCTCACTCACCCTCGCGTTCCGTTAGCGCTATCACTACGCGATTCAGGGCTTGGTGGGGGAGAGGTTGCCGATCGGCTTGCTGATATCAGCCCTGCTACTGTCCAAAAACAGGTAAGCGAGTTTCTCGCAACGCGATTAAATGTCTTAAGACATGTGCGTGACGCAATGGCTGATAGCCAAGATACCCAGAAACAACAAGCTGATGCCAAAGGCAGAAATTGTATTGAACGTTATAAGGTCGGAGACCAAGTACTACTCAATGCTAAAAAACCTACCTACAAATGTAGTGTCTGCTGTCTTTAAGACGAAGTTGCGTCCACGCTTTATTGGACCGTTTACGGTCACGGCCAAGAAGGGACTTGCGTATACGCTAAACCTTCCGCGCAAATTGCGCACACATCCAGTGTTCTACGTAGGCTTACTTAAGCCGTACCGGGATCCTTCCCATGTGAACTTGGAGGCGCTTGCGCCGACGACAAGGGCACTGCCCCGGATTGCTGTAGACGAATCAGCAAGTCCAACTGAGCCTCGCTCCGAGTTTGAGCTTGCTCCATCGCCTGAAGGCGGCTTTGCATCGCATCCAGCATGCACTGGGTCTTAACCGAGTTCTCTTGAAGACCCTTAATATCTAGAACCAATTTCTCGTGGGCCTCCACGGGTACACCGGCATCCGCCAAATTTGCTCGATGAGCATGGGTGTCGTCAGTTTCATGTCGAGAGACTATTGAAACGACGTCGTCGTCAGGGCCAATACCAGTATCTGGTAAAGTGGTGAGGGTACCCTGAGTTTGAAAACTCATGGGAGTTTGGATACCCCTTCGGCAAGACTGCCCTCATGCTTTGGATGCTTCCGAGCATCGTGGTCAAGGTCATCTCGAGACCGAGGCCGTTTCCCACCACTACTGGTGTAGGTTGGCGGGTTGTTGGTCACAGACTAACCAGCACTTGCGGCTTCCGTAGTAGTCGAAGCATAGAGCGTGCGCTTGCTCAATTGGCCTCTGGCCTTAAGCTTGGCATAATCCTACCGAAGCTTGCGTTCGAGACGCACATCAGCCACATTGACACTAGCCCTTGAAGCAAACATATTGCTGAGGCGACGTACATGGTGCATCCAGCGAACGAAGGCATCGTCCTCTTCGATCACTGTTTCGCCTGCGAACAAGAGAATGGGTGTACCCTTGATCGGTGGAACCGGTGCACCACGTGCTTGTATGTCAAGGCGTGTCTTGTATTGACTATAAGTGGTTAGGTGCGGCTCCAGGTACCTCTCAAGAAGTGCCTGGCAGCTCACCACCTCCTTAGGAGTCTTAAGCCCATGGCCAATGACATAAGTCGCCAATGTTTGGCCGGCCGCTTGACGTAGACGTTCCTCCACACTGGGTAGGGTGAACACATAGTCACGCTGGCGCTGAAAGGTTGCACCCATTTGTGCATGACGCTGAGTGTTTTCTTCTTGTTGGACAAGCGATTGTTGTTGCTCATCGAGCGGGTTCGTGATGAAAGTTTCATCAGAACCAGGTGTTGAATGCTGCGCCAGTGGCGCGCTCGCATCTCCACGTTCAGAGAACGGACATAAATATTCGAAGGTTGTGCCTCAGACATCGGTGAGTCGGACATTGTCCCTGTATCACCCTGGACACTGGTATTGCTACCATATTCCACTTCCTTCTCTATTCCGAGATAGACACACAGAGTCTTTGACTCGTTTGGTGATGAGAACATCGTGCTAGAGCGTACGCTGCCATGAGGTTTCTGTACGCGCACTGTTCTCGCCAAGGAACACAAGTTCGATTGACGTTTTGGTAAACGTCAGTCTGGTGGGGAGGGTGTAAAGGGGTTGCACGTAGAAGGGTACTTCGTACCAGATGTGTCACACACCTGATGGTACCCCTAGGAAGGTGATATAGAATATCTTGTAGGGGTTGTAGAGGCTGACAAGTGTCATCCATTAGGTACGAAAGATCTTTGAGTAGGATTAAGATATTCTATAAGTTTTAACATTAAATAAATCAGTTCCCATTTTGATCCAAAGGACACGCCGCTTGCGAGCCGTCTTGATCGTTGATCACTGATCACTAAGAGTTAGCAACACCTCCTTGAGGTAGCTACTCTTGAGCACTGAGTGCTGTCGATTCACTGAATCGTTAGGTTATCTGGAACAGGGACCTGAAGCTGTAAAGCTTGTTGACTCGTAGAGTCGTTATTTCTTTAGAACTAAGTTGCTCGTAGAGCGTTAAGCCTTCCTCTGACTTAAGGAGCTGTGTAGCTCCGTTACAGAAGCTCTGTGGTCATCACTAAAATAAATGTGGATGTTGACGTCCCTCCCTCTCGCAGATCGTCATGCTCGTAAGTGAAAAACGCCGTTTCAATCTTGATGTGGACGTGTGTCACCGTTGCACTTGATACGTCGATCGACGAAGGCGTCACGCAAAGTGTGCTAAGCTTAAGCAGCCGAGGGATGTCCGATACCTTCTTTGCAAGATCAGACTTTCCTACAGACAATCACTGTTGAAGCTTGGTCGGCCTGATCATTCAACCTACTAGCCTTTGTCTACTCGGGCCATATCGAATCTGCTGAGGTCGTTTTAGCACCCACTCCTAGCGACGAGCAAAGTATCCGTTCGCAGATGCTTAGATAGATGCGCTGGCCTTCAAACAGGCAATTTTAGTACATAGAAGTACACGTGTGGCATTGTCTTTTTGTGCATGTGGACTTACGCGACCGGACCATGAGCATCGTAGATGCTTGTCAGATGTTATTGGATCCTGCAATGTAACGCTGTCTTGGCTGCTAAAACAAACGAAGTTTGCCACAAAGTTGATGCGGTCTCAATTGCAACATTGTTAATAGTTTCTGAGCTACCACTGCGTAACCCGTCAATTACCGAGCTCAGACATTGCGCTCGTACGGACTGCGCTCGTACGGACTAAAAAAAAGCACTTCGGCTGGCGAATTTATACAAACGTGCAAAGTTTAAAGCCCCACTTTCACCTGCGTACGTAGTATTAAGGACAAAGAGAAAAACAACCCTTGAGATGAGGTTGTACGACGACATTGCTCACGCGGATTATTTTTTTGGATGCTACCTGTACGTCGTCAGTACAATCATGTGATGATTTCTCAGCCCAACGTGGGGAATGGCAAGACAGCTTGTCACGTTCCACTAAACAGCCGGTTGGTCCGGCTAATGGAATGGTTTAAGCTTTGGAAGGGGATAAATCGCAGTTATTAAAAAACATCACGAAGCAGAAAGTAGAGCCAGACTAAGCAAATTACAAAATAGGCGTTTTATGCGCGAATGCAGAACACAGATGGTAACCTATTTTGGCTGTAACTTAACACCAATTACAGCAGGCCTCATAGGTGTACGTATTGGCACAAATCCTTATGAATATCCACTAACTAATGGTTACGGTCATCTACAAATTATGTGGCTGGAATAGTTCAATATCCCGCGGTTCGCACAGATCGGATTGCGAACCGGCCTGCACCATTGGTACATGAAACAGCGCCGTTCACGTCGTCGTTGACTCGCTAGTATGTCGATAAAGAATGTCACGCCCTTTCACCCTTTCCAATGCCTAAAAACGGACTGATGGTCGCCGAGGAGGCCAACAAACACGTCACGTCGGTGCGCTGTAGCTTCTGTGCCTTATGCATCCGAACTAATGTCAAAGCTGGTGACGAGCACGCAGGCGAAAAGCGCAAGCGCAACTCTTGCAAAGACACCAAGTACTGGACGAAGTTCGTGCCGCAGAACTACCGCAGTCGCCATGAGTCCCAGCGTACGGATCTATGGACAGAGTACACCGCACTGTACAAAGAGGAGAATAGCGTGTATTTTGATGGCAAGGCGAATCGCGCTAACAGTCTACACCGGCGCTTTGACTTCACTCCCGACTTGCCGGCGTTCCGCGTGTCGGCGCCCATTGTCGACGTCATCATCGCCGACCTGTTTTTCCGGCCCAACAAGGTGCTCGACGACGAGAGATGAGGACGATGGCGGCGCGACCGCTGCAATCGCCAGAAAGGCTACCGCCAAGGCCAATTAAAAGAATATGGCGCTGAAGCTGTTCGTCTCGGAGTTTGAGAACGTGGAAAACTATGTCGTCACTTACAAGGGCACGATGCGATGCAAGTTGGCCATGGATCAGTTCTCAACAAGAAAGTCGTTTCAGCAGTTTGCGTCCGGGATGAAGCTTACCAAGGAGCGCTGCGGCCTGTCCAAGCGAGGATGCATGAGCGTTACCATCGTTGGCCAGTCATCCGCTCTGGCGTCGCGTTCGCCCTGCATCGCGTTGTCGACCTGTGCGTCGACGAGTCGATCTGGGTGCTATCACACGCACGAGACGGCAGTACCCACCGCGGCCAGCACTTCTTCGACCTGCGCCTACGCGTGTCCTACCGCGGCCTCCTGCTAACTCTTTGCCTTGTGACCTTCCCCTCGGTTTGATAGCCGCACGGCGCTGAACATATTTCTACATGCTGGTAAATTTTCCGGACACGCTGTAGGGCCTCTGGCGCCACAATATGATTAATGTCGGCACTGACGGTGAGCTGATCATGGTCGGGTGCTCTACGGCCTGGTGACGCGCATGGCCCGCGAGTATAAGGACCACATTCTGCGCATATGGTGCCCGCCACACCAGATGGACATCGTCGTCGAGAATAGACCCGAGATACTTTATGATGGGGAGTGGTTCAATCAGACGTGGTCGCCGCCAGTCTATCTGCGCTCTCAGGCGAATCTAATCACGCGCGTGAAGGTGAGATGACCCAAAAAAACTAACGGTGGGTTAGCCCCGGCCGTTCATCAACTTTCTCAAGCAGTTACGCCGCATTATCATTGAGCACGTAACGGCCAATGCCAGCGATAAACTGTCGTCAGCTTAATGTCGGGTCATCGCTAAAGTGATCGCGCCCGCCCTCGAGAAGATCATCAATACGTGTGTTATGTCGCAGATCCGATCGGTGCTGATCGCGCAGCAAGAATCACTCATTCAGACGCTCTTCGCCACTATGCTCGCGATGTTTGGCATCGTCCACGACGACGATAAAGACGCCGACAACAGCGACGACGAGTTCGATACTTTCGAGCAGTGACGTATCGAGCGGGCTGAACTCGTCCGCTACGTCAAGGACAAGGGATAGTTCCCCCAGTCATGATACGAGAGCCTGTACGTGTCCTCCTAGAAGGAGGTCATAATCCAGCCCGCCAAGTACGCCATTGTTGAATGTTGTCGCGTCGAACTTAGGTACTTGTGTGCGAAGAGGTAGAAGTAGAAGTGAAAATATCAATGTTTTATCTTCGCTCGCTAACATTATAATATAAACGTGTACCGCAACATGACTTCAACACGATTGCGTCCGCCTTTCCTCTTATCTTGAAGCCGTCGCCGTGTCACCCAACGGTCATGTCGTCACCTCGTCCCGCTTATCTGGTCCATTATCATCTTGCCATGAAACCTGTCACTGTTGTTGCCTCGTCGCATCATCTGTCACTGTCGTAGCCTCGTCTTGTAATCTGTCAAGATGTTTGTTGACTCGACTAATCAGGTGTCACCGTCACATGTTATAGCAGTAAAACCTGTAACATGACAATGACTGGCAGAACGTTTCTAAACAGGCATTTCTAACACTCCTCCTCGGTTTCATCCTGAGTTGTCTTCAACCCGAACATCATGCGCAGTTCCTCCATTCTTGGTGCCGGCAGCGACTTCATCGTCAGGATGTCGGCCATCATGCCTTGGGGCTTGACAAATCTTTGAGCCACGATCCTTTCTTTCGCGTAATTGCAGATGAACTTGAATCTGGTGTTCACGTGCTTGGCGCTTGACGTACTCTCCTCCGACTTGATCTGCTTAATTGCCGCTCAGTTATCCATCCACATCGGCATAGGTTTGTAGACTATCAGCTTTAACTCGTCAAAAGCCCTTTCATCCCTAGCAGCTCGCGTCCAGTGTAAGATGCCGCGATGAATTCTGCCTCCATGGCGCTCAGCGACACACTAGACTGTTACTTACACAACTAAAAAACAACAGAGCCATCCATGGTCAGAATACAACCAGAAACAGAATTACGGTCCGATTTGTCACCCGCGAAGTATGCGTCGCTCCAGCACTCGACTTGCATATCCTTGGAAACCGATCTATCACCGCCCAGATGTAGCTTTGAATTTTTCGACATCTTCAGGTAGCGCATGATCCTTTTTGCGGTCTCCCAATCCTTAATCGTTGGCTTGTGCGTCTGTCATGCGTGTGCATCAACGGTATCGTTGCAGCGTCTTTTTATACGTGCAATCAATATCGAGCGCGTCGCCATAACATCGGGCATATTTTGCAGATGCCAAAAAAGCTAAAAAGAGGTCTGTGAAAATATTAATGACGTCAAGTCTTGCTGCTGCATGCTGCAATCCGTCTTGTAGATGATGAAACAGTACTTCCATGGCTTCTGTTACGCCCAGATTTTCTTTCTTTGTATCACGTATCAGCTTGTAAGCATCATTAATGATTACTAGCAGGCCGTCGTTGCACGGGTACCCCAAAACGTCCCGCAGAATAATTGCTGGCTTTGCACCACGGTTTTAAAGCCTCCTCAAATTGTCAAACACACTTGAATTCCAGATTTTACGTCTTAAAGCAGGTAGTACAGCCTGTTCTTCTTCGCTTGCTTGCGGGTGTCCACGATGCTGGTTGCACGGAGATTTCAACTGATAAGAACCGTTTCTTGACCACATTGTACTACAGCATGGGCAATCAAATCTGAAAAAAGGCTTCCGTCTGCCTGTTGGTGATGATAGAAGCTTTAGTTGATGCCTTTCCCCTTGTACGCATTCTATGCATACTCGATAATCGTCCTGACTTTTGACACGCAAGTCAAATCCATTATGGCTGAGCGTGGGCAAAATTCACACCATTGGTAGCTGCCAATCTTTTATGAACTCTGATAAGAGTTACTCTTGTGGCGTCCAACTCGAAGGTGAGCCTTTAACTTGTTGCAATGCTATTTCGTGACAAAACCCTAGTATAATGGAATTGACATGTTCATTCGTGTTGGCCTTGTAACTTAGATGATGAAAAGGGTACATCCAAGGAAAAAGAGGGTGGAATCATACAGGAAACGGATAAGGAGCAGTTTCACTGTCTGAATTGTGAATAAAGAGGTATCCATAAATCTAGAGAAGTAAAATACTAAGTAATCGTCTTGATGCGGGCATTTTACAAAAATGACCGGGCATTTACGAGTTGCCATTAAAAATGCCTCAAGTAATTAAGAAATTAAAACTTGTCCACTTCCTTGTATACTCCAAAAGGGTGGCACACATGTATCGACAGGATGCTTTGTTGAAGGACGAAATCGATAATAATTACTTTCCGCACGCATAATGATAAGATGCCTGACTTTCTTTACTTCAAGAACTCACCACGTACAGCGTATTATCCATTTTATTTTTAATATCGTTGACATTACCAGATCGGATTAGCTTTTACGTGTGACGTAAAAGCTGTCGTCTTCTACGTTCAGCATGTTCATGTTAAACGGACACTAAGTAGTCGTTGGACGGACTACGAAGTGCTACCAGGTGTAACAGGACACCCTTTGTTTGGGGTGCCACGAAACTTCACATGTAATTATACGTACAGAGGAAGCTTATCTACTTAAACGACTCGTTCGAGTAAAGGTAAAAGGAGAACTGTATTTGATACAGTCAAGTTATCAATATAACTTCAGTCTTTATCTTACTAAATTGAAATGCGTCATAGTATGACGATATCCTACTCACTGCTAATTGCGCGCGTCTAGCAGCAATTGGTGGTAATCTTGTTGATACGTCTTGTTTAACCCAAAACTATAAGCAGCGCATGAATAGCATTTTAATATTAGATAATGTTCCTTCTAATTATCCATCTCAGATAACATGGATAAGGGATTGTCACGCTGAAAAATCTTCCTATCGACACCTGTACATATCACGCATAAAGATTCCCCGTTACACCCAACGTCAGCAAGGCATTTTTTACCCGACGTCTTCTGTCCATCTCGAAGGACAGTGAGCTCCGGCATAGCTCACCATAGGGCATAGTTGATGCGATTTGACGCTGCATATGTAGATAATGAGCATGGATATGTCATGGCAATCCCGCAAAGGCGTTTCTGGCGACAAATGATCAATCGATGCAAAGTACGCAACGGAACACAAAAGCCTGTAGGTCGTCAGCTTGTCATCGAATGTAGACTCACTATGAAGATACAATCAGTGCTGTCAGGCATCCAACTAATAGGCATTGGTCTGTATTGACTCGTGAGGCATGACTATGTTACAGGTTCTTGCTTCCGTTGCTTCCGCGGAAGAAAAAATGCAGGAGCGTACTACTATTATAACCGACTCATCTACAGTTCGATTAAATTTGGCAAATGCTAAGCGACTGGGTTCTTATTTTCGGCTGGAACTAATCTGTACAACACCACTGAAGTGTCGCCATTCGCATTGACAAACCCTTTATAAATTAGTAAATTGAGAGTCGAACAGAAACAATAAATTCATGTTCGTCTATCTTAAGCAAAAATATGCGCTGTGATGATATAGTGTACGAACAGGAAGCAAATGCCGATCAAACAACAAAAACAAATATAGCAGTAGCACTATAGTACAAAAATCGCTACAAAGCAGTTGTAACACCACGAATACTAACAGCAGTAGCAAGAGCAGAAGTAATAAAGGAGTAGTAAAGCAGCAGAATTAATATATAAATTAGTACAAACAACAGCAAATGCAGCAACACCTAAAACAATGACATCATCAGCATTACCACCATCACCCTTACCACTAGCACCACCAGCAGCATCAGATCTCATTATAACTGACAAAAACAACGGCTACAGCGACAGTGATAGCAATAAAACGATACGAACAACTGACGCAAAGTAACTATTGTAAAAATAGTAACATCAGAAGCAATAACAACAATAATTCGGACAAAAGAAAACTGTGCTATTAGTAATAGCAGAAAAGGTCACGGTTGTCTACATTACGGCATGGGCCGACGATATAAAGACCCGTTCACATCTTACTGTGCCGTCCGCGACCAAAACGGGTGGCTGGGTACGCAGCACGCCCGCGGCAGAACCCCTCCACGGCTCACCCTACAGAGCGGGGGTCGGGTACAGCCGTGTTCAATGGAAATTAAAATAGGACTTAATAATGGTTTTTTAATTTGTGTACCTCGTTGATTGAGTGTACATGGACGTGACTCATTTTAGTGGGATAATCGCAAAAGATGAAAGTATTTGAATGTTTTAAAAAACGTGACACGACATGTATAAAAATGAATTTATTCTAGTTTATGACACGGCTGTAAACGAACTTAAAGCTAAAACCCGAGTGATGCTGCCCTTCGACTTTTTAAGATCTACGCAGCTATACAACAGAAAGATGTGTAATCTTGCTATCAGCACGTCAAACTTTGGATAAAAAAGGACGTACAGTCATTTCTCGAGCTGAAGTAAAAATTTCAGCTATAGCCTAAGGAAACCAAAATGTACACCGTAGTCGGCAGTGAAGACCACCTCTCCCTCGTTTGTCGTTTCACTCAGCCATACAATCAGAGACCAGTTGATACGACCCCAATTAATTGCTAATGCGGGAATAACCTGTGGTTGAATCTCCCGTGACGTCATCTAATTGCGGCGCTCATCTCGAGAAAGAGACTTTTTGAGTTAGTAGTGACAGCAGTTCAGTGCTACCAAGTCACAATTTATCAAAAGACCGTCGGTTCCATGCTGATTACCGAAGATCAAAGTATTGTTAAAATTCAAGCCGTTTTACAAGTGAAATTTATTCGTCTGGCAGAAAGAACCAAAAAAACTAGCATCAAATCTCGAGGTAAGGAATCCGGTGACTGGGTGCGTAGACCGTACCAGCGTGGGAGGTGTGTATTACTGATACAAACAACCGTACGACATTCATCCTTTCTGAGGCCTAACACTAAAAATGATTTCATTCTCTTTAAATCACACTACGATTATAATTTTGTGACATATGGGACTAAAGGAAATTTGACAACTATTTGACATTGTTAATTTCCAGCCAAGCGTGGTTCCATGTACCTACTGATCACTTAAGTAGCTTAAGGCTGCACGATAAACTAAGATGTATTTAAAATAAAATGTATCCTCTCACATTATGGTAAACTTTAAGATCCTGTCACCTTTATGCAGTTATTCCTTTTTAAACGTCATTATTAAGAATTTTTTTATTTTCCAGTTATTCGAGGATTTTTATTTGTATTCAATGATTTGGGGTACGTTTTTGTTCTTTAATTATCGGGAGCAGTGTATGATTTTTCGTGGTTAATAAGGCATTTCTATTATACCATTGTTAGATCCATTATTGTTTGGGAACCCAAATCTCCCCTCAGTTTTCTGGTAAAATACCCTCAGTTTGATATAATGCTTCTTGATTGGCTACGTTATTAGTATGACTTGCGGTAATTATAACATAATAACCGAATTCAAAAAATCATTTTTCCTTATTCAGTTTTTTTGTAACCGCATTTAAGTGTCCTTCAGCGCAAGATTGTGTTAGATTTGCCAAAACGTTTGCGCACTTGTATCCTCTAAGTCCGCGTATGCTCTCAATCGCTTATTACACCTTAAAGATTAAAGCTTCTACTACAGCAGGCAATCTCCATCAGTCTTATATGCAAAGGTTTGTACGATATTATGTAGAAAGATGTCCCCTATCTTTACTATTAACTTTGAAGTGCATTCGGATCATTCGGGTCGCGTGCAAGCGACGCGTGTTTTAAAATTATTTCATTTTCGTTAGATTATAATAATAATTCCCGTGCTGGTCCGGATCTGCTAACGTGCAATGTAGGTCCGCATACGAGCATGCACATGTCATAGAGATGATTGTGCACTGGAAGCTTCTGACAAGTACACATGTGTAGCTAATACAGATGATTCTTCTATCACTAAGATGATAATGATCCAGAGCAAGTGATATACTGTTTTACGGTTGTCCAGTTGCTGGTGCTAAAAATGAAGCCAAGGAAAATGCATCCTCGTGTAAGCAAGAGTCTATTTCAGTAATGCAAGATTGATAATTACCACAAAGTCAAAAGCTCGTACTGAGGAATTTAGTCGAATCTACATATAGATATTCAAATTGGTTTTGCTAAGTTCTGTAGGTGTTGGTTCGATTTAATTTTTTTATCGTTGTGCATTGTGACCCGTTCATATGCCACGAACGTGTCTTCTTCGTATCTTCTATCGGATGTATTGCATTAATGATGCGGACCCTTGCTTGCTTTGGTTTTATATGATGGCTGTACACTTAATCATTACTCACTCACATCTTTTGACTTATAGACATCGCAAGCTGTGGCTGGAACGCTAACAACGACATTCACCTAACGACAATTTTGCGCAAAAAAGGCCTAATTGTATACGGGTAAGATAAAAATTAATTTAAAATTTAACTGATAGTGACATTGCTCACTCATATCGTAACTGATGTATTGCCAATCTTGAAGCGTTATATCCAAGCGGAAGGATTTTTTAGATAATGGAGGGGAGATTAATGGCTCTCTTATGTTTGCATGACAAAAAATAATTAATAAATGAAAATTGAACAAAAGGAAAAACGTATTATGTATTAGGTTGCGGGTATATGATATTACAAAGAGGGTGCAAATTTAAGGCAGAGGGGCGTAAAAACGTATAAAAGGATAGGTACACTTTGACTTTTTGATGCGTACACATCCAGTCGAAGTGTTTAATTTTAACACATTTAATTTTTAGCATCTGTACTGCAAATAGAATAAGCTGTCTCTTTTTAATATAAAGCAGTTCTGCAATTTAGATTTAGTAGAAATGATAGTCAGAATATTACGATGTCAAAGCATGTAAATGCGTAAAATGGTATTTGCTCGTGCCACCTGCAGAGGATGTCTAGGCGTCGCCGACGGGTACAAAAACGGATAAAGATATTAATACGGTAAATCATGGGTACACATTATTTAGAAGTCTCTTTAGAAAATGCCATGCGAATGGACCAGAAAATATCGGCTATCTGCTCTTAAGATGGTATGTAAATAACCGACGTAAACAATCAATATGGAGAGTCGTGAAATCTTTGCATGCAGTTCTTAGTGCCCATTCACCGTCACAGCTATAATTTAGTTTAGTGGCTAACGATTATAAAAATGGCCTAACTATTTAATAACAGAAGTGTTGCCACTGTGGCATTCTGCTAGTTGTATACGCTGACGGGACGGGGAGATAAACTACGAATGACCAGAAAAGCACATCTGTGTAACAGGGTGAATCGTTACATAACAATTTATAAGAAATTGTTAATAGAATATAACTATAAGAGTTATATTCTCAGAATATTGTCATAAGGACAATATTCTGTAGCACTTCCAAGTAGTTCCTAATTGGTTGATATAGGCCATTATATCAACCAACGAAGACGCGCCACGACAGACGCACGCAATGAGTGGTGAGCAGATAACTGATTTACACATTTGTATTTAGACATAGTTAGATGAAGATAAATAGTGATTTATTGCAGACATTAACTATTATAAATACAGTTCTACTTTTTACTCTAACCAAGTACTCGCTTCTTCTTACCGTCTTCCTCTGCACGTACGAGTGTACGTGAAGTTACGAGGCACCGCCTTATTCTGTTATCAGAATAAGTAGCTTGTACTGTCACCAGTACAAGCTTCAGGGTGCCCCGTTACACCTGGTAGCACTTCGTAGTCCGTCCAAGGACCGCGTTCACATCCAACATGAATATGTTGGATGATGAAGATGACCAAAGCTTTCACGCTACGCGTGACGGCTACTCCCATTTGAGCGATGTCGAATGGGATGCGGTTGAACGAATGGGTTCGACCATGGGCATCCAGGCTGTTAGCGTCATGCTAGAGGCTCTCAATAGAGATGCCCAACATGCTACTATCGCCAAGTTCATTCAAAATGAACTTGACGCAGAACGCGAGAAAGTAGCCTTGCTTCACCAACAAGGTTCTCAACAAGCAGAGTTGTTGAGAGAACAAGGTGCTCAACAGTTTGAACTGTTGAGACAGCAGCAGGCTGCTGCTGGTGGGTCGATGCACTCGCGTCGACCCGAGACTTTGAAGATTGACATCTCCAAGTATAGGGGAGTCGAAGAGGACTCCCTATTGAGATGGTTCGTCGAATTGGATGACGCCATAAGGGCGCGTCGCATCGACGACGGGGATATGCAAGTTCCATTTGCCCAGTCAAATCTGGCAGGACGTGCCAAGACTTGGGCACTGGGGCTCAAGCTGCACGACCCATATGCGTTTGGGTCGTTGGAAGTCTTCAAGTCGGGGCTCAGACAAACGTTTGAACCGCCTAGAGCTGAGTTCAGAGCTCGAACCGAACTCTTGAAGCTCAAGCAGGGTAAGCGTGATGTGCACGCTTACGCTCAACATATACGACATCTCACGAGTTGTATAAGTTCCAATCCGGTGGATGAACACACGTTGGTTTCGGTGTTCATGCAGGGTCTTGCGGATGGTCCCGTCAAGACTCACCTGTTCCGGCTTGAACTAGATTCACTAGAACAAGCCATTTCAATTGCGGAGCAGGAAGACTTCAGTCTGAGACAGGCTCGCGCCAGCTCGACATCATATCGTCAACCGAGACGATATGACAACGGAGGTCCAGAGCCGATGGAACTCTGTTATGTAGAGAGCGAGAAGGCTCGCTCTACAGGCTACAAGAAGTTGCAGAGATGCAACAGATGTCAAAAGACAGGACACTACGCTTACGAGTATAGTGCCCCTCGTCCAGTGTCTCGCGACACTGGGCGTAGTGACCGTCCACCCATGAGAAAGGGGCAGGGACGAGGGTCCGCAGTTGGTGCAAAAGACGCAACAACGGGATGGACCGTCAAAAAACGGACAGGATCAGTAGGTGCGGAGCACCCTACTGATCCAGCAACGTCAAGAGAATTTGTAGGCCTCTTGATGAAGGTTGCTCCCAACACACAGACATTGTGCGTTGCTGCTCTAGGTAATGAGATCTCACTCATTACCTTGAAACTCGAAGTGACGAATAAGTTGTCCCTTCGAGCTCTAGTCGATTGTGGGGCGTCCAACAATTTTGTGCGACGCCAATCGCTAGAAGATGGTCACTTTAAATTCAGTGAATGTGACACACCTCCTACGAGGATGACGGTACGTCTTGCGACAGGCGCATCCGTAACCGTCATGAAGCGTATAGTGAAGATTCACTATACGCTAGAAGATACCCAATACGACGATGACTTTATCGTATTGGATTTGGATGACAAATTTGATGTCATCCTTGGAATACCGTGGCTCAGAAGGTACGAACCACGGGTAAACTGGCAACATCGGACAGTAACGATGCCTGCCGCTTGTTCATCAGATGGCCATCTGATGAACGTTTTGGAGCGTCCACAAGCGTGTGGATGTACTACGAGTGAGTGCGATGGCCTCACTTGTGGTACGGTCGTTAGTACGACTGCACAAAACCTTAGTGTACCAAACGGTTACACTTCGGAGCAAAGTTCCGGCGGCTGTGAGGAAACACAGGCTGCGCCGAAGGTCCACCACTCGAATAAGTCGGGTGGACTGGGACAAAGATGTATCCCTAGAGGGGAACATCTAGAAGAGAAACAATCGATCGCTCAGGTTAAGCGAAACGATAATCCTAGATCGACTGGAGAGTCTTTCGTAGAGGATCTCGCTGTGGTTGCGCAACCCCAGCTAGAGGAAGTAAAGGGAATAAGTCCCAAGATTACAAATACGGCGGAAATAAGTTCCCCGAAACCCGCGGGAATAAGTCCCCGGGAAGACGAAGGAATAAGTCCTTCGAAGCCTGAGGGAATAAGTCCCCAGGAAATGACAGAGACATTGAATGTCATAGTCAATAACGGATCATGTGTAGGCGCTTATACACTTGATCTGATTGCGCCTCCGAAGTTAACTTCGGAGATCACTCAGTTGCCAACGCTCGAACATAAAAGATTCTTGCGTGATCTGCGTAGTGGCAAAGTCAAGCAGATCTGCATACTCGTCGCTGAAGACGAGTATGTAACCGACATAAGGTCAGCAACAGTGTTTACTGAGAACGAGAGAGTTCTCAGTAGTTCATCTATGGACGAGAGTGTCCTAGATGAAAAGACACGAATTGAGCGATATGAGTCCCAATCATGGGAATCGCTCAAGGAAAATCCTCTCTATGAAGATTTGGTTGAATTCAAGGATGTATTCCCTGAAACTGTTCCGTGCGAATTACCGAAGGATAAAGGTATTCGACACGAAGTCGAGCTTAAACCAGGCTCGAAGTACTGTGTCATGAAGCAGTGGCCACTGCCTCGTGAACAAGTACTTGCGATCGACAAGTTCTTTGCCGATCGTTTAGCAGCGGGCCATGTGAGGGAATCAACTTCCCCACATAGCTCTCCGACCTTCTGTGTGCGAAAAGCAACAGGAGGGTGGCGGATAGTGCACGCGCTCAACAAATTGAACGCTGCAACGGTACCGGCTCAGACGCCGATACCGAGGAAGGACGTAATCATTGATGGTATGTCAAAGAGTACCATCTTTTCGTCCATGGATTTGATGGATGGCTTCTATCAAATCCTAATGCGGGAACGGGATATACCCTATACCGCAGTTAGCACGCCTAGCGGCATGCTCTGGGAATGGCTAGTAATGCCACAAGGGCTCAGTAATGCCCCTGCCACGTTCAACAGGTGTGTATCACATCTGTTGAGGCCAGTACGAGAATTCGCGCCGAGTTATTTCGATGACGTATTCATCCATAGTCGAGCTATGGATGGAAAGTCGGACGTTGAGGTTCACAAGTACCACGTCCGACAAGTTCTTACAATCATGCGAAAGCATCAATTGTATGCAAACCTCAAGAAGTGTATATTTGCAGCAAGCGAAATACCACTTCTTGGGTGCATCGTTGGTAAGAACGGTGTACGTCCTGATCCCGAAAAGATCAAGGCGATCACCGACTGGCCCGTGCCGGTCGATGTCAAAGGTCTTCGAAAATTCCTTGGGCTAGCGGCGTATTTGCATAAGTATTCACGCAATTACGCCGAGATGACTGTACACCTCTCTCGTTTGTTGAAAAAGAACGAGAGGTGGTTATGGAACGCTGAATGTCAACGCTCCTTTGAGGGTATCAAGCAGAGCTTGATACAATCCCCAGTCCTAGCAATAGCCGATCAGGACAGGCCATTTCATGTGGTCTGTGATGCCAGCGATTTCGCAATCGGCTGTGCATTAATGCAGTACGACCTTGAAGGCGTTGAACGCGTCGTCTGCTATCAGTCGCGTCAGCTGCAACCAGCTGAGCGGAACTATCCAGTGCATGACAAGGAACTCCTTGCCATGAAGTATGCACTCGCGAAGTTCAGAGTCTATCTATTAGGAGATAGACCCTTCGTTGTTTACACTGACCATGCGTCCTTACGCACGGCAGTGAACAGCCCGCACCTTTCACAACGAATGGCGCGGTGGTTGTCATTCTTTGCAGAATACAACTTTACGGTCGAGTACAAACCAGGACGACTTAATGTCGTCGCTGATGCACTCTCACGTCGTCCCGACTTTGAAACAGTCGCGAAACCCAACAGTGAGACAGTCACTGTTGCGGTTATGACGTCCTCAGTTCCATCTACAACGTTGTATGATGATGTGAGGCGGGCATACGCCCAAGATGGTGAGATAGTGAAGTTGTTGTCACATCTCTCCCAACCATCTCGAGAATCGTTGAAACGATTGTCGTCTGCGTATCGATCTGCATCAGATCGATACACTACTCGTAACGGTTTACTGTACTATACAGCCGTTTCTGGTGACACACCACGTGTTGTCATTCCAGATGATATTGATCTGCGTTTGCGGATCATGTTCGAGTATCACGATGCTCCTATAGGAGGACATCGTGGCCGAGAGAAAACATATCTCACGGTAAGTCGAGACTTTTACTGGCCCCGCCAGTATCAGTTTGTGCGAAAGTATGTTCGCGCATGCGAAGTCTGCCAACGAGTGAAGTCAAGTCCTTCACTGCGTGCACCTTTACAGCCTCTACCGGTTCCGGCTGAGTGCTGGGAATCCATCTCAATGGATTTCGTCTTCGGGTTACCCAAAGACGCACGCGGGAATACGGGTATTCTCGTATTTGTTGACAGATTCAGCAAAATGGTACACCTTGTGGCTGTACCAGAGACAATCACGGCAAGAGGCTGTGCTTGTGTCTTTATTGACACCATCTTCCGACTTCATGGGTTGCCCCGTGAACTCGTTTCAGACAGAGATCCACGATTCACTGCTGATTTCTGGCGTTCCGTGTTCAAATCACTCGGAACGCGCTTGAAGATGTCAACATCTGATCATCCAGAGTCAGATGGTCAGACGGAACGTGCCAATCGTGTCCTTGAAGAGATACTTCGAGGATACGTACACTCCTTTAAGAGTTGGAGTGAGTTTTTTGCCGATGGTAGAGTTTGCCATCAACAACTCGGTGCATGCGTCCACGACACATACACCGTTTTACGTGAATGGCTTGCGCCATCCGCGTGTACCCACCTTACTAGAGTGTAACTCTGGTTTAAGGGGGGAGGGACTCGCGCGAGCAAAAACCGATTTGGTTCACGCTCATCACGCTCTGACGAAGAAGTCATTGCGTTTGATGCCGATATCGATAACATCGATATCGAAGAAGATGATGCCAGTGAGAGTGCGGAAGCCCTCACTGAAGACAATGATCCCAGTGAGAGTGCGGAAGCCCTCACTGAAGAAAAGGTTGTTGTCGCTGCAGTGCGCTCACAGCACACTGAAGCTAACGAGTCATCAGATGAGTTCATACTGGCTCGTGAAACGGTAGTCCGTTTTGTGCAAGACTCCATCGCCGAAGCGGTGGATAAGCAAAAGCAAAACGCTGACAAGAATGGAAGGGCAAACACTCTTTTATTTAATAAAGGTGACTTAGTCCTACTGTCTACGGTTAATCTACCAAAGCATGTAGTGACTAACTTGGGTAGCAGTAAACTACTACCCAAGTACATTGGCCCATTTCGTGTATTGCACCGCCTAGGCAATGCATACACGATCGAGTTACCACGTAAGATGCGAACGCATCCCACGTTTTACGTTGGTCGGCTTAAGCCGTACCATCAGTACGCTGCTTCTTCCGATGAAGAACGCCCTTGCGCTCTAGCATCTCGCAGAGAGCCTTGTGCTCCCGATGGTGGGCATCAACAAGGGTCTGAAGAGCAGTTATCTCAGCCCGAGACCGATCAACAATCCCACGAGCTACCCTTAGCTCGTCACGAAGAGATGTCAGAGATCTCTCGTTCTCAAGCTGAGCAAAGGCAAACTCAGCTCGATGCTTCGAGGCAGTGTCCACCATCTGGAGACGCCTATTCCGCTCATGCTCGAGATCGTCGCGTAACCCTTGCGTTACGCGATCAAAGAAGCTCTCGGGAACACACCGATCCACATGATCGTGTGGAGAGCGTCTTTCCTCCTCCTCCACCTCCATTAGAGGACTCTCGCGGTGGCCAGCGCTATCTAGTTGAGCAGCTGTTGAACCACCGCGACGTGAACTGGACGTCGGACGAGTTACCTCGTCCGGTGGCGCGGCTATCCCCCGTCCTGGGATTCTTGGGAGCCCCGCTCCCAATTGATGGTTGACGTACTGGGTCTGGTCGAGCAGTACGACGCGACACATCCTGTGCCGCAGAAGGACCGCCGGAGAAAGTCTTCCCGGCACGGTCGTAAAGGGATTTCAGGTTGTCAATCCCTTCGTACATCTCAGTAGAGACACGTACGCGCCACCACGGGCTGGTAAGGAGGTAAGCCTCCTTAGGTGCTCGTGCAGAGTTGTTCACACAACATGGGCACGAGTCTCCCCAAGAGAGGCAGGGTAATCCTTTCTCCCTTGACAGACGATGCAGCTTGTAGCGTGCACCTGTCGGGGTTCGCTTTTCAAACTTATCACGAGCTTTGATAAGTTTGTCGTTCCAAGCGTCACGACCTACATCCTCGAGATTATGGATGTAGGCGTTCCACGCCTGAAGTAGTGAGGGACCATCACGTTTGTGATTCCCACTGTACCATCGATGTCTGAAGAAAGCATCGATGAAGAACTCATGTTCAGCGCGATAGTCTTTCGCGCTGGGGTCAAGGTGATGAATCCTTGACGAATCGAACAATCGTGTTCGATAACGATCACTCGTCGTCGCCGACAAGTGATCCATGACGAGATTTAGGAGGCATCCATGCCTTCTTTTCTGGAGCGAGACGCAACACATTGCGGTCCCGCTCTTCCTGCGACGTGCCGACAGAAGTACTGGCACCTCGCTGTGAAGTGGTGTCCATTGGAGAAACGACACCACTATTAGCGCCCGAGTCTCGCGACCTCGAGCGCCTTCGCTTCGGCGATGGTTCATCTGACTCATCAGATGAACCAAAGATGCTGCGACGCAAAGCATCGTCCATGCCACGCTTGGCAGGCGGCTTGGATTCAATTGCCGTCGATACGGATCCGTCATCCGTATCAGGAGAGTACGAGACACCGAGCTCGTACTCTGTGAAGACACGAGTGTCTTCATGACCAGCGCCTGCATCACCAGGTGATACAGGCTGAGTCGATTCAGCAACCGATGGGACATCAGTTGCTGTAGTTTCTGCTTCGGAGTCCGCACAGAGACGTGCAGACGCGCTCTCGGCGGCCTTGCTCGCGCATCGCATGGGCTTGTTTACCATGCGATGAGATGTTGGAAAGTGGACGCGGACCAACAAGTGCAAACCCCGTCCCAAATGATTTGGGACGAGTATCCATTTAGTCAATCCGTCACTAAAGTGACTGATGGTTAAGGGGGGGTGATGTAACGGGGTGAATCGTTACATAAAAATTTATAAGAAATTGTTAATAGAATATAACTATAAGAGTTATATTCTCAGAATATTGTCATAAGGACAATATTCTGTAGCACTTCCAAGTAGTTCCTAATTGGTTGATATAGGCCATTATATCAACCAACGAAGACGCGCCACGACAGACGCACGCAATGAGTGGTGAGCAGATAACTGATTTACACATTTGTATTTAGACATAGTTAGATGAAGATAAATAGTGATTTATTGCAGACATTAACTATTATAAATACAGTTCTACTTTTTACTCTAACCAAGTACTCGCTTCTTCTTACCGTCTTCCTCTGCACGTACGAGTGTACGTGAAGTTACGAGGCACCGCCTTATTCTGTTATCAGAATAAGTAGCTTGTACTGTCACCAGTACAAGCTTCAGGGTGCCCCGTTACAATCTGTCTGTCCCGCCGCTATCCTTTGGGCATGCGATGTATCAAAATGACGCATTTTACGATCCAGTTGTGGCAGGACGCGTTCGTTTTTTAAGGTTAAGAATAAAAATCTTGTATAGCAAAAATACCTCAACCAAGTAGTTGATGTCGATCTAGGTAGAATCTAACGTTCTTGTATTTAACTATATCGCTTTCTTTATGCATCGCTCAGCGCGAATTAATTTTTTGACTGATCGTGTGTGTTTTCAAGTGAACAGTTTACAATTACAATCTCTGATGAGTTAAAGGTAAATACCAAAGTGTTCTAATGATTGAGGTCCTTAGTTCTCATGCTAACCATGTTACATCTAAGTGCTATATCTACGATTTGTTTCCATCGTACAAGAAACACAGTCGTCCCAACGTTCTTACACTACCTGGTGATCTTTTGGTAATCAGTTTACCAGACGACAGCTGTACCTCAGATATATCTACCTTATGTTATCACGAAAATAAGTCACACCCAATTACTGATATCCAATAAACATGCGTCCATAAAATACATACATACGGTGTACCTTGTCAACACTTTTACTCACCGCTATTGTGATGTGTTAGCGGTCTTGACTCCACTTGTTTTTCACAGGAACTTGAGTCTATTGGTTGCCAAAGCCTTCATCAGCATATCTGCCACTTGATCTTCTGTCATGATATTCATGACTAATATTGTTTCACCCACGACATTTTCTCGGATAGTGATGGCGAATGTCGTTTTTTTTGCACTCGTTGTATCCGATGTTGCTTGCCAATGCGATCACTTTTTGTTGTCCTTCCAGCCTTCGGTTGCTCCCACTTTCTTGTGTCTTAGGTCCTTCAGCATCAATCGTACCCAGCGAACTTCCTGCTTACATAAACTTAGTGCCATGTATTCTGCTTCAGCAGTACTCAGTGACACTGTTCGTTAACACCTTGACTTGTACACGACTGGTGCGCCTATAAAAATGATCATGATGTCTAAGACAGCTTATCGATCATCGATGCTGCTACCCCAGTCAGCGTGCAGGCCCTCAGCTTTATCTTGACATCTGTAAGGTCGTATACAATCCTGATGTTGCGCGTCATTTAAAGGTATCGCAGCACCCGAATTGCTGCTTTCCAGAGCTGTTGTCCAGGATTCTCCAAGAACCTTGACAGATGAGTCACGATGCATGCCACATCCGGGCGGGTGCATGTCATGATGTACATCACACATCCGATTAGCGACCGATATGGTCTTGTACCGATGTTCGATCGCTCAGCACTTGTGGTCGGTAACTGCCTATTTATAATCTTGAGATCCGCTTCTCATGGATTCACCACTGCCTTCGCATCTTTCTGGTTAAACTATCGCACTACATCGTCGATATACCTAGTCTGCTTGTTTGCCAGAATCCCAGCCCTTGAGTTATGTTTGACCTCCATACCCAGAATGAACTTGGTCGTCCCAAGTTCCTTCATCTTGAACGATCCTTACAGCGTATTCTTGACCGATGCAATCTTGTAATTTGTTTTGGCTGCGATAATCGTGCTATCGGAATACAGGCAAATATATACCATGTTGCTGTGATTGCGTTGCACGTAAACAAATTTGTCGGCCCCACAGCTCTAAAATTCAACTTTTATACTAATTGTATGAATGGGTTCGTTCCTTGCGCTCGCTGCTTGTTTAAGTCCATAAATGGCTTACTCCAGCTTGCAAACCATACCTTTAGTTGCTGAAAGCCCTTTCGGCACTTGCATGTGCACTTTCGCCTTAAGGGTTAATGTTCAGAAAAGCTGTAACCACATCCATTTGTTCGGAAGCATATCCCTTCGCCACGATCGCCGGTAATGCAAATCATATGGAGTTCATGTTAGCCACCAGTGAGTACTTCTCGAAAAAATCCACTCCGAACTTCTGCTTAAACCCCTTTGCAACAAGTCTTGCCTTGTACTTGATCACCGTGCCGTATTCATCCCGCTTTTTTGTGAACAACCATCTACATCCAATTTGTCGTACATTTTCGGGTTTTGTACAAAACCCGAAGACCCTTTTACCTTGCGCGCCCTCAGTTCTTCTTCCATAGCCTAGACCCACTTTAATAAATCATCACTTAAAATGACTTTTTGAAAAATTAATGGAGTGTCAGCAGTGTTTATAACGTTTGCGGCACACGCTAGTACTTCTTCAGCAAGTAGGCAATCATCGTCAAACCGTAATCTTTGGAAGATGGTGAACAAAAATATCCATCATTTTCATCATCGTCATCCGGTTGGAATCCGTTTTCAATCATGATCATAGGTTTTTAGATACGACTAATTTGAGCGGTTTGGGTAGAAAAATCATTTCTTTATCCATTCTTGGGTACTCTGTCAGCTCCGATCCAGGCGGCTCTTGGTCGTCCAGTACTTGCATCTAGTTTTCTTCATCAGACTCGTCCGGACACTCCATTGGCTCATCTTGAGCCGGTCTCTCACCGTTCTCGGCATCGATCGTGTCATCTTTAACTTTAATGACCTGGATGATTCTCTTGTTTCTCGATATCGGTGTGTCAAATGTTCCGCTGACATCTCGTTCGTCGACCTTACCGATTGTACAGCTTGCAGCTTGTGTGCAAATAAGTCGTAAACTCCGCGTATCCGAGAAACAAACGTATAAAACCTTTTGGGCTCAACATGGTACGCTTGGTCTTGTCCACGTGTGCATAATTCATCGACCCAAACACACGCAAGTGTTCCAAGCATGGGCCACCCCAAATCTCATTTCATAAGGTGTGGTACCTGGGTGTACCCTGCTGGTCGATCGGTTCATTAGGTACACTGCCGTGTTGACCGCTTCTGTCCACCAATACATCAATACGCCTTTAATTTGCATCATTGATCTTGCTTTCTACATTACAGTCCGGTTGGCTCGTTCTGCCACGCCATTTTGCTGTGGGCTTCATTATACCGTTTTCTGGTGTACGATTCCTCTGGTCAAACAGTATTTGATTATTGCCTCGCTCAAAAATTCTGATCCGTTGTCCAAGCGAAGACACTTGATCCTGGCAGTCCACTGTGTTTCGTACAATGTCTTTGAACTTCTTGAACTTTATCAATACTTCTTTCTTCGCCTTGAGAAAATACGCCACCACATACAGAGATTGGTCGTCCTCAAAAGTGAGCACGTACTTAGCGTCACCTTATGACTTTGTCTTCATTGGGCCCATCACGTCCATGTGCAAAAGCTCCATTACAATTGACGCGTGTTTGGGATTATGATGGAAATCTCTTCACCGTCAAATTTCCTTCCATGCAGCCGCCGCAATAATTCTTGATCTTCTTTTTCTTGATCATCGGTGCCCCGTTGCTGCTAGTTGCGTTTTCAACTGCACTTCTTCGCTCGGATGCCCTATTCTAGCATGCCATAGCTCCCACTGATCTTTGACTTAAGCGCAATCCACATACTGTGCTATGTCTTGATGACATTCCAGCACATATGTCTTCATGACTTTCTAGCACATGTGTCTTGCCGATATTCTTTCCGGATGCCACTGCCTTGGACTTGCTCCAGATGATCCATGAATATTGAAGAAATTCAACACTCGTGCACCGGTCAGCCAATTTGCCGACGAACAGCAAACGTTGGTTCAAACATGGAATATGCAGAGCATCCGATACACGTATCCGTTTGCCTTTGGTGTATCTCAGGAGTATTTCAGCTTTTCTGGCAACGCGAACTTTCTTACCATTCGCAATGTTGACTTCAGTGTCGCTCGCAAATGTCTCGTATCCGACAAATTCTTCGCGATGCGGTGACATGTGTGCCGTCGCACCACTATTAATCAATTAACCAGCTGATCGACCACCCAAGGCAAATACGGTATCACCGTCACCGTTTCCGTTCCGGGTGGGGCAATCACGCTTAAAAAGTTCGACCTGGTTGCCGATGAAGCACTTGCCTTTGAAGCCTTCATTCGTCCTTATACCGTGCCCCCTTTGACCATGTCCGTTTGCAGCCTTTTCGTTCTTCGAGCTTCTAAGATTGCTTCCATGGGTCATCTTCATTGCACGCTCATGACTTTTCTTCTCTTCTGTCGTCCTTCTTCTTTCAGCAGCTTCTCCTTGACCTCGATAGCGTGGTGTCTTTGGAATTTTTTCACGATGGAAGAAATCAGCTCATACTCCACCGGAAGGCTGCTCCGCAGAATCACCAATTATCGAGCTTCTTCTAGAGGTTCGTTAGTGTCGACAGCCCCACGACCACTTCATCATAATTGTCGAGGTGCTTGGACATCGTCATTCAGGATTCCATCTTATAATCATGGAGACGACAAATCATCGACACACTCATGTTTAGCGTCACCCGATTTTAGAAATCCCCGAGCTTATCCCAAGCATGACGAGATGGGGTCACCGAACGAATCTAGTGTGGTGCTCTATTGCAATCCCTAAATCAATTAACCCTTAAACCTTCATATCGTTGAGCACGTATCCTTCAGTTATCGCCGACGGGTCCTTCACATACTAAACATGTGCTCGAATTCCCTTCCGAATTTATAAAAAAGAATCTGGGTGCACAAAGCCTGCTAATTGGCTGATACATTTGGAAGTGTATCACTGGCTCAGAATGGCCGCCTTCGTCAATGGGTAAGAGTACCACGAGCACGTTTGTATGTGACGGCAGGCCCAGTAAGGGGTCCCCCTTGGATGAGACGACGAATTCTGCGGCTACGAGCAGCGACGATGGCGCGATTCCTGACAATATCTTGCCTGGACCGGCGAGTAACTTTTTATTACTAGCTCCGGCAATGTAACGGGGTTGCACGAAATCATGGTACTTTGTACCAGAGGTGTTACACACCTGAGGGTTCGCTTCTGTGAAGGTGATATAGAATATCTTATCGGTTTGTAGGGGCTGACAAGTGTCAGCCATTAGATACGAAAGATCTTTGAGTAGGATTAAGATATTCTATAGGCTTTAACATTAAATAAAATCAGTTCCCATTTTGATCTGAAAGACGCGTGGCTTGCGAGCCGTCTTGATCGTTGATCTCTGATCACTAAGAGTTAGCAACACCTCCTTGAGGTAGCTACTCTTGAGCACTAAGTGCTGTCGATTCACTGAATCGTTAGGTCCCCTGGAACAGGGATCTGAAGCTGTAAAGCTTGCTGACTCGTAAAGTCGTTAGTTCTTTGGAACTAAGTTGCTCGTAGAGCGTTAAGTCTTCCTCTGACTTAAGGAGCTGTGTAGCTCCGCTACACTTGGTAGCACTTGTAGTCAATCTACGCCTGAGTCTTTAAGACTGATCCTCTGTGAGGATGGAAAGCATCACTCCCCTATCTGAGGCCCAAAAGGTCGCGCTTGACAAGCTGACCGCATCTTTGGGTCCAGAGTACGTGGAGTTTCTTGTTTCACAAGGTCCTGAAGTGCTTAATGCACGTGTTGACGGCTTCATGCAGTATGAAGCGACCCTTTTAGGGCAGGTCCAAGACCAAATAGCGTCGGCTATGCCTACACGCTTCGTGTCTGTACCAGACGAAGAGGCTAAGCCTCGTCCACTTAAAGTGGACGTAAAAAACTACTCCGGCAAGGAGGGTGAGAATCTCATCCTCTGGATCCGTGAGATCGAGATGGCCATGAGATCAGGCCTGATCACGCTTGACCATCAACAGGTCTCGCTGGCTATCTCGAAGCTCGATGGTAGAGCTAGAGAATGGGCCTTGACGTGTAGCACGTCGGTGGACATAGCGTTTCCCACATGGGAGTCGCTCAAATCACAATTGGTACAGGTGTTTTCTCCACCTAACCAGGCTTACCGCGTGCGCTCACGCTTTCTTTCTACCCGCCAGGGTAAGAATGAATTATCGGACTATGTCCAAGAGCTGCGAACGCTCATGGCTGCAATGCAGTCTGACCCTCTGCCTGAAGCAGTCCATGTGACTATCTTCATGGAAGGTCTACGTACTGGCATTGCCAGAACCGAGGTTTTTCGGGTTCACCCCTCTACGTTTGAAGAGGCTGTGAGAATTGCTCTTAATGCTGAGCATAATTTCAAGTCGGCCAGACTTGGTTGGAATGGATACAATCCTCGCTCTGTGAGAGCAAACTATTCGGGTACCACTGCCTATAATAGGCCGGAACCGATGGATCTCAGCTATGCTGAAGATGGAGGTGAAGCTGAGCTTCGAGCTGCGGAGCAGCAACACGTTGTAAGACGATGCTTTATGTGCGGAAGCACTAAACACTTGCGGCCTGGTTGCCCTTTGCGTAAGCAACGCCAGACTACGAGCCAACACTCGACCCCGAGTCAGAAGTCTGGCATGGCACGGGGAAATGCCGACACCCAGTAGGCGCGGGGCGCCCTACTGGGGAAGAACTAAGTTCTGTTGAACCTTTAGGAGGTAAAGGAATGCAGGGCTTAGCCCCAAAGAGTACCATACCTACGGGTATGGTGCGTGGATACAAGTCTGGCTTGTTGGT
Source organism: Peronospora matthiolae (assembly GCA_921007115.2). Lineage (NCBI taxonomy): Eukaryota > Oomycota > Peronosporomycetes > Peronosporales > Peronosporaceae > Peronospora > Peronospora matthiolae. Next base: position 917,795 of record CAKLBY020000190.1, read on the forward strand.
CGCCGAGGCGAAAATTAAGGGCTTCGAGAAGCCTTGGTCGATATTGATCGATTCTGGAGCGTCTTGCAATTATGCTCGACGCCGTTCCCTTGAGGGAAGTCAGCGTTATGTTGAGGCGCTTACAGCGCATGAGGGTGATTCTATCACGGTTCGTTTAGCGACTGGAAGTCGCGTAACGGTGCCTAAAGTTCCATTGAACTTAGGTATAACGTTTTTAGACTTTGACAGTATTGAGCGCTGTCTTGTCCTAGATTTGGACGCGAGGTATGACCTCATCCTAGGCATGGCATGGCTAGAACGTCATGAGCCATGGATTGATTGGAGGTCGAAGACCTTAGGCGCAACGCGCAATGCTCCTGGTGGGGCTCTGGAGAGTCATGAACCCACCTCTGCTAGGAAGCAAAAGCGCTTTTGGCGCGAGCCTTTGACAGAAGATGTCAATGTGCTGGATATTGGAATGTCCGAGTTATCTAACTCCCATGTTACAAACATAAGTTTCGAGCCTAGCTCGTCTAAAACTAGTGAAACGGCACGTACTCCGTTGAGTGGTACTCGTTGTGATAACGAGTCACTGCATGCTGAAAGCATGGTTGGCCCTAGGGCCGAGTGATCAAGGACGTGATTCCTTTGATGTGTGTATGGTGGCACGTGAAACTACACCGAGTGCGGTCGGCCGTGAGAGCACCGCACTGAATGTCGGTAATGACATTGTTGGCGATACGCCGTATAGTGTGGGCGGCCGTGAGGGCACCACACCTAATGTCAGTAATGACATTGTTGGCGATACGCCGTATAGTGTGGGCGGCCGTGAGGGCACCACATCTAATGACAGTAATGACATTGTTGGCGATACGCCGTATAGTGTGGACGGCCGTGAGGGCACCACGCTTAACGCCGGTAATGGCGTTGTTGGCGATTCGCCATATGGTGTGGGCGGCCGTGAGGGCACCACACCTAATGTCGGTCAAGACAAAAGCTCTCGTATAGAGCATACTATGGTTGGTAGTAACCATGGGGACAATATTGTCCCGACCCCTAAGGGGAGTAAGGTCTCGAAGAGACAATCGAGACGCCGAGTAGCAGCTGTAAAGCGCCAGGCGTCCTCACAGTCACATAGTGAGATTATCAATACACTGTATACACTTGTTAATGGAGTGACTGGTCGGGTTGATGGCAGTGTTTGCCTTGAAACCCTTCCATCCGTGGACGCTCTTTGTGAGCTAGACGAAATGTCTGATGGCGAGTTTAGCCAGGCCTTGAAGGCAGGAGAGTTATCCGAGTTAGCGGTCATTAGACCTGATACTGAGTTGAACTCTTCCTCGTTAATGGATGAGTCTGTCCTAGAGGATACAAAGGCGGCACTTAGTGCACGAAGTGGATCTTCGATCCTTAAAGATCCGTCGGATCCGTTCTATCCTTTAGTCAAGGAATTTCAAGATGTGGTGTGTCACAACCCACCTTCTGCCTTACCTCCGGATAGAGGTGTACGTCATGAGATTGACTTGGTTCCAGGAACCAAATACTGTGTGACGCGACAGTGGCCGCTGCCACGAGAACAGTGTGACGTCATTGACGAGTTCTTTCGTGCAAAGCACGCGGCTGGCATGGTGCGTGAGAGTAAGTCTCCTCACTCTACGCCCACGTTTTGTGTGAAAAAGCCTAATGGGAAGTGGCGAATAGTGCATGCTTACAATAAGCTGAATGCAGCCACTATCCCGGCTCAAACACCGATTCCTCGCAAGGATGTTCTTCAGAACAATATGGAGGGATGTACAATGTACAGTGCCCTCGACTTAGTCGATGGATATTACCAACTGCTCATGCGAGCTAGTGATATCCCGCTGACAGCGGTCAGTACTCCGAGCGGTATGCTTTGGGAGTGGTTAGTGATGCCCCAAGGGCTATCTAACGCACCTGCAACGTTTAACCGGTTGGTAACGCAACTATTCAGACCTCATCGAGGCTATGCACAAACGTACTTTGATGACATTTTTGTCCATAGTCGTGCAATGAATGGGCGATCAGATGTGGATAACCACATTGATCATTTACGAGCTGTGCTCGAGTGCATGCGAACGAATAAGCTGTATGCGAACGCATCGAAGTGCATCTTCGGTGCGGAAGAGATTCCCTTTTTGGGATGCTTCATTGGGAAGCGAGGCCTTCGAGCGGATCCCGCTAAGGTAAAAGCCATAGTCGATTGGCCAGTCCCCAAGAACCAAAAGGACTTGCGTAAATGGCTTGGCCTTGCCAATTACTTACATAAGTATAGTGCAAATTACGCAGATATGGCTAGGCCATTGTCCAATCTCCTTAAAAAGGATGTGGGTTGGTGTTGGGGTAACACCGAACATAATGCTTTTGAAGCAGTTAAGGAGAGTCTCCTCCATGCGCCAATTTTGGCTTTGCCCGATTCTGGTCGGCCTTTCAGTGTCGTCTGTGACGCATCTGACTTTGCCATAGGCAGTGCTCTGTTACAAACAGATGTCGACGGACGCGAACGCGTCATCGCGTTTGAGTCTCGCCAGCTGAAAGCTGCAGAGAAGAACTATCCAGTTCATGACAAGGAGCTACTTGCGATGAAGTACGCTCTTGTTAAGTTCAGGGTACACCTGTTGGGCTCAAAGCCATTTGTGATCTATACCGATCATGCGTCGTTACGCACAGCGACACAGTCGCTTCATTTCTCGCAGAGAATGGCTCGTTGGCTCTCTTTTTTTGCGTAGTCTAGCTTCGACGTGAAGTATAAGCCGGGAAAACAGAATGTTTTGGATGACGCGATATCGCGTAGACCTGACTATGAGCTTGCTCATGTTACGACCCTGTCGTCGTCAGTCCCTGACTTAATTCGTGCGGCATATGCCAAGGACGATCAGTGTGTAGCTTTGCTACGTGCTCTTGGGAGCAATGAGTTTAAAGACTCGGACATAGAATTGTCGGCACGTTTACGTGCGAGGCTACATCGATATTCCATCGATAATGGCCTATTGTGCTATCGCACGGATATTGAGGACAACCCTCGTATCGTAGTACCTCATAATGAGGAATTAAAGTATCGGATCCTCTATGAGGCACATGATACTGCTTTAAGTGGTCATTTAGGTCGTGAGAAGACCTACAGCTCGGTGAGCCAAACTTATTCGTGGCCCAAACTATACAAGTGGGTGTGCAACTATGTGCGTACGTGCGAAACGTGTCAACGGGTAAAACCCTCGGCACATGCGGCGGCGCCGCTGGCTAGTTTGCCAGTACCCAGTGGTTGTTGGGAGTCCATTAGTATGGAATTTGTGTTTGGCCTACCGCGTGATGCGGCAGGCAACACTGGGATTGTGGTCTTTGTTGACCGATTGAGCAAGATGGCTCACTTAGCGGCAGTGCCGGACTCCATTGATGGAGAAGGAACAGCAAAGCTGTTTATGGATCGTGTGTTTCGACAACACGGATTGCCTGTGGCAATTATCTCTGATAGAGACCCCCGTTTTACGGGTAAGTTTTGGACGTCAGTCTTTAAAGTGCTCGGCACTCGACTGGACATGTCCACGGCGGATCATCCGCAGACCGATGGTCAGACTGAACGTGTCAACCGCGTCATCAACGACATTTTGCGCAGTATTTGCGCTGATACGCCTAGGCGTTGGAGCACAATGCTCCCTCTTGTTGAGTTTGCGTTGAATAACGCGGTGCATGCCTCGACAGGCTTTACTCCGTTCTATATAAACGGTCTCACTCACCCTCGCGTTCCGTTAACGCTATCACTACGTGAATCAGGGCTTAGTGGGGGAGAGATAGCCGAAGGCTTGGCTGATATCAGCCCTGCTACTGTTCAAAAACAGGTAAGCGAGTTTCTCGCAACGCGATTAAATGTCCTAAGACATGTGCGTGACGCAATGGCTGATAGCCAAGATACCCAAAAACAACAAGCTGATGCCAAAAGCAGAAATTGTATTGAACGTTATGAGGTCGGAGACCAAGTACTACTCAATGCTAAAAATCTACCTACAAATGTAGTGTCTGCTGTCTTTAAGACAAAGTTGCGTCCACGCTTTATTGGACCTTTCAAGGTCACGGCCAAAAGGGACTTGCGTATACGCTAAACCTCCCACGCAAATTGCGCACACATCCCGTGTTCTACGTAGGCTTACTTAAGCCGTACCGGGATCCTTCCCATGTGAACTTGGAGGCGCTTGCGCCGACGACAAGGGCACCGCCCCGGATTGCTGTAGACGAATCAGCAAGTCCAACTGAGCCTCGCTCCGAGTTTGAGCTTGCTCCATCGCCTGAAGGCGGTTTTGCATCGCATCCAGCATGCACTGGGACTTACCCAAGGCCGCTTGAAGACCCTTCACTTCGAGAACCAATTTCTCGTGGGCCTCCACCGGTACACCGGCCGCCACCGACGTTGCTCGATGAGCATGGGTGTCGTCAATTCCATGTCGAGAGACTACTGAAACGACGTCGTCGTCAGGGCCAATATCAGTATCTGGTAAAGTGGCGTGGGTACCCTGAGTCTGAAAACTCATGGGAATTTGAGGTACCCCTTCGGCAAGACTGCCCATATGCTTTGGAGGCTTTTGAGCATCGTGGCCATGGTCATCGCGAGGCCGAGGCCGTTCACCACCACTAGTGGTGCGGGTTGGCGGGTTGTTGGTCACAGACTGACCAGCACTCGCGGCTACCTTAGTAGCCGAAGCATAGCGCGTGCGCTTGCGCAATTGGCCTCTGGCCTTAAGCTTGGCATAATCATACCGAAGCTTGCGTTCGAGACGCACATCCGCCGCATGGGCACTAGCCCTTAGAGCAAAAATGTTGCTGAGGCGACGCACATAGTGCACCCAGTGAACAAAGGCATCGTCTTCTTCACTCGCTGTTTCGCCTGCGAGCAGGAGAATGGGTATACCCTTCATCGGTGGAACTGGTGCACCACGTGCTTGCATGTCAAGGCGTGCCTTGTATTGACTTTGAGTCGTTAGGTGCGGCTCCAGGTACCTCTCACGAAGTGCCTGGCAGCTCACCACCTCCTCAGGAGTCTTAGGCCCATGGCCAATGACCCACGTTGCCAATGTTTGGCCGGCCGCTTGACGCAGACGTTCCTCCACACTGGGTGGGGTGAACACATAATCACGCTGGCGTTCAAGGGTTGCAGTCATCTGTGCATAACGCTGAGCGTTTTGTTCTCTTTGAACAAGCAGTTGTTGTTGCTCATCGAGCGGGTTCGCGATGATAGTCTCATCAAACCCAGATGCTGCACGCTGCGCTGGCGGCGCGCTCGCACCTCCACGTTCAGCGAACGGATTTGGGGTGTTCGAAAGTTGTGCCTCAGGCATCAGTGAGCCGGACGTTGTCCCTGTGTCACCGCGGACACTGGTATCGCTACCATAGTCCACCTCTTCCTCTATTCCGAGGTAGTCACACAGAGCCTTTGACTCGTTTGGTGATGAGGACATCGTGCTAGAGCGTACGTTACCGTGAGGTTCACCGTACGCGCACTGTTCTCGCTGAGAATACGAGTTCGATTGACGTTTTGGGTAAACGTCAGTCTGGTGGGGGAGGGTGTAACGGGGTTGCACGAAATCATGGTACTTTGTACCAGAGGTGTTACACACCTGAGGGTTCGCTTCTGTGAAGGTGATATAGAATATCTTATCGGTTTGTAGGGGCTGACAAGTGTCAGCCATTAGATACGAAAGATCTTTGAGTAGGATTAAGATATTCTATAGGCTTTAACATTAAATAAAATCAGTTCCCATTTTGATCTGAAAGACGCGTGGCTTGCGAGCCGTCTTGATCGTTGATCTCTGATCACTAAGAGTTAGCAACACCTCCTTGAGGTAGCTACTCTTGAGCACTAAGTGCTGTCGATTCACTGAATCGTTAGGTCCCCTGGAACAGGGATCTGAAGCTGTAAAGCTTGCTGACTCGTAAAGTCGTTAGTTCTTTGGAACTAAGTTGCTCGTAGAGCGTTAAGTCTTCCTCTGACTTAAGGAGCTGTGTAGCTCCGCTACAGGCAACTTCTGGCCTTTGGGGTCCAAAGAAAGTATCCAACCTAAAAAAGGGCTCGCAACGTCAAGCAACATCCCCTCCGAGGCCTGTTAGGGGGGTAGAGGCTCGAAATTGGTATGGCTCAGAGGCCCACGAGAACGAGCATCGTACCTTGTATGATTGTGCCCGGACCGCGTGTCGCTATCTTATGGATTGTTTTCAGAAGAACAAGACAGATATTGAGCATCGTGCACTACTGGCATGGCTCCAAGGGGTGATTATTCTTCCGACACCTCTACTTTTTGTCACCGAGACTCATGTCGGAGCTGAACGCGATGAGTTTCTCTCGTACCATCTCAAGCGGCTCTTCCCGCGGCTGTATGGGCGTCTTCTCGTCGGGTACACGTTACCAGCAGCTGGAGCCGAACTTTATCTATGCCGCGCTCTTCTGGCGGGAGCTTCCTTGGACGAAGAAACTACACGCGTCGAAGGAGTTTTTACTGCAGCATATCGGGTTGAAGGCTCGGCGCGCTCACCTGTTGTCGAGTTTGTGTTCATTCATCTGGAAGCTCAGGTGGAATGATTCAACGCAGTCTTTCGTATCGACAAAGGAACCTCTCAGCTCCAGGCAACCAAAGCGATCGATACGGGCTGTCAACCTACTGGGAACGACAGGTATTCCCATGCAATCCTCAATAGTGTTTACGTGATCGGCAAGGGATCCGCTGAACCCGCGCTGATTTGAACTGCGATGACGGCTGCTACTCCGGTACCAATAGTATCGATCGAGTCCGTTGAACCCGAGGGTGCATCCGAGTTCGGCATTTAATAGTGTGCGGTCACCTTTGCGACTACTGAATGCCCTGAAGAGCTCAAGCGGCCACGCATGCAAAGCGTCACCACCAATGATTATGTTCTCGAGATGGGCGTTCATCACCCACGGACCAGCTATCGCATCCCGTGCAGGGATTGTCTGAGTACTAAACATAATTGTAAGTACTGCAAGTCCTCCAACCCAGCCTCATCTGCAGCGTCCTTCACCAAAAATGTGACAGTCGCTTTAACATCCCCTCCAGAGTTGCTTGTCGCCCCAAACGTAGATGACCAAAGATTGATGGCTCTTCGTGAGCGACTCGCACCATAGGTGCATCACCACCTACAGACCCAAAAGGTGGCTACTGTTCGTGCTGAGACTCGTAACAAGCCAAGGCAGTCGCCAAAGCAGCTGTTAAAGCTGCTCGCCTCCACAACACCGAAGTCAACGAACACGCGCAGCTGCTAAAAAACAACGGAAAAAGCAGAACAGGCCAAAGCTCAGGCGAGAGAGGATATCAACAAACAGATTCGTTCACTCCAGGACGGATCGATGCCGTTACCGTTCAGCCGTGGCCATGTAAACAATTGCACATCCCCGATTCCACGGGCTCCCCACCCAGAGGCCGCAACGGGAGACGACATTTCTGCGGTGGGAGAAGACACTGGCGTTCCGTCTTCTGACAAGGGACCCGGGTAATACCGGGACAACAGCTTGTGGCATGGATCACAGAGACAGCGGCGAGACTGGTTCTGATGATCCTCTACCATGTGGCTCCAACCTGCGCCGAGAGAAGCAGTGATGACGCATGCGTCACGGACGTAAGTGAAGAAGAACGGGATGGGTGTAATGAGATACAGCCAAATGTCAACCCCTCGTGCGGAGACAGCTCCGGGGACACGATGATGGAGTCCATCAGAGCTATGGATGACACGGTACGACTGGCGGATCTAGATACAGGAGCTGAAAGCTCCGAAGATCAAGACGGTGACGATATGGAATTGCCCGCCCAAGCTGGTGAAGGGCCAGTCACCTTTCCTCGCTCTATAGAGGCCGCCTTTGAGCACAACTAAGCGATGGATGTTGTCGCTCCAGCGACCTTTTCTCAAAAAGCACCCCCGCTTTTTCCAATCAAAGTGTTAGCGTTTACCGAGGCATAAAGCGCCCAGAGGCAAGCCAACTCCCATGAGACGACGATGTCGGCGCCGCGTGCACGCAAGACTCCTGCAGCGGCTTCACCAGCGATAACGATGGCGGCTGCTTCACCTGCACCCCAATCATCTACGGCAGAGAGCGGTAATTCGGTCACTCATTTACGTACCGAACATCAAGCCGAAAATCTGGTCGTCATGAAAGCATGGATCACCTCACGCAAGCGCAGTGCACAACTACCTGATTCAACGCCACTCTAGAGAAGGATCTCACTAACTGGATCATGCGCTGTTCTCCTGAGTCAATGAGCCTTCTACGGTCTCTACCTCACACTGGTGATTTTCTTTAACGAATGGCGCGGGATTCCTTCTTAAACTTTGGACACGCCATCAACAGCGAATCACAGTTAGTGGTGATACGGTGGCACGCCAAGGACATTACCCTGCCGGCGAGAATACGCGACATCTGCACGAGGTGGAATACAATAGCTTCGGCACAGACAGCTAAAGTTCGATGGAAGACCACTGACTCCATCCAGAAGTGGAGACGGGTAGTGCAGATAAATGGTAGCTTTACCTGCCCAACCATCAAACAACAAGCTGACACCGCAAAATGGGGGGGGCTTAATGCTATTTGCGTCCTCCTCCCCACCTTAGCTCCGTTTGACACGACGACAGAGGTAGTCCTGCCCCAGACTTTATTGTCACTTTATTTCTCGTCCCCTGCGGTGCGTGAAGCGTTTGCAGGATCCATCAGTTCTCCAGCACACTGGCAACCGTTTCTCAATCATCTACAGTCGAGGAAACGGTAGCTCCCGCCCCGTTACTAAGGGCACCTTATCTACCGCTTCTGCTGGTCAAACCGTTCCAATTGACCAAAACCAGCGGGCAAATCACTATCCCGGCCCAGAGTCCCGGCAACGTCAGCCCCGCCCGCTTGACAACACCATCGGCTTACACACCCAAAACGTCGCGGGGTTCCCCAAACACCCAACTCAATGTGCGGAGTGGTTATCTCATTTCCGACAACGCAGTGATCGTGGGTCCAAAGAATATCGTTCTTTTACAAAAAGTTAGAATTCTGATAGGGGAAGCATGCGAGATGGATGCGCTGTACAGCAAAACATGGAGTTTTGACACGGAGGACAGACGAGGGATGACTATGTGGACTGAGACGGAGTCGCGACGAGGAGGGGGTCGCAATCCTTCTTAACCCATACTCATCGGTAACACAGATCGTTCCGTGGATGGAGAAACTATGGAGGGAAACTGGATGGCGGCACAATTCACACATCACGAGAGTGTCTTTGTCGTAGTAAATGTGTACGCCCCGAACGCCTATCATGCGCGTAAGGCGCTGTTTCAACGACTTTTAGCTGTACTCCCGCGACATGATGGGCCAATAACCATAGGCGGTGACTTCAACTGTACATTGAATTCACAGCTCAACCGTTCTTTTTCAGTACCTGGAGGTCGCCATGAATCGCCTGCCCCAAGTGGGCTCATTGAACAGATATGCGTGATTGACGTACTGGATGAAGCATTGGAACAAGTGGTCGATGATCGTGGATATCGGGACTTTTATGCAAGGACTCACACATATTTCTATCAACTGCCTACGGGCGGTACCGCGAGTTACCGGCTAGACCGGTAATATTTTAGCATACAACAGACGTCTTGGATCCGGGATTTAGAAAAATCTTTACCGGGTCCACTCGCGGACCATAACGGCGTAACTGTGCGGATTGGTGCTACCTCACAGACATTTACAGTGCGGAAACCTCGGCGGGTATATCCGGTGGCTTCCTGTGCGGAACAATCGATTCGGCAACTAGTCGAACGCGCTCTTCAAGAGGCGAGCCTTTTTGCTGACAGCACTTCCACCACTGACTTCTCGGATAAACCGACTGCTCAATTGTTGGCCTCCTGGTGGGACCGGTGGAGACTTGATCTTCGCAAGGACATATTGGCCGAGACACGCCGTGTTAAACGTAGCATAGTTAGAAGCTACCGTCAACAGCTTCGTCGCCTTCATCGACGGCTTCAGGTGTCACAAATGAACCCCACAGTCCCGGATATAATGTTGCCTACTCCCACTGCACATGACAGGGCACACGAAACAATTACTGAGATTTTTGATAACGACGCTACGACCTCCCAAGATATTCGCAGACGCGTATCAAAGTGTCATCTTCGTTGGCAACGTGCAGAAAAAAACGACTACTACAGCAGCATACGTACTGTCCTGGACAGACTCCGCGGAGATTTGTTGCTCGGGTATCTTCATAATTTCAGGAAAATACGATTATTCTCTTGGTGGTGTGGCATCTTGCGGACCTAATCGCTCGCAGGAGCTAGCTGACGAGATGGCCGATGGATGGACGGGTGTTATGCAGCGATTTTCAGACACGCCCCTTGAAACTGCAGCTTTCTTACGCGGGACTTCCTCCCATACCGACCTGGATGACACAGCAATCATAGCTCCGATTACTACGGATGATATCAGTGATGCTTTGAGGAAACTTAAACGCGGAAACTCTTCCGGACCTAATGAAATTGGCAACCCTTTATATCGTGATCTTGCTTTGGACTTTGCTACCATTCTGGCCCCACTTTTTTCGCGGTGGTTTAATTGTGCAGTAGTACCGGATTCCTTTGGTGAAGCTAACATCCAATGCCTTTAGAAATCGGCGCTTGCGACATTGCCACTTGATCATCGGCCTATCGCCCTCCTACATAGCGATTAAAAACTGTTTACAAAGATTTTAACAGGGCGGCTTTCTACCATTTTACCCATGACGATTGACGACGCCCAGGTCGGTTTCGTGCCTGGTCGCTCTATTGCGACAGCTCTAGACATCTATGCGGCAGCCAAGATAGCACCAACGACCGATACCACGCAGCATGGCTCTATAGCGCTGTTACTCGATTTCACCAGGCGTACGATTCCTTGCAACGCCCTTTTCTTCTCGCTGTGCTCAAGTGGGTAGGTATTTAGCAGCAGTTTATTACAATTGTCGAGTACTTCATCAAAATACAACTTGTCGCTTTTTAGTGAGCGGTTTTAGGTCCAAGCGACGTGATGTGCGGTGTGGAATACGGAAAGGGTGTCCCATGGCTCCTCTACTTTTTAGTCTTGCGCTTGATTGCCTAAACAAGGGTATACGAGCACGCCCTGACATTGAAGGAATAGCCCTTCGATCAGGTGACCATGCAGAGACGATTTCAGTGTCCGGCTATGCAGACGACACGGCGCTCTACTTGCGTGGTGGTACTTTCATCCCTACAGTCCTGGACATCCTTGACGCCTTTTATTGGGCATATGGTCTCACGATAAACAGCACTAAATCCATAGTCTCAGTGGTGGGGTCGTATGATCCGGGACGGGTAGTTGAATCCCAAGGTCTTTCGGTGCTTGGGTCGAATAAGCTATGCCGTTATCTAGGGGTACAGGTGGGACAGGGCGACACGACGGAAGCAAAATGGATACAATATTTTGAATCCTTTCATTCTCGACTCGCTTTGGATCGTGTAAAGAATCACACCGTGGAGCAGAGGGCGTGCCTAGCGAATGCGATAGCAATACCTAAGATACTCTACGTTGCGCGACACTGTTGGCCTTCTTCGCATATCATTATTAAGCTTTAGGGTTTTATTAAGGACTTCGTATGGGGTAAACGAAATGGGCGACGCTCGCGCCACTGGGCGCAAGAAGAGCACGGTTCACTACCGCTTTAAGATAACGATATGTCCACTCCGTGCGTCCGCGCAGAGTTAATTACGCTCGCAGCCATGACGGTCGGCAAATAGGCCACGACGGCCTCCCCCAGGGATCTTGTCGTGGGCGATAAAATATGGGGTTCTGAAGACTCACGCCTATTATACATTACCCCGCACTGGGGTCCGGAACCAAAGCAAACCATATCTGCTATCCTGTGGGAGACCAATGCCAACGCAGTTGCGGTATCCGTTCGCGGAACACGCGGGAAGGCGCGATGTGACGGTCGTGAGACAGCGGGCGGCGCTTTTTGAAACCAGAGTGATGACCACTTATGCTGAGGACGGGGTGTCATCGTTGATGCCCGGGCTTTGCTGGACCTTTCGACTCGTAACGATAATTTGGAGAAGAAATCATTACATGGACGTTGCAACACAAATTGGCTGAAGCATGCATCTCTCGGGACCTTAACTTGGCTTCTTGACGCTCGCGGAGGATTCTATCAGCTTAACAATGCCAGCTTTGCACGTGACAAAACCACGCTAGGTGACGTTCTCTCCTGTACGTGGACTACAATGAGTGTAGTCCAATTTACACCTAGCAACAGATCACCCACTACACTGCCAGGCAAACAAAGGCAGTTTGGATGATTCTGTCAGGCTCTAATTTTCAATTACCCGTCTTTCCCCTACCGGGCTATGGGGGCTACCTTTTTTGCCCGGTCTCGATTGATGTCCCTAGGCATCACACCTGGACGTTAAATAGTACTGGCATGGCCGTATGCCACTGGGATCATGGCCAGCCGTGCTACTCGGCGCCAGTGCGCTCTATGTTAGAGTGCGATCAGGCAGCGACTTGCTCCAGCGGATTATCGATCCGTCTTGCGTCGCATCCATCGCTCACACGTATCGTACACATATATATTGATCGAATGGGATGGATTTCTCGCCGAAAGATTTCAAAGCGTCAATTGCAAAATTGAAGTGTGGAATTGGAGTCCTACAACGGGATAAACGCATGACGGCGGTCGATCATCTTGTCATAGCTCAGGGTGCCGCTTTGATAGATTGAAAAGACCTACGCAGAATCCGAGCAACTTTCCGCAGGTCACACGGACATTGTTCCGCCTGAAAGCCAACTGTTTTCCGCTATGGAACTGGGTAGCAGGGAACCGCTCTTGCCCTTATCCTGAATGTCTCCCTGGAGATCCCGCGCCTGCAAGTCACGCCTTTTGGACGTGTGCGGCGGCTTAAAGTCATTGGCAACACCTATTACTACTGTGGGGGCATCTCGGGGGATTTTCTGGCGCTGAATATCACGTTTGGAATTTTGCGCTTGAATTGCCAGAATGCCTGAGCAATGCGTGGGAGGCGGCTAGAGAATCTCTTTCACCCACTGATGATACCATCGATAATCGAGAGGTATTATATGCAGCTGCGATAGAACTATGGAGATTCGTGGTCGCGACGACAATGACACTATATGGACCGAACGGCTACGTCGTATGGCGGACCTGAGCGTATCGACAGCTCAGCATTTGAAGGCTGCCCGGAATAGCTTAAGGCGTTCCCTGACTCGTTTCCGCAGTTCGACATACCAGCCAGGTGTCGTCACGGGGGGCCAGATAAGGACCAGTGTACGATCCGCTCTAGCGGATGCTCTGCTTCGCCACCTTACTCCAGCTCCATTACGGAACCTGTCAGCAGACGCGGGCCAGGACCTCCTCTATCTGCTTTTATTCTTGGGAGCATCTCGAGGTTATCCAGGGCCAGGCGAAGCCGGGTCGGTAATTGTCAAAATAAACATGGATGCACATGCGGTAGCGATCAGTTGGGTAGCCAGTATGGCTCTCAACTCTGCGCGCACGACAGAAGCCGTGGCTTCATATCACGAGCTCGTCAATGGCTCCGACAAGCTAAGGTCTGAGCCTCCGCTTTGACTACACCTACAAAATCCCCTCTCGGGGACAAAAAAAGGAGGTTATAAAACAGCTTCGAGTGCGTCGGCCACCAGTCCGGCCCAGGCTCTCAAATCTCTACCGGGAGGCCCGGGAGATCGCATATGCTGTTTCTGTGGTTAGCTGGAGCCACCACTCCCGCGAGTACAACCTTATGGCTGCCGGTGCAGCCACTGCTACGGCTGCAAATGTGGAAGCCTTAGGGGACGCACTCTCCATACTAAGCCTTTCGCTTGCTCTGTTCTAGCGAGCATGGACCACGATATCAACCACTAGTGCGAAATGTCGCTACCGGAGGAAGTATAGATTTAGTTAGGGTCTCCTGCGCCGCTTGCACGTCGTGTGCCTCCTACCTGGTCTCCTGAACAGCACGCCTCTAGCCTACACGGCGGAACTCGGGATTAGACCCTTACATTAAAGCGACGTGGCCATTAGGTTGCTGTCGAACGAATACTTTAACTCGGCGATCGTACTTCAATATACCTCACCACCCCAAAAAAAAGAATTCCCTTCCGCGCCAGCGTCATGCGCATGGCGAATTCCCAGTGAAAGTCATTGTCACTTCCTGAAATGATTTCGGATTTCATCGCGGACAAAATTGCCTTTAAAGCTGGCGACGAACGAGGTTGAGCGTTGCGGCTGTGAACCTGTTAAATTAAAGGCAAACGCTAAAGTAGTTTATTAATCGAGGTCCTTACTTCTCATGCTTACCATGTTACATCTAAGTGCTATATCTACGATTTGTTTCCATCGTACAAGAAACACTGTCGTCCCAACGTTCTTACACTACCTGGTAATCTTTTGGTAATCAGTTTACCAGACGACAGCTGTACCTCAGATATATCTACCTTATGTTATCACGAAAATAAGTCACACCCAATTACTGATATCCAATGAACATGCGCCCAAAAAATACATACAAACGGTGCACCTTGTCAACAGTGTCGCGA
>CAKLBY020000191.1:0-65252 GCA_921007115.2 Peronospora matthiolae
CTATGGGAATGGCTAGTGATGCCACAAGGGCTTAGTAATGCCCCCTGTCACGTTCATTAGATGTGTATCAACTGTTGAGGCCAGTAATGAGAATTCGCACCGAGATATTTCGATGACGTCTTTATTCATAGTCGGCTATGATGGAAAGTTGGACGTTGAGGTTCACAGGTACCACGTCCGACAGGTTCTTACAATCATGCGAAAGCATCAATTGTATGAAACCTCAAGAAGTGTATATTTGCAGCAAGCGAAATACCACTTCGTGGGTGCATCGTTGGTAAGAACGGTGTACGTCCCGATCCCAATAAGATCAAGGCGATCACCGACTGGCCTGTGCCAGTTGATGTCAAAGGTCTTCGAAGTTCCATAGCTTGGTGGCGTACTTTGTACAAGTATCCACGCAATTACGCCGAGATGATCTTGTGCACCTCTCTCGCCTGTTGAAAAAGAACGAGAGGTGGTTATGGAACGCTGAATGTCAGCGCTCTTTTGATGGTATCAAGCAGAGCTTGATCAATCCTCAGTCCTAGCAATAGCCGATCAGGACAGGCCATTTCATGTGGTCTGTGATGCCAGCGATTTCGCATTCGGCTGTGCATTAACGCAGTACGATCTGGAAGGCGTTAGAACGCGTCACCCGCTATCAGTCGCGTCAGCTTCAACCAGCTGAGCGGAACTATCCTGTGCATGACAAGGCGAACTCCCTTGCCATGAAGTATGCACTCGCGAAATTCAGAGTCTATCCCTCTTAGGAGATAGACCCTTTCATTGCTTTATACCGACTATGCGTCATTACGCACGGCAGTGAACAGCTCCGCACCTTTCACAACGAATGGCGCGGTGGTTGTCATTCTTTGCAGAATACAACTTTACGGTCGAGTACAAACCAGGACGACTTAATGTCGTCGCTGATGCACTCACGTCAGCCCGACTTTGAACCAGTCGTGAAACCCAACAGTGGGACAGCAACTGTTGCGATTATGGCGTCCACAATACCATCTTCAACGTTGTATGATGATGTGAGGCGGGCGTATGCCCAAGATGGTGAGATTCTGAAGTTGTTGACACATCTCTCACAACCATCTCGAGAATCATTGAAACGATTGTCGCCTCGCGTATCGATCTGCATCAGATCGATACACTACTCGCGACGGTTTACTGTATTACACAGCCGTTACTGGTGACACACCACGTGTTGTCATTCCAGATGACACTGATTTGCGTTGGCGGGTCATGTTCTAGTATCACGAGGCTCCTATATGAGGACATCGTGGCCGGGAGAAAACAAATCTCACGGTGAGTCGAGATTTTTACTGGCCCCGCCGGTATCAGTTTGTGCGAAAGTACGTTCGCGCATGCGAAGTCTGTCAACGAGTGAAGTCAAGTCCTTCACGGCGTGCACCTTTACAGCATCTACCAGTTTCGGCTGAGTGCTGGGATTTCATCTCAATGGATTTCGTCTTCGGGTTACCCAAAGACGCACGCGGGAATACGGGTATTCTTGTATTTGTTGGCAAATTCAGCAAAATGGTACACCCTGTGGCTGTACCAGAGTCAATCACAGCAAGTGGCTGTGCTTGTGTCTTTATCGACACCATCTTCCGACTTCATGGGATGCCCCGTGAACTCGTATCAGATAGAGATCCACGCTTTACAGCTGATTTCTGGCGTTCCGTGTTCAAATCACTCAGAACGCGCTTGAAGATGTCGACATCTGATTATCCAGAGTCAGATGGTCAGACAGAACGAGCCAATCGTGTCCTCGGAAGAGATAATTCGAGGATACGTACACTCCTTTAAGAGTTGGAGTGAGTTCTTGCCCATGGCAGAGTTTGCCATTAACAACTCGGTGCATGCGTCCATGACTCCTACATAGTTTTACGTGATGGCTTACGCCATCCGCACGTATCCACCTTAATAGAGTGTAACTCTGGTTTAAGGGGGAAAGACTCGCGCGAGCAAAAACCGATTTGGTTCACGCTCATCACGCTCTGACGATGAGGTCATTGCGTTTGATGCCGATATCGGCAAGATCGATATCGAAGAAGATGATGCCAGTGAGAGTGCGGAAGCCCTCACTGAAAAGAAAATATTGATGTTGCTGCAGTGCACTCACAGCGCACTGAAGCTAACGAGTCATCAGGATGAGTTCATACTGGCTCGTGAAATGGGAGTCCGTTTTGAGCAAGACTCCATCGCCGAAGCGGTGGATAAGCAAAAGCAAAACGCTGACAAGAATGGAAGGGCAAACACTCTTTTACTTAATAAAGGTGACTTAGTCCTACTGTCTACGGTTAATCTACCAAAGCATGTAGTGACTAACTTGGGTAGCAGTAAACTACTACCCAAGTACATCGGTACATTTCGTGTATTGCACCGCCTAGGCAATGCATACACGATCGAGTTGCCACGTAAGATGCGAACGCATCCCACGTTTTACGTTGGTCGGCTTAAGCCGTACCATCAGTACGCTGCTTCTTCCGATGAAGAACGCCCTTGCGCTCAAGTATCTCGCAGAGAGCCTTGTGCTCCAGATGGTGGATATCAACAAGGGTATGAAGAGCAGTTATCTCATCCCGAGACCGATCAACAATCCCACGAGCTACCCTTATCTCGTTACACAGAGATGTCAAAGATCTCTCGTTCTCAAGCTGAGCAAAAGCAAACTCAGCTCGATGCTTCAAGACAGTTTCCGCCAGTTGAAGAGGCCTGTCCCGCTCATGCTCGAGGTCGCCGTGCAACGCAAGGGGTTACGCGATCAAAAGAAGCTCTCGGGAACACACGGATCCCCATGATCGTGTAGAGAGCGTCTTTCCTCCTCCTCCACCTCCATTAGAGGACTCTCGCGGTGGCCAGCGCTATCTGGTTAGAGCAGCTGTTGAACCACCGCGATGTGAACGGACGTCGGACGAGTTATCTCGTCCGGTGGCGCGGCTATCCCCCATCCTGGGATACTTGGGAGCCCCGCTCCCAACTGATGATCGACGTACTGGGTCTGGTTGAGCAGTACGACGCGGCATATCCTGTGCCACAGAAGGACCGCCGGAGGAAGTCTTCCCGGCACGGTCGTAAAGGGATTTCAGGTTGTCAATCCCTTCGTACATCTCAGTAGAGATACGTACGCGCCACCACGGGCTAGTAAGGAGGTAAGCCTCCTTAGGTGCTCGTGCAGAGTTGTTCACACAACATGGGCACGAGTCTCCCCAAGAGAGGCAGGGTAATCCTTTCTCCCTTGACAGACGATGCAGCTTGTAGCGTGCACCTGCCGGGGTTCTCTTCTCAAATAATCACGAGCTTTGATAAGTTTGTCGTTCCAAACGTCACGACCTACATCCTCAAGGTTATGGATGTAGGCGTTCCACGCTTGAAGTAGTGAGGGACCATCACGCTTGTGATTCCCACTGTACCATCGATGCTTTCTTTAATCATCGATGAAGAATTCATTCTCAGCGCGATAGTCTTTTGCGCTGGGGTCAAGGTGATGGATCCTTGACGAATCAAACAACCGTGTTCGATAGCGATCACTTGTCGTCGCCGACAAGTGATCCATGACGGATTTTGGGGGCATCCATGCCTTCTTCTCGGGAGCAAGACGCAACACGTTGCGGTCCCGCTCTTCCTGCGACGTGCCGACAGAAGGACTGGCACCTCGTTGCGAAGTGGTGTCCATAGGAGAACCGACACCACTGTGAGCGCCCGAGTCTTGCGACCTCGAGCGCCTACGCTTCGGCGATGGTTCATCTGATTCGTCAGACGAACCAAAGATGCTACGACGCATAGCATCATCCATGCCACGCTTGGCAGGCGGCTTGGATTCGATCGCCGTCGATACGGATCCGTCTTCCGTATCAGGAGAGTATGAGACACCGAGCTCATACTCTGTGAAGACATGAGTGTCTTCATGGCCAGCGCTTGCATCACCAAATGACACAGGCTGAGTCGCTTCAGCAACCGATGAGACGTCAGTTGCTGTGGTTTCTGCTTTGGCGTCCGCACAGAGACGTGCAGACGCACTCTCAGCGGCTTTGTTCGTGCATCGCTTGGGCTTGTTTTACCATGCGATGAAACTGATGGACTGTGGACTCGAACCGACAGGTGCAAACCATGTCCCAAATGATTTGGGACGAGTATCCATTCAGTCAATCAGTCACTAAAGTGATTGATGGTTAAGGGGGGGTGATGTAACGGGGTGAACCGTTACAGAACAATTTATAAGAATTTGTTAATAGAATATAACTGTAAGAGTTATATTCTCAGAATATTGTCATAAGGACAAATATTCTGTAGCACTTACAAGTAGTTCCTAATTGGTTGATATAGGCCATTATATCAACCAACGAAGACGCGCCACGACAGACGCACGCAATGAGTGGTGAGCAGATTGTCGATATGCACATTTGTATTCAGAAATAGTTAGATGAGGATAAATAGTGATTTATTAACAGACATTTTCTATGCTAAATACAGTTCTACTTTTTACGTTAACCAAGTAATCGCTTCTTCTTACCGTCTTCATCTGCACGTACGAGTGTACGTGAAGTTCCAAGGCACCGCCTCATTCTGTCATCAGAATAAGTAGCTTGTACTGTCACCAGTCCAAGCTTCAGGTTGCCCCGTTACAACCAGGGCCCGTAACAACGAGGGTGACGAGATGCAAGTCATCTTCTCCCTGTCCAATTTGACAGGACGAGCAAAGACTTGGGCCTGAGGGCTCAAGCTTCACGACCCAAAGGTTTTTGAGTCGTTGGAGATCTTGAAGTCTCGGCTTAAAAAGACGTTTGAGCAGCCAAGAGCCAAGTTTAGAGCACGATCTGCACTCCTGAGGTCGGAGAAAGGTAAGCGTGATGTGCACGCTTACGCACAACACCTACGCTACCTTGCGAGTAGCGTTACGGAGAACCCTGTTGATGAGCACACGCTCATCAACGTGTTCATCTACGGCCTTGTGGATGGGCCGGTGAAGACCTACATGTTCCGAGAGGACTTCCATACTCTAGAAAAGGCGATAGCGTATCCGACCATGTCTCTAAGCCTCGACGGCAAGTCGGTCCTTAAAAAATGGACAGGGTCATGAGGGGCGGAGCACCCTACTGATCCATCAACGTTAAGAGAATTTGCAGGACTCTTGACGAAGATTGTTCCCTACACACAGTCGCTGTGTGTTGCTGCCCCTAGTGATGAGGAGTCTCTCATCACTTTGAAGATCGAAGTGTCAAGTGGAATATCACTTCGCGCCCTAGTCGACTGTGGGTCGTCGAACAGTTTTATTCGACGCCAGTCGCTAGGGGTTAGTAGAATCAACTATGTTGAGCGAGAGTTCCCTCCAACGAGGATGACGGTGTGCATTTCTACAGGCGCACCCGTAAAAGTTAAAAAATGTATAGTGGGAATCGACTACACGCTTGAATGAAAGAAGTACGATGATGACTTTATCAGACTGGATTTAAATGACAAATTTGATGTCATCCTTGGTCTGCAATGGCTTAGAAAATACCAGTCATGGGTTAGCTTGTAGCATCGATCCGTGAAGATGCCTGCCGTTTATCCATCAGATGGCCATCTGATGATAGTCTTGGAGCGTCCACAAGCGTGTGGATGCACTACGAGTGAGTGCGATGGCCTCACGTGTGGCACCGTCGTTAGTAATACTGCACAAGATTATATTTCAGAAGACCACCAAAATGTGGAACCAGCTTCCGACGCCTGTATAGATACACAGGCTGCGCCGATAATTCACCACTCGAAAGGTCTAGTGGAATGGAACATGGATGCATACCAAGAAGGATGCATCAAGGAAGAGAGATTAGTGTTGTTCAGGATGAAAAACATGTTAAAGCGAGATTGTCGAAGAAGTCAATTGAAGAGCAAGCCCGGTCATCTGAAAGATAGTCGATCGAAGAGGAAGTGACTGTGGTAGTACACTCACAGTCAGTACACGTAATGTGAGAAAGTTTCAGCGTTTTAAAGAGTGATAACTTCCGAGAGAGTCTTGTTGAGGGTGTAGATCCCCAATCACCTGCGGATTTGTTTTCCAAAAAAAGCACCAAGACATTGAATGTCTTGGTGAATGACTGATCAAGTGTAGGCGCTTATACACTTGATCTGGTTACACCTCCGATGTCTGCTCCGGAGATAATCAAGTTGCCGACGCTAGAATCTAAACGATTCTTGCGAGATCTACATAGTTACAAGATCAAGCAGATCTGCTGACTTGTCACAGAGGACGGGTACGTCGCCAATATTCGTTTGGCACAAGTGTTCGCTGCGAACGAACGGGTTCTCAGTAGCTCATCGATGGACGAGAGTGTCCTCGATGAAAAGACCCGGATTGAGCGATACACGTCTCAATCATCAAAGTCTTAAGAGAAAATCTTTTGTATAAGGATACGGTTGAATTCTGCAATGTCTTCCCTGAATGTGGCCATGCGATGGCCCAAAGGACAAAAGTATCCTGGCATAAGATCGAACTAGAACCAGGCTCGAAGTACAGTGTCATGAAGCAGCCACTACCGCCCGTGAGCAAGTACTTGCGATCGACAGATTCTTTGCCGATCGCTTAGCGGCTGGTCATGTGGAGTGATCCAAGGAGACTCCATTTGGGGAGCGTGGCGCAGGACTTCGGTCCCTAGTATCTTTATTGGTGCCAGCATGAGCACTGGCACCAGTGTTAACTCGATCCCTTGAAAGACTTCGCTCGTGGTGATGTACAGGTGCATCACACCATCTTCCCCACGCGTCCTATCATTAGATAGACTCGCGTGAGGCGGAGATTAAACGGAATAATCACTCGATTCGAAGATCTCGGTCATGATACCGCCGCGTTGACCAGAGCCAGCCAACCTGGCTCTTGCAGTGTCCACCCGGGTAATCCGGAGGCGTGAGGTGCGCCTTCGAGTCGGATGATGCATCCGACTCGCCAGAATAGATGAGCTCTATTGCAGACTCGTCTTGATATCAACTCGAGGTACCCGCTTCTGATGCAATGGGTGTATCTGTCCCACGTGGTGACTTACCACGTGGACTGTTCACAGCAGCAGGCGAGGAATCACCTGCTAATGAGATGTGATAGGTATCTTTACCGGCTTGCGTGCAGCCGCCCTTCATGCTGCTGCAGTAGCAGCTCGCGTGGTTTTGGAAACTATGCGTTGGATTGGCAAAAGAAAGGAATTTGACCAACAAGTGCTCCCTTTACCAGAGTGATCCAACGGTGGCCACCCTGTCCCAATCAATTTTAATTTAATTAACGGGTGATTGATGATCAAGGGGGGGTTGATGTAATGGGGTAGCCCGTTACATGAATTTGACACCAAACATTGTCAGTTGGAATATTGTCTAGCATGACAACATCCTGCCAATATTATCCGAGGTGAATAATCTTGAAGGAATACTACCCCTTGTGAATAAAATTCATGCGCTGCTCCAATATTGGTTGATGAAAGACACATCAACCATCAATGGCCACCAATCGCTGCTGAACGCGCGCAATGAGTGGTGAGCAGGTTGTCGTCATACGACGGCGAAGTTTAATATAGTTGTAAAAAGATTAAAGTTAGATTGATAGCTAAACTATACTAGATACAGTTCATTTTTTACCTTTACTTGAACGAGTCGTTCAAGTAGTTTAGCTTCCTCTGCACGTACAAGTGTACGTGGAAGTTTCGTGGCACCCAAACAAAGGGTGCCCCATTACAGCTTTTGGGAATTATACACCGATGCGGAAGTTTGCCGTACTCAGTGGGGCCAAAGAAGCCGATGTTGAAATGTTTGATTGAAGCTATCGATTGGATAAAACCATAGGATGATATTAAAGCACGTACGAGGAGGTGAAAAAGGTCAATCGCCGATTTGTACCGGATCGATCTCCAACATTTCGATATTGGAAAAATGATCGGTCAGTTTCAACACTGACCATGGACATAAGGTTAATGAAGATACGGGATCATGTGGAATGTACTTGATGGAGGTCCCTAAAAGATGTCAAGAATTTTCAGACCGATGAACCAGCAAAAGCCGTCCGAATTGACGTCACAAAGTAGATTTGGACACATTCGGCAATTTGGGTCCTATATTAAGTACTTTGGCGCCAAGAATGGGTCCTTATGGCTATATTTAGGATTCGCGTATACTTGTTGTTCTAGGTACGATATCGGGAATACTGGCGCTATCATTGTAGTACAGGGCACGAAATTTCAACAAGTGGCAAGGGGGCGATTTAAGCTCAGTATGATATCGGTGTGAAGAGTAAATCATATCTAAGAATAGGCTTAGGGTAGGTTGGAAAGTAATTTGGCTGGTTAGTCAACACACTTGAACTTTACTTCTTCCACATACTCCACGCGTCCTCCTTTTTTTCCGGGTAAGATACATTTGGCTAACCGACTGCTCAAGGAACGCGTGCTCAAGAATATAGAAGACCGATCTTGGACTGTTGACCAAGAGCGACAAGAGCGATATCAGGGAACTTGGCCCAGGTCGATCAAGATCTCACACACTCATCTCACTGCTAGGGTGGCAGCAACACGGTAAGGGCTTTAGGTAACAAGAACGTTAGACGGCTTAAGTGGTCAGAAGGCTCGCGACTCATGTACCATATTTTTATGGCACAAGGGATCAAGGCTGATCGCGGCAACTCTAGGAGAGCGCCAACCCAGATCACGCGATCGAGTGGGAAATTTTTACCCGATCGACACCAATTTCTAAAACGGTCAAGTTTAGCTTCGATTCAAGTCCATTTAGAAAAGCGCAACCCGCCCTACCGACGGGTACACAAGGTGAGGAGGAAACAAGTGCAATCAGGATAAGTACCCCCTCCGTTAGTCGGTTGTCTAGGCGCCAGTGAAGCGTCGGTACCGTCTCATAAAATGAGCGATCCCACTCCACCACATTATTACCGTCACCATGAAGGTGACCAGGGATCTCGCCCGACGTCGTCCGCTCAAAACCAGAAGTGCGCTCACTGTGGATCTCGAAAGCTTGGATATTTGGATTGCTGGAGACGACTCACGTTTGACCGCTGTGAGAAGAAAACTCAACCAACGGATCGTTTTTGTTTGCGTGCAAGAGGTGTAGAGAGGCATACGAGGCTAGAAACTGCCGGATGGAATAGTCTTACAACTTGATTTGCCAATGGTATAACCCGACCAAGCACGCCGAGATGATGCCGGAGAAGGCTAAGAAGATGATAAATTAAAACGCCTGTCAGGTTTGAATCTGGCATGAGCCGAGCGTTTTGATTGTCATGTCTTTGCATTTGTGGAAAAGAGCTTCGAAGAAGATATGGGTACCACAGGAAAAAAAAGAGTTCCAAGGAAGGTATTGCAGTTAAGAAGATTGGGAATACATCGAAAATTAAAAGCTACCCTGCGATTCCTGTTGCTTGTCTTAAGGAACCTAATACCTTATCCCGAAGAGACGCAGTGTTGTAATTAAACCTACTACTAGGAGAATCCAGCTGCTATTGGATAAATTGTGCCCCTTCGAAATGGTTCAAGAAGGCCAAGGTCTCTAGAAAAGTCAATAACGATCGCGCAAGCTTGCTTCTTAATAGTGGTGCCAAGCCATCCATTGTGGAGATAGACTTTGCTCGTAAGGTGATTGCCAAATTGACGAAAGTGCAAGACAAGAATGTGTCGGCATTGGAAAATCAATCTATTATACAGAATGGCGCACTTGTATTTAGATCAACCTGAACGGAAACGTGGCATATATGTTCAAGGTATGGGTCGGGCCGATGAAGGGCCCAGATGTAATTTTTAGGAATGGACTTCATGGTCACAGCTGGTATCCGTTTGGACCTAGGGAGGTGGAGCACTCTGTCTCCCAAATGAAGTTCTTATACAACTAGCCGGCCGAAGAACGCTCTACAATGAAAGATTGACCGGTATGTGGAAATACTCTTGAAAGGATCAACCTCGGAAAAGAATGTGCTTTGGGTCGCGAGATGAGATCAGGGGCACTACGATGATTTGAGGGGTGGCCGACGTCAATTCTTGGAGGCTTGCAATGTCAGCACGAATTTTTTATAGGGCTACACGACGATACTAGGATTGTCATGTTGCGAGCGAAGGATAAATACCGAGGACACTAGGGTTCGTCACTGTGGGCTTTTGAAGATACGCTGAGTGGTAGAATTTGGCATGCGAAGCCACTAACGACCAGAACGGCCAGAACGGCCATCAGTTGGACACGATGGAGGAAGACGGGGAGGTCATTAGCGGAAAACCCTCAACAAGATACTTCATTTATATTCTGCAGCGACCTAAACGAATCACCCCTGTGACATACATTCCTTACCAACAGCTTTCAGTGGAGGAAATTACCAACTTGCGAAGAAACGACCTCCAGAACCCACCGGCCCTCAGCTAATGGAAATCACACAGTCTGTGGAGGCTGGTGTCCTTAGAGCATAATGAAACACGAGGACCTAGCGCAAGACAATGACCAGTGTGCACTTTTGAGAGCGAAGAACTCTGGGCCGAAGAAATTAGTCAAGGATGGGCATTAGAACTAGAAGTAGACCCCTCGCCCGAAGGCATCAAGTTGAAGGACATCCAGATCCCTGATTTCTATCGGGAACACGCCTTAAAGAGGTAAAACAATTAAAACAAAAACATGTGGAAGAAGCGATATCTGCTGATAAGAAAAATCAATTCCTTGCCACCAGCCACTCGCAGTGCCATGTGCAACATCGACGTGCGAAAGGTAGCCCCTTATTTGAAAGAAAAGTTGGCCGACCTAATCAAAGGTTTACTGTCAGCGAAGATTATTCAACCGTCTACCTCGCCATGGGCCAGCCCTATTTTCAAAAATTACAGAGAAGAATAGGGAGGCTCCTTGTTGTGCTTTGACTACAGGTTGGTAAACGACTCGACTCAACTTATGGTCTACCTCATGCCACGAATAAACGATTCAGTGGAAGACTTGGATAGTGCATTGTGGTACTGATCTCATGATATGGCAAGTGGTTTATAGATGTTCAGCATGACATAGAGGGCGAGATTAATTTTAGCTTTGTCACACCGTTGGGACTGGTGACATGGCTGCGGATGCTATTCGGGCTCGAGAATTCACCACAGATCTATCAGCGACTTTTGGACGCATTATGCGGGTTTTTACGTATACCTCCAGAAACCAGCTTGGAAGAGACAGAAGATTTGTTCAAGTCGGAGAAACCAGACACAGAGTCGACCCCTCAATTTTGGGTCGTCGGTCGCACATAGTTGACATACTTATAACCGCTGAATTTTGGAACGTGTTATGCGACAAAGTGGAACGATTGTTGTACATATGCGACTACCGGAATTTGTCAATAAGTGCAATCAAGAGTTCATGGGGATGTAAAATAGTCGACCATCCGGTCACCAGGTGTCCAGAGAAGGATTAGAAGCCCACTTTAAGAAATTTCAAGCAATATTCGACCTACCTCTTCCGATAAATCTCAAGACCATGCGGTCGTTTCTCAGAAGTCTGAAATACTACAGAAGGTTTATCGAGGATTATGCTAATTTTGCATCGGTCCTATACGAGTTGAGAGAATTGGACTTCCACGCGTGGCGATGCAAGTGTAAGGATATGGACCACACAGTTACCACAGGCGAAGACGAAGAGAAATGGTCTGGAGATCAAGTGGCTTTCGGTATGGTCAAGGAAATGATGGCTACAGCACCTATTTTGCGGCATTTTGACACATCGAAAGAAGCGGTGATTATTGTCCACGCAACAAACTGGGACATCTCAGCGTCGTTGGTGCAGGACTAGAAGGCCTGTTTGTGCCAGTGACCTTCACGAGCCGGACACTTAAAGCTAATGAGTTGAAAGACAGTACTGTGAAAAAAGAAGTGTTGGCATTGTTGCGTATATTAGATACTTGTTTTACGATGCTATTTACACAACCTCTCAAAGTAATAATGAGGCACTTGACGATGCCCTGTTTGGTCAGACTCTCTGGATTGCAGGGTCAATTGGAAAAGTGTCTGCTCTCTTGTCCTAGTAGACATTAGAGATTGTGAAGTGCAAGAAAGACCAAGAACAGGTGCTGGGGGTTGTTAGCGGCCAGTATTACTTCCTCCCCGAAATAGTGTAGACTCGGTCCTATCGGCTATCGCGCTCAAGAAATAGGCGAAACAGAAAATCGACTTACCTACGCCTATTGTGAAAAAAGACAAGAAGCTTTAGGTACTGAGGGATGCTTGATCGGCTCGTGTAAAGCAAGGAGGAGGAGCTTGCAGTGCTGTCATGTGAAGCGTGCCTACGTGGTCGGTAGTAAGCGCCACCTCCTAATATCTTACGGTATTCACGATGAATAAAGCCGTCAACGAAGGCAGGCTGCTGGGTTTCGAGATGTAAAACTTTTTGAAGCAACGGCGACTCATTATCTATGGAGACACATTTCTAATTGTCTGGAAGATGCGCGGAATAATATAGTGCAAGGCGTCAGGGCTGTCTCCATTGCGTGCTAGAGCTCTGAGCAAGGTTATGTCATGGACTTGCCACGAAATACTGCACGTAAAGAGCGATTGGAATTAGAGTGCGGACCAGCTGGATAGTGCATCATTACACAGACAAGAAGGGGTAGATTTATTACCGATCGAAGATTGGCCAGGGTTGACAGTGATCAACCGACTGCCAGAGCTGTTGAATTTAAAAGACGATGATCTGGTGATCAGAGCATTCGCGGTGACCTGATTAAGACCGCCGTTCCGAATAATTGGATAAACAATGCTAGAAGATGTGGCACAACATCTGCGAGTGGAACGTATCCGGAAGGCTCAAAAAGATGAGAGATGTATTATGGATTTGCAGGCATATCTGGAAGTGGACCTAGGCGGCCTATCGGTAGAATTGGCACAGTCATACAGCAAACTGGCCAGATCTTTTGATGTCAGCGAAGAAGGATTAATGGTACACAGTTCCGTCCACAAGACCGACGAGGGCTCAAAAATTGACCGCCCGACAAGTGATTTCCGACTCTCTCCATATGGACGTATTACATCACTAACACGCTAGCCTAGTGGGCGGTCATCAAGCGTTCGGTCGCACCGACTATCGGATTCGCCGATATTGCCATTGGAGAGGCTTATTATAAAGTGTGCAATGGTATGTGGGATTTTGTTAGGATTGCAAGACCGAAAGAGGAGGGCCTACCCTTTAATGAACAACCTAATCAACGTCGAGGCGACCTACCCCTCTTTAGTCATTGCAGCGGACTAAATCTTTTCTTTGCCCACGTCGAATGAGAAAACACTGAACTTTAAATTTGGGTCGACTTGTTTCCGGGGTAAGTGATGGCCTAGGCGAGTACTTCGCGAAATGCTCCGATGGTAGCCAAAGGGTATAAAAATGTTTTTCGTCTTTTCAGGGCCAGCGAGTTGATCCGCCATGACCCGGAACCCGGTTACATGTCGGACTCCTTTCGAGCGTTTAATTATATGGTGGGTCAGCATCAACGGGCATTTAAGGCTTACCGACCACAGCCGAATGGAACTGCGAAAAGAATGGTACAAACTATTACAGGCCTATTAAGATGTTTATCTAGATTTTGGCGCAGCAAGAATGGACTGACTTTGCAGAATGGCTAAGGTTCGAACTGAGCACTGAACACAAAAGGGTGCGAAACGAGACACCTTCTGTTTGACCCAAGCTTGGTACGCCAGAGCCACCCTGGAAGCAATGTTTCCAGTGGTAAACACCAGCTGCAAGGGGTCGGGTGCTCGAAGATGGAGGTATCACACCCAAAGTCACTACCAGCGTGCAAGGGAACAGGTAAACGAGAATTTGCGGTCGGCCTGTCAAGTCCGGATGCTAACTCATATTGAACAAGTAGTTGGTCACAAGATTCTTCCAGGATTCAAGTGTGGCTCTTCCTAGATCGTGTGAAGTAAGGGGACGTCAAGAAATTGGCTCACCTCTGGTAAGGTCCGTTCCAAGTTTTGGAGTTGGTCGGTGAATATGCTTTGCGGGTTGGAAGTATGTTTTACAAAGTAAGATTATTCCCTATAGTTCATATCTCCGAGCTATTAAGGGTCAGGGAGTACCCTGGTCGCCCAGGAGACCGGCCGACAGTGGAAGAGGCCAACCGAAAATACTTTGATATTTTCTTGTTGCCAGAGGATAGCTGTACGCGTAAAAATTGGGTAAAGGCAAATGCGAAGTGGAAAAGATTTTAAAAAACTGTGTCAGCAAGAATGCGCAATACGTTCGGCAACGGTGCGAGTTCTTAATTCGTTGAAAGGGTCATGCGGACCCCTCATGGGTCAACAAAGTGGATTTAGATTGTGGAGCTTAATTATGAGACTTTAAACGTAACGTGATAAACCATAACCGTTTCGAGGTGATGCAGAGTCACGGAAATAGTTGCGGGGAAGGAAACAGTCGCCGTTGGTCGACCTGGTATCCTGTGGTTCGGTTGTGACCTCTTTGAGCGATTCAAAGTTGAGACCAACCAACGCTATGTAGAAGTCGACCATGACCAAATTGAAGTGACCAGTAATGCGGTGAAGGAATTATCAGCTAAAACCGACCCTCGCAGGCCAAGAAACGGCGAGACTACGCCACCACATCAACGGGTGGTGCGCTTATTGAATAACGACCATCGACAGGGTCTTTTAGTGGGGCTGAGTCGACATTAGTGGAAGCGGCACGGACAGCGACCCCACACCTAAGGTGACTGGAGCCGACTTTACCGGTGACAAAGTCGACCGAGTGGTTATGACGGCCTCTTCTGCTTTTTTCAAAGATGACAAATCGGAAGAATCGGAGAAGAAAAGCTATGCTGCGGCTGCGTCGGTCTATGCAGAGACCTCAGCCGAGGGTGCAGGTGGTGCCAAAGGAGTCGGAACCCGACCCTCAGATGGTAAATCGGATCTCGGTAAGGCAAGGCTACAAGCACATAGGTTAGACAGTGACAAGATATCGACTACAAGAGAAGAAGGAACTTACGGATAATACTGTGGTAAAGACAAGCTTGTCCTCGAACCGCTGTACAGTCGGGCAACTGCAACGGGTGGCTGAGGTAAAGTGAGTTTTTGGGAATGATGGACTTGTTGTTTGATGAGCCGGAGAAACATAGGACCTCGCGGCCGGGAAGGGGACAGAACACCTGGGGTCACAAGGAAGGAGCGGCCGTTGGGCTTAACCGTGACAAGCGGTTTGGGTTACCTCTAACGAGGCCATACCTTCCGATGTAACCAGTTAAAAGGTATCGAAATAAGTCGTTTTTAGCTACTCGTCGGTCGGCCTGGTCGCCCATGGTGGGCGCCGGTAACCCATAGGCCGACCTGGTCACCCATAGGTCGACTTGGCCTCTCAAGGTCTGGTGGCTCTTGGCCATTCATCACAGCAAACCCAGGTGCAGGGCAAAAATAGAGTAAAGTAGATTATAGGATAGGATACAATCAAAGAATACTCAATTTGAAATTGAAGTAGCACGACGAGTCGTGCGCTAAAAGAAGATGTAAGCATATCGACCTGTTCCAGGCCAGGGAGCTGTTTAACCCATTCTTTTAAAAGACAGTTGTCAGTAAGACCCGGGTGTAAGCAGAACCCCACGAAGGGCATATGCCTGTGGTTCGTAGAGTAGCACCCCCCCCCAATCAAGCCCGCTTAAAAAAGCGGTTTACACAACCTATTAGTGTGGGAGAAGAAACGTAAAGGCCAGTCGATTAACACCCCTGACACAATTAAAGGCCAGGCGCCATCAGCACTTAAGACAACTGGTTTTGAGACACCATCGACCAAGTCGATTGAGTGGCCGCCTACATTGGAACCCAAAAAAGGAAGCAAATCCGGTCGAGGCCCCCCAGGTCGACTTCCATCAAGGCCGACGTCGACAATCGTCACCAAGGCCACCAAGTGTGAATTTACCAAGCCGATAGGTGCAAAAGTTGAGTCAAGGTCCACAAGCGGCATCGGGGTACCCCATCCGACATTCAACATTCCGGCACAATGAGTTGGTTAGGGTCTTATCAAACAGTTATGACAACAAATTCCATCACATAATTGGCTACACCTTAAGTGGTTTTACTCTTTACTATAACCGAATACTCTTACTCCTTGAGCAAACTTCCTCTGCACATAAGTGCACGCGAGGTAGTCAAACACACACAACTTTTTCAATGTTAGCAGTGAAACGTGTATTTAGTCATCAGAATAATATGAGCCTCGCAACTCTATAAAGCACTTTGTTGTCCGTTCAACGACTATGAACATGTTCAAAGATGAGAAAATAATTTACACCTCGGCATGAAATTTATTCTCCTTAAACCAAATTGAATGGGATGCCGTAAAACGTTTGAGTTTAAAGATAGAACACGAATGTTTTGACGCGATGCTGTCAGCCCTGGGACCGAAAGGTTGGCAAGCCACCAACGGGAAGACTAGAATGAATTGACGTCGAGCGGGAGAAGTTAACCTTGCTTCGCCGACAAGATATTCAACAGACAGACCTATAATAAGAACATGGTACACAACAGTTTAAATGTTGAGAGGCAGAAGGCCAATGCTACGGGTTCAAAGTGTCTACGTCGATTCAAGACTCTAGAGATTAACAATTTAAAGTATGAAAGGCCAATAAAAATTCTCTGTTTAGATGGGTCGCGGGACTAGACGATGCCACACGGGCTCGACACATCGTCGACGAGCAAATTCAACTAGCATTTGCTGAATCATGTTTGGCACGGTGCAAAGACGTGAGGCTTGGTCCTTAAATTACACGATTTACATGCCTTTGAATCGTTATTAAATTCAAGTTTCTGCGTAGGCAAACGATTAAACCTTCGCAGGCTGAGTTCAGGGTCGCTTTGAGCTCCTAAAAATTAAGCAAGGTAAACGTGACTTACGCTCATACATTGATTACATGCTTCACCTTACTAATTGCGTTACAGTCGAGCCACTGAACGAACAATCGTTTATTGCGTTGTGCAAGCAGGGAATTGATGATGATCCCGAAAAAACCTTCCTGTTTCGGTAAAAAATTCAACATACTGGAAGAGGCCATAAGGGTGGCGGAACAATCAAATTCTAGCATAAATCAGGCTTATACGAATTCCAGCTTTTTTGTTTGTCGAGACGACTGAAAAATGGAAGACCAAAATCGATGGACCTTTGTCACGCGGAGAGCTAAAGCCCTCTCGTTCACAACTACAAGAAATTGCAAACGTCCAGTAGATGTAAAATACGTGGCATTTTGTTTACGATTGCAGTTTCCTAAACGCGGTTGCACGTTTATCAAGAAGCAAAACCGCCAAGCGGTCAAGCGGGGTTCAGGGCGTAGGTTTAAACATTGTTGCGGAGACACAAAAGCGTAATGGACAGTCAGAAATGGTCAGGTTTTGTAGGTGCTGAGCAGCCTACTAACTTAGCAACGTCAAAATAGATTATAGGGATCTAGTCAAATACTGCTTTTAACACTTAACATTATATGCTACTGCTTCTGAAAATGATTGTTCTTCTAATCACCTTGATCTCGAAGTGACGAACGACATGTCACTACGACCCTTAATCGATCACGGGGCGTCGAACAACTTTGAACAATGCCGTTTGCTAGACAATAGCAAGCTTGAAATTGATTTTTAGATTACTCCAACAAGGATGACGGTGTACTTGTGACAGGCGCATCCGTTACAGAGATGACCTTGTGTAAGAAAGTATATAGACACTAGAATGAGTCTTACACGACAACGGGTTCACCGTTGTGGACTTAGATGAATAGTTGGATGTTAATTTTGAACTGCCGTGGCTTAGAAGATACGAGCCATTAATTAAGCTGGCAGCGACATACAGTCGATATATCTATCACTTGTTCACCAGGTGGCCATCTGATGAACGTCTTGGAGCATCCACCAGCGTGTGGATGTACTACGATTGAGTGCGATGGTCTCACGTGTGCTACCGTCGTTAGTAATGCTGCACAAGATTATGTTTTAGAAGACCACCAAAATGAGGAACGAGCTTCCAACGCCTGTACAGATACTCAGGCTGCGCCGATAATTCACCACTCGAAAGGTCTAGTGAAATGGAACATGGATGCATACCAAGAAGAATGCATCAAGGAAGAGAGATTAGTGTTGTTCAGAATGAAAAACACGTTACAGCGAGATCGACTGATAAAGATTCCATCGCAAAGGAAACACGATCGACTAGCAAAGAGTCGATCGAAGAGGACGTGACTGTGTTAGTACACCCACATTGGGACACGTGATGGAAGAAAGTTTTAGCCGTCCTGAGAGTGATAATTCCCGAGAGAGTCTTGTTGAGGGCATGGATCCCCAACCACCTCTGGATGTGTTTTTCCCAGGAAATCACCGAGACAGTGAAGGTCTTGGTGATTGGCGGATCAAGTGTAGGCGCTTATACACTTGATCTGGTTTCGCCCACGCTAGAATTTAAACGATTCTTGCGAGATCTACGTAGTTACAAGATCAAGCAGATCTGCTTACTTGTCACAGAGGATGAGTACGTCGCCGATATTCGGTTGGCATAAGTGTTTACCTGGAACGAACGAGTTCTCAGTAGCTAAATAGAGATCGAATGTGTCCTCGATGAGAAGACTCGGATTGAGTTGTGCACATCCCAACTTCGAAAATTACCGGGGTTGAAGTACTGTGTCATGGAGCAGAGGAATTTGTGTCGTTAACAAGGTCTTGCGATCTACAAACTCGTTGACTATCACTTGGCAGCAAAAATGATAGGGACTCTAATATTCCACTTACATTTTCAAACTTCTGTGTCCGAAAGCTACGGAAGGAAAACGGATCGAAAGTGCTATCAACGATTTACATGCTGCAACAATACCGTCCCGGAAAAAATTGTCACTATAGCTAGTATAGAAAAAAGGAACACATACTCATCGATGGATCTGGTAATAATTACTACCAAATTCTTATGCTTGAAGGGGGTATTCCGTACACTGTGGTGAATACCTTAAGCGGTATGGTACAAGATTTGCTAGTAATGACATATGGATTAAGTAATGCCCCTGTATAGATTTTCAGATTCGTTGCGAATCTTTTGTGTCTATGTGATAATTGCACCTAATTATTTAGATGAAGTGTATTCCGGTGCCGGGCTATAGGTGGACAAACGTGAAATAGAGTCCACCGACTCTACGTCCAAGAGGTTCTTACACTAATGCGTGAGTAAAAGTTGTATGCCAACCTTAGTAGGTTTACATCTACAGCTAGCAAAATACTACTTCTTAGATCCATCGTAGGTAAGCAAGGCGTACGACTCGTTCAGGAAAAGATCAAGGCGATCACTGACTGGACGATTCCTACCGAGATAAAATGACTCTGAAAGATTTTTTGGTGTTGCGGTGTATTTGCACAGATACTCACACAATTACGCCAATATGACTGTCCACCTCTCTCATTTCTTTGAAAAGAACAAAATTTTAGCATAGAGTGCTAATCATTTTAGCGCTAATTTGGAGATATGAGACCAATGTAAATAAGCTTGCCATTTTTTTGCAATTGCGGACCAAGACAGACCATTCATGTGGTCTGCAATGCAATTGATTTCGCCTTCGAATGTGTACTACCATATTATGATGTACACAGAGCTAAGTGTGTCGTCTATATTAATTAACGTCAGCTGCAATCGCCTGAACAGAACTACCCGATCCATGACACAAAACTCCTTGTCATGAAGTATGCTCCGGCGAAATTTAGAGTATACCTGCTAGGCGATAGAATTTTCATCATATACACGGACCATGTGTCCTCATGTACGGCCGTAAAACCCTCAAACCCCTCACAACTAATGATGAGGTGGCTGTCGCTCTTCACGGTGTATAACTTCTAGAGGAATATAAGCCAGGACTACCGAATGTTGTCGCTGATGCTCTGTCGTGCCGGCCCAATTTCGATCCAGCTAGGCAATCCTACACTTTTCCGACCACTGTCACGGTGTTGACGTCGAGTTTCCCGCCGTCAACCTTATTCGAGAACACTAGAAAGGCGTGCATTTAGTAATGTTGCGTTTGATTTACCATCTCTTGCAATTACTTTGTCAACCGTAAAAAGGGCTGCCCCCAGTATATCGATCTTCCAGGGGTGGATGTACAGTCCAAAAAGGTTTTACTAAAATGCTCAGCCGTTGCCGGCGACATGTCTTGTGTTGTCGTATGGGCCATGGTGAACTGCTAAAGCGCACCATGTATGGGTACCGTGATGTCACTACTGGTTGAAATCGTGGTCAAGAAAAGACAAATATACGAGTTAGCCGTAACTTATACTGGCTCCGCCAGTATCAGGTTGTGCGCAAGCACGTCCGCGCATGCGAGATACGTCAGCGTGTGAAGTCAGTTCCATCAGTTCGTGCGCCATTTGCAACACTTATTTCAGCAAAATGCTAGGAATCTGTTTCGATGGACTTTGTCTTTGGATTTCCCACAGACCCACACAAGATAATCGTCATGCTAGTGATTGTAAAATAGGATCAATAAAATGGTATACCTGGTCGCTTTACCAAATATGTATAATTGCATCGGTTTTTTCTCGTGTTTTTACAGGATCCTTCTACTTTCTGGGATGCCATGTGAAGTAGTCTCTCACCTAGACCCACAATTCACTACTAAATTCCAGCGATCGATGATTAAAATACTCGGTGTACGCCTTCAGATGTCTACTTCTAGTCAACCTTCAATAGACGGTCAGACGGAACGTGCTCAACAGGTTCTTGAGGAAATCTCTTAAGCACACTCCTATTCTTCTACAGCTTTGAGCGTTTTCTTGTCATTAGTAAATTTGTAATAGGGAGGGACTCATTCGACCATACGCCATATCTGCTCTCAGTCATCGCGTACTGACCGCGAGTTCACTACGTCTGGAGCATATTTTGATAACATAGATTGCCGTGGTGATGTGGAAAGCTAAAGCCAGGGTAATCTTATCATTTTTTATTGATCGTGGTTCGATGTGTTAAGAGAGAACTGTAGCAAAAGACAGCAAGTCAGCAAATAAGTTCATATTAGCTTGCGAAACAGCTGTTTATTTCGTGCAAGATTCCATTACGGAAGCAGTGGGCCGACAAAATGAAAACGCCAACGAAACATAGGATTATTTGTTATTTATTTCTGTAAAGAGTTGGTCAAGACCTACTATCAACGGTTGAAACAAAAAAAAATCCAGCATACTGTGTATAAAGTAGGTTGTTAAATATCTACCCCGATTATCGGTCAATTTTGTGTGATGCGCCGCCTAGGCAACGCATAAATGACCGACGAAGAACGTAGGATGCGAACACATCCTACGTACTACTTCGGTCGCCTTAAGCCGTATTGCCACATCGAACTTTTTCCAGTGGGGAAATCTCTTGCGATCAAACATCTATTAGAAATACTTGTGCTGGCGGCACTGACTATTATCCCGCGTTTAAAGATTGGATATGTCCTTGGCAAAGCCGAAAGGTACGCTGCCTAGTTTTACATAGCTCGTCGCGAAGAGAAAGTAGTGGCCACTCATCCACAAGTTGAGAAAGGAAAAGTCTTATCGACCCTACCTCCCGTTTCGAGGAGAGACAATTAACATCGCTAATCAAACTAAAATTCCTGTCTCTTTTTTGACTATGTACTCGCGCAACTAAGTCATTACGCACTCGAGATGACTCCGGTATCAGATTGGGCCCGCAAAAATCTGTCTGAGAACAAATACCCTCTTCACCTCATCAATTGATCGATGCGCGCGGGGGATAACGCATTTTCGTAGAACGCCTGTAATACCACCAAGAATCAAAGGGACGTTGAAAGAGCTAACTTATACGGTAAAAAGAATATCCAGCCTCGACAGACAATTGAAAGCCTTGCTTTCAACTTCTGGCTGATGTTATAGGCCACGTCGAGCAGTGTGAAAAGGCGCATCCGATGGCGAAAAAGGCCCATCGGGGAACGAATGCCCAGAGCGCCTCGAGAGGGGTTTGAAATTTAAACTTTCCTCATGCATCTCTTGAGTTACACTTACCCTCTACCAGGGGTAATTCATGGAGAAGGCTTACTTCGGATCTCGTGCTATAATATTTAAACAACTTTGGCACGTATCACTACAAAAGAGGCATGTAAGCTTGTCCTCTCGTGACAGCCGATGCTGTTTAGACGTGCACCAGTATAGATTCGCTTTTAAAACCGATTTCGAGAACTCAATAGCTTGACTAGCCAGGCATCACTCCTTGTTTCACCAATGTTAGGATGGAAAGGGTCTCATGCCTGAAACAATGAGATAACACCACACTTGTGATTTACGGTAACTTTGATGTTAATAGAACGAATTGATAAAAAAACAAGTTAAGTACGGTAAGTACTCGCACTAAGATCCGGCTTACGAACCTTTGATGAGTCGGACAATCGTAATCGATAACAATTACTCGTTTTGTCAAACAGGCAAGCTAACAATTTCTAAGTAGGTTATTGCGGATTCTTCTCAAGCGCAACGCCAAACATGTTATGATCATCAGCCTCCTGCCTGGTTTCATCAGAAGTAATTACACCATAATCACCTCGATCGCCCAGACTCTGACGAATGATTGCGCCACCATTAAGGTTTCCCGGTGGTCATAGTAACCGGGTGATTTGCTGTTATCCAAACTACTCTATCTTGGAAGTGGAGCTTCGGACTCACTGGACGAGCCGAAGAGGTCACGGTACTCTGCGAGGCCTTTAAAGCTTCGGGCAACATACTTTATATGGCTCTAGTTCAGCAAATTCTGTATTACTATATACTATCGCCTCCTTCGAGTCGCTATCACCGTCGGACTCTCTCGAGTTTAGAGCTCGAGCCCAAAATTGATGCCACGCTAGGCATCACCGCGTGCGCCTGCAGCAAGAATTGCTGCAGGCTCAAATTAGGTAGCACTAGATATAATTAATTAATCTGCTTCGGGCGATTGTATCCTCTTTGTGGTAGCGGAGCGGAGACTCATAAATGCAATCGTAGTAGCTTTGGCTACACCTCCCATGGACTAAACCATGCTGTTAGAACATAGATTGAATCAGCTGGCCAACAAGTGAAATCTTGTCCCAAAGTCTCTCAAACAAATTTACGCTTTCATCAATCAGCTACTGATGTAACTGGTGTTGAGGGGGGGGTTGAAGGTGTCACGGAAACCCTTCATTACACGATAATGTACATTAGGATTGTAACGGGGCACCCTGAAGCTTGTACTGGTGACAGTACAAGCTACTTATTCTGACGACAGAATAAGGCGGTGCCTCGGAACTTCACGTACACTCGTACGTGCAAAGGAAGACGGTAAGGAGAAGCGAGTACTTGGTTAAAGTAAAAAGTAGAACTGTATTTAGCATAGAAAATGTCTGCAATAAACCCCCTGATTATCTTCATCTAACTATGTCTAAATACAAATGTGTATATCAACAATCTGCTCACCACTCATTGCGTGCGTCTGTCGTGGCGTGTCTTCGTTGGTTGATATAATGGCCTATATAAACCATTTAGGAACTACTCGTAAGTGCTGCAAAATATTTGTCCTTATGACAATTTTCTGAGAATACAACTCTTATAGTTATATTCTATTAACAATTTCTTATAAATTGTTATGTAACTATTCACCCCGTTACAAGGATGTTATTACGTACGCTTTTGAGGTAGAACTAATTTGACATTCTCACAATTACGTCTTAGTAGATGATATTGTTTCGCAGACATAACGGTCTTCATATTTATTAATTAGGACCAACACATGAACTGACAAAGCAGAGCCACGTCACAAGGACGGAAGTAGTGCTGTGTACATGGTTTTGGTACGTGTTCGTATTAAGACGTTGTTAAATTAAGTCGATTACGGATTGTAATAAAAGGAATAAATTTACCTATTGTGGTTCTGCTTTTTGCCTTTACACAGTACTTTTACTCCACGTATCAATATTTCTGTGCACGCATGTGTACGTGAGGTAGTAGGACGCACACATCCTTGCAATGTCAGCAGTGCAATATGTATCTAATTAGCAGAATAATTTATGCTTAATTACAAGCCGCCAAAATTGTTCAATGCCCTTTAAACCGCGTGCATGCTTTTTAATCTGAAGTATGCAATCACCAAATTAGTGACCCGTGGCGCTGGTACGCTGCCGATCGTAACCTTTCCTAAATGACTGCTTCCGCAATTCCCTGATCTGACAAGTTTGTATATTTAAGTAATGACGCGTGTTGCGGGTATGCTGCCGATGATAAATTTCTATAGGTGACCGCTTGCGTAGCCCTTCACTTGTAGTGCGGTACTTGAGTACCCGTCAGGCGTGGGGGGGCACGCGCGGATAAATCTTTTTATTTCCTGCCAAAGAAGGAGATGAGTACGCGCAAGAGTCATGCCAAAGTCGTGATATCCTCATCTCCGGCTTTCGAGAGGGAAAAATTAACCCTGGAAGGCTGAGCTTATTTAAATCGGTAGGTTTGCTTTGACTTAAGCGAGAAATATTCGGGAATTTGAATCGACATTTTGGCTGTTGTAAAGTTTTTTGCGTAAAGCTGGGAAAGGAAGCTATGCTGGTCTCTATTAAAGCGCAGTTGATTAAGTTCTACTTACTGCTAAAGACGCATTAAGTGGCCATAATTGCCAAAATTTGGCGGACAGCTATAAATTAATTTTAATTGCATCTACACGGCCTCATTCTTTTGTAAGTCTAGTAGCAGCCCTGCTGCTTGTGGCGTAATCTGGTGTACTTATGTTTCTTCGATGCTGACACTTATCTAAAAAAAGACCGTTTTTACTTGTCACTAATCCTGCTCATTTTTAGATTAGCAATGCTGGCAACTTCTATTTTAGTTTCCATGTGAACGTATAAATATATGAGCAGACTGTCCAATTGGCCAAGAACGTACCTATGGCCTCTCTCACCGTCTTTGTGGTAACTACAAACACAATCCTTTTGGACGAATCCGCAGAAATGGCGAGTAAGACTAAGAATGTCTTCGCGGACTACAACGTCGGAACATGGCGCTTCGCTGCTAAAATGATTGTGGCAAGTTATTATCGGAAAAATTGTGGCCCAACAAAGGTCCACCTTTCATTTTTAGTGGAGAATATAGGCGGTTACTGCTTGTAATGCACGGCTCCAATAGCTTGATGACCATGACGAAGCGGCATTAATTGCCCGTGTTATCTAGGCTATCGATCATCGAGTCAGTCAGTTTATAAATATGCGCAGGACATACAAGAATGTCTAAACAATAAAAAAAATTGTGGAGAAGAGATTTCAACCAAAAGTCTAAGCCGAAATTGATGTCACAGCTCATGACACATCCTTTTCTTCGACCGATTCTAAAATTAATGAAATGAGACAGTTGCGGCACAAATAATTTATTGCTATGTGGTTATGTCCCACAATATTTTGAGTCTGTGTGTGTGCCATCGTACAGAAAACATTTTGCTTGGATCGATTCAGGAAGTGTGAAGCATTTTGAAAAGTAATAGAAAGGAATGATATGATTCTACTATAGATACTTACATACGAAGTATGCACTTTATGTCACACAGGTGATTGTAGTTTTAATCGTCAAATGTTATTTGTGACTGTGCCCAATGTAAATTCTGAAACCTCAAACCTTAGTTTTGATATGTCTGCTAGTCTACGTGCCTGCGTGCATGTCTGTGTGCCTGTCTTTTCTGTAATGAAAGTTATGAGTACCTTACAAGTATCTTCAATGCAATATGTTCTGTTGCCTTTGATGGGTAACGGGTCCAAGTAGTTGCTCGAGACTTTACGTGTAAGACACGGAAAAGTCCGAAAAGGGGCTAGGTTCGGCACGCACTTAGACCTATCATGTATGTGGGGTACTGCAATATAACCCACGTCAGAGCGTATTTCAAGCAAGGATAATTTCACTATTTGACGCCATTTTATTATGTTTTTGAAGTAAGTCATCAGTGCGTTTATGTTCATTTGAAGTGCGCTGTAAAGTCGTGAAGTTATTAGTGATCACCTTTTTTTTGTCTTGAGCCATTAATAATTCAAATTTTTGTTAAAATTTAGGGAGGCGTAAGCATATACCACTCCTGGCGCATAACATCTATCAATATCCACCTCGCCATACATACGATGCTTAGATAATTCAATAAAACAATGAAGAACAGTGGAATTTCTGATTGGTCGTACAAGTAAAAAACGAAAAAATGTCCAGCACTAGCAGGTACATAAAAACACTCATAACCCTCCTACACCTTTTTTTACAACTCATCAAAAAATTGCGGTTTTATACTCCCCTTCGACAATTGCACAAGCTTCTCTTGCGGAGTCTTAAGATAATTCAAAGTACCATGCGACGTCACAGGGATACGTTGCTGCTTCGAAGCGTGATAAGAGGTAAATAGGAGGAAGGAAGGTGACGTCAAGGCAGTTTACTATAAGTGCTTATAATTCAACGCGCATGTTGTTCCCAAGGAGTCAACATAATCGTATGAGGCTTGCCGGACGAAGCAGCTTAAAAACAATGACTTATCTGTGGATTTGAGGGAATAAGGCTTCGACGCAAAAGCTGAGCGAAGGAACCATTTTTTGAGCTTACCGTTTACAATGTTTACTGTTTAATTTTTAAGTTACAGTAAGTCGTGTAAACAAATCAATTTTTTATAACTCTGAAAGCCTATTTAAGTTAGATGGCAGAGAAGCTTAATTTAGAGTTTACTAACTACCGCACTGATCCCGTTGAGTCATCGCAGCGGGAGTTCTGGCCTTCACCTTGTGTTTGACATTTTTTTTCTTTCCGCGTTGGATCTAAAAATACACGACGAGCACAAATTCGCCCTTTATCACCACTGGACAAAAACGTATCCATTCATGTGCTACATAGCTCAACAGTACTGGATGTCAACAAGATTGTCACGATCTTGAGGTAGTTTTGTTCGTGAGCCCTGGTTTAAGCTTAGTGAAGAGGCATGAATATTTACTTACTATGCAAAAATATTTTAGGGGCATTGTTAAATTCACTTCCATAACGGTTAGAAACACTCCCTTCTTCTTTCATTCAGTAGACAAGTAAAACAATTATATTCAACACATTGATATTTATTTTTTAACTAATTTTTCGTAGGTGCAGTGGGTACAATTAAAATTCCTAACGACAGTCTGCCCTCCACGGCGGGCCCAACACATTTCCAACCGGGTGGCCGAATCTTAAACAGATTATCCGAGGTTCAGCATGTCAAGGACCCCAACTATCCGATGTGGGGGTGCTTCATTGTTTACAAGAGGCCAAGCTCAGTGGCATTTGATCTCCGATTGATAAAACTGAGACTTGTGTGTCACACATTGTCAAAGGAGTTTGAGTTGGTCTTTCGGGGGATCATACGTGATTGGAACGGCGGTGCTTACCCAGGGCATTACTACTTCCTTTTTTTTCGGTGGTCTTTTTATTAAATTTTATTCTTTTTGCCTTCGCACGCCGAATAGTTGTTATAACTGCCCATTGACCTAGCGGCCCCACCAATAATCATGTCTTAAAGACAGGGCGATGCCATGAGGGATAGTATGGAGACGTATATCACGAACACTATTAGCCCATTATATAAAGTACATGGGTACGACTACTTACTCCTCCTTATTAAGTGCTTTGAGAGCCACAATACTAAACCCTCAAGAGCAACAACTCCTATCAATATTTAAGATTGACAAATTGGCAAGCGCAAATTTGAACGGCACTAAACAACATAGGATAGTATATTTAATTACAAAAGATTGAATAGAAGAGAAAAAATTGAACGAAAAGCCAGGAATGGTGGCAATTTGGACGAAAAAGGACATTTACGCACTTAAACAGATCAGTGGATGTAGCCAAATAGATGCCACAAGACGAATTAGGCGAGGCTGTATAGAACCACCACAAAGTGTGGTGTCGTGTGGCTATTATTTTGGCTATCATCAGTAACATTACACAATACTGCACTTTGCTATTTTCG
Source organism: Peronospora matthiolae (assembly GCA_921007115.2). NCBI lineage: Eukaryota > Oomycota > Peronosporomycetes > Peronosporales > Peronosporaceae > Peronospora > Peronospora matthiolae. The sequence goes on from CAKLBY020000191.1 coordinate 27,898, forward strand.
ATCTAAAGGCAAAATTTTCATAATTCCATGACAGCAGGTATGCGCCAGTAAGTAAAAATCACTACCGCCCGTGATTCAAGCAATTATTGTTCTTAAAAATTAAAAAGCCATAGTCAGATCTTCGCAGACATTATAAGCCGCACCTGCATCACCCCCACTCTCAAGACTTATAGGATGCGTCTTTTAAATTGGTGGCTGTTTTTGATGACGAATGCTGCAATTGCAGAATGGCTAATTGGAAGCGACCTAATTTGTCGAAGTATAGAAGTCATGTGTGAGAAATATGTGGAAGAATAACATACCGGGTATGATCTTGAGATGCATGTACGAACTTAACGTTTTATTTTAAACCGGATTATACCGTTTTAGATGGTATGCTAACCGGTTACATTTACAAATGCATTGAACAATCATATTGTCTCCTTGAGTGTTCACTATGAAAGGAATGGGAGGCAATAAAACCAAAAAAGAGTAAAGCTTAAATATCACATTTCAAAGAAATGCGCGCTTTATATATTCTAATCGACGTATCTGGGAATTTCTAGTATGAGGAGGTAGATTTAGAAATTCCGAGGGGAAATTTTTAGATTGCTTTCCTTAAAGTATTTGATAGAAGCCATTCTAAAAATTACCTCTGATTCGCATCGTGTGTGCCGGAAGATGGAAAGCCGCTTCTGAGCCACAACGAACAAAAAGCGGTCATCTTTTTTTACTACAATCGTAAAAACAACCACATGAACCTTTATGCACGAGAGAAGACAATAAATTCGCTACCTTACAGATGTTTTAATGTGTGTGCAAAAGTTGTGCGTGGCAGCTTAAAGAGCCTGTCGAAACTTGGTAGCACTAGTAGTGTAGCGGACCCACACAGCTACTTAAGTCAAAGGAAGACTAACCGCTTAACGAGCAACTTAGTTCAAAAGAACTAGACTTAATGAGTTTTTAAGCGTAAAGCTTATGGTCCTTGTTCCAGGCGACCAAACCTTCAGTGAAACGACAGCACGTAGTGCTCAAGAGTAACTAGCCACCTTAGGGAGGTGTTGCTAACTGTTAGTGATCAATGATCAACGACCAAAGAAGCCTAGCGAGGCACGTGTCTTTAAGATAAAAAGTGGAACAGAAATTTATTTGAATTTCATCCTACAGAATATTTTTATCTTAATATTACCTAATCTAGACACTTATGTCCTAAGTCAGTACAGCTAAGATTTCTCCGATCTAGTGGCTGACACCAGTCAGCCCCTATCAACAGATAACACATTCTATTTGTCTTTCAGTGGGAAATCATCCGTGTGGCTACGACACAGGGTACCAGGTACCCAACTACGTGCATTCCCTTTACAAACTCTATCACCAGACTTACGTTGTACAAAAAGTCAATCGAACCTCGTCCTAATCAAATTTCTCATCGTACTTTGTTCTTACAGAAGTTCAGTGCACTAGAAGTTCGTTATGGTAACGTAAAGTTTTCAGCACGATGTCCTCATCACCTATCGAGTTAAAGACTCTCAGTGAACAACTTAAATTAGGAGAGATTTTAAACTATGGTAATGATACCAGTGTCCCGGGTGATGCAGGGACAATGTCCGATACACCCATGTCTGAGGTACAACCTCTTGCTGCCCCTGTCCGTTCCCTGAACGTGATAATGAGAATTTGGCATCGGCGCCGCGTTCAACGCTCGATTCGAAAGATAACATCATCACGAACCCGCTCGATGAGCAGCAAGAGTTTCTTGTTCAACAAGAAGAAAGCACACGGCATCATGTGCAAATGATTGCAAACCTCAAGCACCCACGTGACCATGTGTTCATTCCACCCAGTTTGGAAAAGCGCCTACGTCAAGCGGCCGGCCAATCGTTGGCAACGTGGATAATTGGCCATATGTCTAAGTCTCCTGAGGAGATGGTGAGCGGCCAGGCACTTCGCGAGAGGTACCTGGAACCTCACCTAACGACCCAGGGGAAATACAAGGCACGCCTTTACATGCAAGCACCTGGTGCACCAGCCCGACCGATTAAGGGTATACCCATTCTTCTGTCTGCAGACATAACAGAGTGCGAAGAAGACAATGCTTTGGTCCGCTTGGTGCACCGCATACGTCGCTTCAGCAGTATGTCTGCTCTGAGAGCTAGTGCCAACTTGGCTGATGTGTATCTCGAACGCAAACTTCGGAGTGACTATGCCAAGCTTGAGTCCAGAGGCCAATTGCGTATCCCACGCGATAAGCTTCAGCTACTATAATAGCCGCGAGTGTTGTTCAAACGATGACCACCAACTCGCAGCTCACACCACAAGTGGTGGAAAATGACTTCGGTCTTGAGATGACCATGGTCACAATGTTGAAATAAATTCTAAAGCATAAGGGCAAATTTGCTGTAGGTATCCCTACAGCAAGATTGCCCTAAAAACTCATGGGGGTACCTTGTATTCCCATGATTCCTTAAAAAATCAATATCCAACGCCACTTAATTAGATACTGGTAGTGGCTATGACGACGACGTCGTTTCAGTAGTCTCTCGACATGAAACTGACGACATTCATGCTCATCAAGCAGCATCGGTGGAGGCTGGTGTAACGGTGGCAGTCCACGTGAAATAGGTTCTGTAAGTGAAGAGTCTTTAAAAGACCCGAGATGAGACCCAATGTATGCTGGATGCGATGCAGAGCTGCCTTCAGGCGATGGAGCATGCTCAAAATCGGAGCAAGGCATAGTTGGGCTTTCTGATTCACTTTCAGTAATCCGAAGAACCGCCCTCATCGTCGGTGTCATCGACTCAAAGTTCACATGGGAAGGATACTGGTTCAGCATAAGTAAGCCTACGTAGAAAATTGGGTGTTTACACAAATATTGTGGAAGGTTGAGCGTATACGCAAGGTCCATCTTATCGGTATCTGTAAATGGTCCAATTTAGCGTGGACGCAACTTTATCTCGAAGACAGCAGACACAACATTTGTAAGTAGGTTATAGCATTAAGTAATACTTGGTCTTTGACCTCATAACTCTAAATGCAATTTCAGCCTTTGGCATCAGCTTGTTGTTTTTGTTGATCTTGGCGTTTTAGCCCTCGCGTCACGCAAATGTCGTAAGACATTCAATTGCGTTGAGATGAAAACTCGCCTACCTGTTTTTTTACAGTAGTAGGGCTGATAATATCAGGCCGATCGGCAACCTCTCCCCCACCACGCCCTCAACCACAGAGTGGTAAAGTTAACGGAACGCGAGGGTGGGTGAGAAGTTTACGTTAAACGAAGTAAAGCCTATTGAGGCATGAACAGCATTGTTCAATGAAAATTCACTAGCCGTGAGCATTGAGATCAAACGGCGTGGCGTATCAGCGCAAACGCTGCGCAAAATTGTTAATGACGCGATTAACACACTCAGTTGGACCCTCGGTCTGCGGATGATCCGCCGTGGACAAATTTAATCGGGTGCCGAGCACCTTGAAGATAGACTTTCAGAACTTCCCAGTAAAGCGATAATCTCTATACGAGACAATCGCCACGGGAAAACCATGTTGTCGAATCACAAGATCGATAAACAGCTTTCTGTACCTTCAGCATCGATCGTATCCGGCACAGCCGCTAAATGAGCCACCTCGCTCAAACGGTCAGCAAAGACCAGAATACCAGTGTTTCCTGTCAAAAGATTCGGTAGGACGAACACAAAATCCGTACTTATGGAATCCCAGAACTCAGTGGTTACAGGCAGACTAGATAGCAGCGCAGCCGCATGTGCTGAGAGTTTGACTCGATGATACGTTTCGCACGTACGCACAATAGGTGCTCACCCAATTATAGAGTTTTGGCCACCAATAAGCCTGGTTCACTGAGCCATAATTCTTCTCACGACCGAGATGACCACTTAAAGCGGTATCATGTGCCTTATTAAGGATTCGGTGCTTCAAGTCCTTATCATGAGGAACAGCAATACGAGGGGTATCCTCAATATTCGTGCGATAGCACAACAGGCCATTATCGATCGAATATCGATGTGGTATCGCACGTAAACGCGCCTACAATTCTATGTCCAAGTGTTTAAACCCACTGCTCCCAAGAGACCGTAGCAAAGCTACACAATTTTCATCCTTGGCATAAGCCGCACGGTTTAGTCAGGAACTGATGACGACAGTGTCGTCACATGAGCAAGCTCATAGTCAGGTCGGCGCGAGAGCGCATCAGCCAAGGAATGGTGCTTTTCTGGCTTATACTTCACTTCAAAGCTATATAGCTCTTTTCGGCAAAGAAGAAGAGCCAACGAGCCATGATCTGAGAGAGATGCGGCGACTGTGTCGCAGTGCGCAATGACGCATGATCTGTATAGATCACAAAATGCTTGGAGTCAAGCAGATATACTCTGGATTTGACTTAAGCACACTTCATAGCAAGAAGCTCTTTTTCATGAACTGGACAATTCTTTTTAGCAGCTTTAAGCTGGCGAGACTCGAATGTAATGACGCGCTCACCTCCATCAACGTCTGTTTGTAACAGAGCACTGCCAACGGAAAAGTCAGATGCGTCACAGACGACACCGAAGGATCGATCAGAATTGGGCAAATTCACTGTTGGAGCTTGAAAGAGACACTCCGTATCCTTTTTAAAGCATCGCGAGCGGTGTTACCCCAACATCGATCCACATCCTTTTCAGGAGATTGGATAATAGCCTAGCCAAGTCTGCGTAATTCGCACTATACTTATGCAATTAATCGTCAAGGCCAAGCTACTTGCATAAGTCCTTTTGGTTCTTATAAACCGGCCGGTCGACTGTGGCCTTTACCTTATCGGGGTTCGCTCGAAGGCCTCGCCTCCCAACGAAGCACCCTAGAAGAGGAATTCCTGTGCACCAAACAGGAACTTAGACGCGTTAGCGTACAGTACATTCGTTCGCACACACTCGAGCACAGCTCATAAAAAGATAAGTGTGGTTATCCATATCTGACGTACCATGTTCTGCACGGCTATGGACAAAGATGTCATTGAAAAAACTTTGTGCATGCCCTTGGTGAAGTTGGAACAATTGCGTCGCAAGACGATTAAAAGTAGCCGTGACATTAGACAGCCCTTGAGGCATAGCATTAACTCCCGAAACATGCCGCATAAGGAACTATCCACTGTGAGAGGAATTTTACTCGCTCGCATGAGAAATTGATGATAACCGTCGACTAAGTCGAGTGCACTGAACATGTTACATCCTACCATAGCTTTTTGAAGAACGTACTTTTTAGGAATGGGCGTCTGTGCCAGTATAGTTACTTCATTAAATATTTCATAAGCATGCACAATGCGCTACTAGCCATTTGGCTATTTGACACAAAATTTCGGTGTTAATGGGAAGATTTATTCTTAAGAACCATTCCAGCCGCATGCTTAGCACAAAAGAACTCGTCAATGGCGTCACAATGCTCCTTAGGTAAAGTCCACCGCCGCTTTACGCAATAATTAATTTCAGGAACCAGATCAATTTCATGACATACACCTCTATCAGGTGGTAAGATAAATGGTGGACTGTGACACACCACATTTATAGACTCCTTAACTAAAGGACCTAATGGGTCCAAAGGATCTTCAAGGATCGAATATCTGCTTCGCGCAATAAGTGCCTCTTTTGTGACTTCTAGGACAGACTCATCCAATAATGAGGACTACTTCAACTCAACATCGGGTTTAATAACTACTAATTTGGATTAATCTCCTGCCTTTAAGGCTTGGCAAAACCCTCCATCAGACATTTCGTCTTGCTCACACAGAGCATCCGAAGATGGAATGGTTTTAAGGCTAACATTGCCATCAACCTGACAATATACTCTGTTAACAAGCATTTATAGTGTGTTACTATTATCACTCAGTGACTTTGTGGACGCCTGGTGCTTTGCAGTTGCCGCCTGGCGTCCTGGTCGTCTCTTGGAGACCTTACACCCCTTAGGGGTCGGGACACAACTATCCCCTTTATTACTACTAATATTAGTACGCTCTATACAAGAGGAGATGTCTTTACCGACATCCGGTGTAGTGTTACATAATTTAAACACTTCACCCGGTGGATTTCCACGTGCCAATCCACGTACGTTATGCGGGCCGAGACCCGAACTGAACGGCGTTTCGCCAACAATTTTAATACCGACAATAAGTGTGGAGTTTTCACGGCCACCCACACTCGGTGAATCTTCACGTGCCACCTCACACACATCAAAGGAATCACATCCTTAATTTTTCGGCCCTAGGCCAACCATGCTTTAAGCATGCAGTGACTTGTCATCACAAAGAGTTCACTCAACGAAGTACATGCCGTATCACCGATACCAAACGAGCTACGCTCACAATCAATGTTTACAACATTGGAGTTAGACAACTCAGACATTCCTATGTCTAGCACATAAACATATTTTTCCAAAGTCTCGCGCCAGTAGTGCTTCTGTTGCCTAGCGAAGGTGAGTTCATGACTCTTCAAAAATTCGCCAGAAAAGTTGCTCGTGGCGGCTTAAGTCTTATACCTCCAATATACATGGCTTAAAGCGTTCGTGCCAAGCCATGCCAAGAATGAGCTCATATCTCGAGTCCAAATCAAGGACAAGACAGCGTTCAATGCTGTCAAAGTCTAAAAATGAATAACGAAGTTCAACGGAACTTTAGGCATAGTAATACGACTTCCATTTGCTAAACGAACCGTGATAGAATCACCCTCATGCGCTGTAAGCGCCTGAGCATAAAGCTGATTTACCTCAAACGAACGATGTCGAGCATAATTGCAAGACGCTCTAGAGTCGATTAACATCGACCAAGGTCTCTCATAGCCCTTGATTTTTCGCCTCGGCGACTAACAAGCCAGAGTTGTATCAACGCTGAACACCAATAGGTACGGAGCTCGTTGTGGATAAGCCCTGTTTAACTTTACCTTTTAAATGTGAAACAGAAACCAATTCTTTCCCAGTCAGGCGCCCCGCGCCTACTGGGCGTCGGCATTTCCCCGTGCTATGTCAGACTTCTTCTGGCTCGAGATTGAATGTTAGTTTGTTGCCCAACCGCTGTTTACGCAAAGAACAACCAGGCAGCAAGTGTTTAGTGCTTCCTCACTTAAAATTGTTGTACGACGCGTTGCTGCTCAGCAGTTTGAAGTTTAACTTCACCTTCATCTTTAGCATAGCTGAAATTCTTTGTTTCCGGCCAATTATAGGCCGGACCAATCGTGGATTTTGCTCTCACAGAGCTAGGGTTGTACCCATGCATCCCAAGCCTGGCCTACTCAAAGTTATGCTCAGCATTACGAGCAATTATTATGGATTCTTCGAAAGTAGAGGGACGAACCCGAAAAACTTCGGTTCTGGCAATGCCAGTACGAAGAACTTCCATGAAGATAGTCAAACGGACTACCTCAGGCAGAGGTTCAGACTGCGTTGCAGCCATGAGAGTTCCCAACTGTTAAGAGTCCGATAACCCATTCTTACCCTGACGGGTATACAAGAAGCGTGAACGCACGCGGTAAGCTTGGTCAGGTGGTGAGAACGCCTGTACCAGTTGTGACTTTAGCGACTCCCATATGGGCAATTCTAAGTCAATCGATGTGCTACATATCAAGGCCCATTTCTAAGATCTTCCATCGAGATTTAAGATAGCCAGCGAGAGCTGTTGACGGTCAAGCTTGATCAGACCTGATCTCATGGCCATCTCAATCTCACGGATCCAGAGAATAAGGTTTCCACCCTCCTAGCCGGAGTAGTTTTTAACTTCCACTCTAACTGGACAATGCCTAGCCCCTTCATCTGGTACATACACATAGCGTGTATGCATAGACGAAGCTACTTGGTCCTGGAACTGCCCTAAACGGGTCGCTTCATACTGCATGAAGCCTTCAACACGTGCATTTAGCACCTCAGGCCTTGTCAGACAAGGAACTCCACGCACTCTGGACTCAAAGATGCGGTCAGCTTATCAACCTCAATCTTTTGGGCCTTAGAAAGGGGAGTGGGGCTTTCCATCCTCGCAGATGGTCAGTCTACACAGACTCAGGTGTCGATTAAAGACAAGAGCTACCAAGTGTAGCGGAGCTACACAACTCCTCAAGTCAGAGGAAGACTAACCGCTTAACGAGCAACTTAGTTCAAAAGAACTAGACTTAATGAGTTCTTAAGCGTAAAGCTTATGGTCCTTGTTCCAGGCGACCAAACCTTCAGTGAAACGACAGCACGTAGTGCTCAAGAGTAACTAGCCACCTTAGGGAGGTGTTGCTAACTCTTAGTGATCAATGATCAACGACCAAAGACGCCTAGCGAGGCACGTGTCTTTAAGATAAAAAGTGGAACAGAAATTTATTTGAATTTCATCCTACAGAATATTTTTATCTTAATATTACCTAATCTAGACACTTATGTCCTAAGTCAGTACAGCTAAGATTTCTCCGATCTAGTGGCTGACACCAGTCAGCCCCTATCAACAGATAACACATTCTATTTGTCTTTCAGTGGGAAATCATCCGTGTGTCTGAGACACAGGGTACCAGGTACCCAACATCGTGTAAGCTTTTTACAAGTAGCCCCTCCCTCGACCCGTCTTTCTATGAGGGTGTCGTGAAGATGGGCTTTGATGTTATTTGGGATCAATTACTGTATCTCTCACAAAATACGAAGGAGTTTGCTGTACTTTAAGCTCAGGGACTTGTTGACCAAGTCCTGGCTAGTTTTTTTTAATTTCCAGATAGAGCAACACGGTCCTTATTTGAAGAATCTAAGGTGTTCGTGCTCGAAAAGAAAATATTTGTCCGCGGCACGAATCCATGTAATGACATAGTCAATTTGTCAGACCCATGATGAGCTTCTACGCGAGCGGACTCAGAAAAAGGTGCTCAATAGAACTATGAAGATGCCCTTAGCCCGGTCGTTTTATCCGAGACCAATTTGGATTCCCTTTTTTATCAAATGGTACTGCCGACTACGACAATTTACAAAAGCTTCTGGCCGTGAGGAAATGTGATGCGGCTTAGCTAACAGAGTAGGATCATACAATTATGTTGCAGGCTGTGTCCAATTTACGGGGTAAGCCCTCAGAATTACTTACTCAGCGCGTATAACTAAGTGCAAAGCGTTCCTTTTCGTTAGCAATTTATAGAAAGGATTGGCGCCATGTATTAGCCGCTGAACAGTGAAGTGTTGCTTCAGGTGCGCTTCTTTAGCTCGTGCCAAGCGCACCGATCCCTGCAAGACTTTTTTCAGAGGATGCTCTTGCTGTCCGCATCTATAAGTGTGGTCACGATAGCTAAACTCATTAGAGTGCCCACGTTTCTAAACGAACTGTGGCATCGCTTAGCGCGACAGGTCTTCAAAAAATGCCGTCTACAGGGGTAGAAATATCAAAGATTGCTTTAGTTGTAGCATTTAGGAGCAATGCTACAACAGTGTTTCGGTACTAACTTGAAATAGCCAGCAGTTGTGATGTCTGCAGCCACTCCATTGAAGTTGAGAACGCAGATTTTGTCAGCTCTAATTGCGGCCAGAGCCACTACATGATGGCTTGCTGCTACGCACAAGTAGATGCCAGTGCGAAATGTTTAGCAAAGAACCTTAAGCGAAAGTATTGGCGCGAAGAATCAGCGTACGTGATGCTCGGATTTCATATCGACAAAGCATAATTCGGGAATTGCGGTAGTGAAATAGGAGCGAAATGCCCCACTGATGCGGACTCTGAAGCTACCCTGATTTCAGAATTAGCAAACAGATAAGAAGTGTTGTCCTTGAAGTACCAAACAAATGGTTCTTGAACGTGCTTATTTAGAGTGTTTGGGAGTGAGGATATGAACAGGTGATGACCTTTCTGGTAGATTGCAAGCATTACAGAATATTGCGAATCTCGCGGAGCGAAAAATAGTGGAGACGACGATGTGTGAGGCGCTTTGCCGAGATGGAAAGCGAAAAACAGCTACCGTGTGTTTCGTAGAAGGTACGATATTCGCCTTCAGTTTCAGTGATTTTTCGTGCAAAGAGGATTTGCAGCTTTTAGGATAAGATGTTTTGCGTGGCCTCATCCTTGGCAAGCCTTGGCTGATGAAATACCAACCCACGGTTGACTGGCGAACATGCACAGTCGCTAGCTCTCTACAAGCTACTGGGAAGAATGTACTTTTGTAAGAGGCTGAAGTAAACGATTCTGTGCTCAATACAGTTAAGGGTGCGTTACAGAGAGTCGCTCGATGAGTCTGGTAAGGATAATAGCGAGATGACAATTTGTCAAGTGTAGGAGGAACTGGCACAAATCCAAGGGTCTGATGCAGTTCAACGGGATACGTCAGCTGCAACAGCAAAGATGCTCAATTGTACGTCGATAAGGGTCGTGGTGACGCGTGATGCGCACCGTTCAGATTGTAAATGCAATCATCTATAAAAAAAGGAACACCTAAAAAATCAGTATTGGTCCAAGAGTGCAAAACAATAAACGAAATGTTTGAGGCCTTCAAAGGCAAGATGACGAATGCATCCTCGACATAGGTGATCTATCATGTCTTGGCATCTGCCGAATTATAGATGATGTACCTATCAGAGAAAACATCTAATCTTTTCTTTGTATAACAAAAGGAAGAAACGATCCACGATGCATTTGCAATATTTCCAAATGAGAAATTGGTTGACTATTGCTCTTCTTCCACAATAAGTTAAATTATCTTGAAGACCAGCAATACAATTTTTTTTCTTTATTAAGTCTGGGACTTCTTCAAAAGCAGTCCTTTTTACTATTTTTGTGCAAGCACCGTGGTTCTTCCCGGCAGAATTAAAGAACCTCCTATTGGTCGATAGGTGTACTTAGCACGAGACTGACCCGAAACCTGGCACCAAAAATTGTGTGGTTTGGCAATGGCCATGGACAAAGAGATAGGCCGACTATATCGACCATTGGTTCGACAAGAGATCAAAGCGGGAAATTTACGCGAGAGCAAACTGACTCACTGCAGCCAAATCGTTTGTACGTGAAAAGCAATTATTGGTTTGCGCGTAGAGCATGTTTCCCAGGTGTTAATTACAGCGACCCTCCTAGCTCAAGACCGATCCCGCGAAAACATGTCCTATCGAACTTGGTGCGGACGTTAAAATTATGTGTGGTTGGATTCGAAGAATGTCTACAATCAGGTACTTTTGAATGAGATCGATGCATCCAAGACGGCAGTTGGCACCCCACGCGGTATGCTATGGGAGTGGACAGTGCTACCGCAAGGGTTAAAATGTATTAGTGACAAATTACCAAGTGGTCTTTATTGCGATGCGTACACACCGTGCCTACGAGCCTCATTGCTCACACGATGTATTCGTTTATAGCAGATATAAGCACGGATTGTAACGTGGTAGCCCGTTACATGAAATTGACACCAAAAGGTGTCAAGAGGAACATTGTCTAGCATGACCATATTCTACAAATATTATCCGAGATGGATAATATTGAAGGAATATTATCCCGTTTAGAATTTATTCATGGCTGCTCGAAGATTGGTTGATATAAACCATATCAACCATAGATTGCCACCAATCGCTGCTAGACGCGCGCAATGAGTGGTGAGCAGGTTGTCGTCATTTGACGACGTAGTTAAATACATTTAGATAATGACTGAAGTTAGTTTGATAGCTTAACTATATTGAATATAGTTCTGCTCTTACCTTTACTCAACATAGATGTTACGTAAATTAGCTTCCACTGCACGTACAAGTGTACGTGAAGTTTCGTGGCGCCCTAAACAGAGGGTGCCCCGTGTCACCTGGTAGCACTTCGTAGTCCGTCCAACGACTACTTAGTGTCCGTCCAACTTGAACATGTTGGACGTAGAAGACGACAGCTTCACGTCACACGTGAAGGCTACTCCCGTATGAGTGAATCAGAGTGGGAGGTAGTCGGCCGCATGAGTGCACTCATGGGCGTCTCGCCATCAGTGGTATATTGGAGTCTCTAAGCAGAGACCGGCAACATGCTGCTATCAACAAGTTCCTACAAGGGGAACTTGCCGTCGAACGACAGAAGATAGCCTTGCTACAATAGCAAGGCTCTCATCACTCGATGGGTGGGCCGACACACATGCGTCAGCTCGAAATTTTGGATATTGACAACTCAAGGTACAAGGGAACCGATTAAAATTCCCTTTTGAGATGGTTCGTCGAGTTAGACGATGCCATCAGGGCCCGTCACATCGTGGGTGACGAGATGCAAGTCATCTTCTCCCTGTCCAATTTGACAGGACGAGCACAGACTTGGGCCTGAGGGCTCAAGCTTCACGACCCAAAGGTGTTTGAGTCGTTGGAGATCTTGAAGTCTCGGCTTAAAAAGACGTTTGAGCTGCCAAGAGCCAAGTTTAGAGCACGATCTGCACTCCTGAGGTCGGAGCAAGGTAAGCGTGATGTGCACGCTTACGCACAACACCTACGCTACCTTGCGAGTAGCGTTACGGAGAACCCTGTTGATGAGCACACGCTCATCAACGTGTTCATCTACGGCCTTGTGGATGGACCGGTGAAGACCTACATGTTCCAAGAGGACTTCCATTCTCTGGAAAAGGCGATAGCGTATGCGGAACAAGAAGCCTTCAGCCTGAGACAGTATCAGGCTAACTCATCAAACTATCGTCCTACAAGACGACAGGAAACAGGAGGTCCCGAACCAATGGACCTCTGTCATATCGAGAGTGAGAACGCTCGCTCTCCGAGTCACAAGCAATCGGCAAGATGCCATCACTGTCAGAAGATCGGGCACTACGCTCATGAGTGTAGTGTCCCGAGCACCGCAATACGTCCAAAGACAGGACGTGATGACCACCGTTGGCCAAGGAAAGGTCTGAGGCGTGGGTCCGATCATGTCTCTAAGCCGCGACAGAAAGTCGGTCCGTCAAAAAACGGACAGGGTCCGTAGGGGCGGAGCACCCTGCCAATCCAGCAACGTCAAGAGAATTTGCAGGACTCTTGACGAAGATTGCTCCCAACACACAGACGATGTATGTTACTTCCCCTAGAGATGAGGAGTCTCTCATCGCTTTGAAGACCGAAGTGACAAGTGGAATGTCACTTCGCGCCCCAGTTGACTGTAGGGCGTCGAACAGTTTTTTCGACATCAGTCGCCAGGGGATAGTAGAATCAACTATGTTGAGCGAGAGTTCCCTCCAACGAGGATGACGGTGTGCCTTGCTACAGGCGCATCCGTAATAGTGAAAAAACGTGTAGTGGGAATCGACTACACGCTAGAAGGAAAGAAGTACGATGATGACTTCATCAGACTGGATTTGAATGACAAATTTGATGTCATCCTTGGTCTGCAATGGCTTAGAAAATACCAGTCATGGGTTAGCTGGCAGCATCGATCCGTGAAGATGCCTGCCGTTTATCCATCAGATGGCCATCTGATGATAGTCTTGGAGCGTCCACAAGCGTGTGGATGTACTACGAGTGAGTGCGATGACCTCACGTGTGGCACCGTCGTTAGTAGTACTGCACAAGATTATATTTCAGAAGACCACCAAAATGTGGAACGAGCTTCCGACGCCTGTATAGATACACAGGCTGCGCCGATGGTTCGCCACTCAAAAAAGTCGAGTGGAATGGAACATGGATGCATACCAAGAAGGATGCATCAAGGAAGATCGATTAGTGTTGTTCAGGATGAAAAACATGTTGAAGCAAGATCGACTATCATAGAGTCAATTGAAGAGCAAGCCCGGTCGACTAAAAGAATGTCGATCGAAGAGGAAGTGACTGTGGTAGTACACTCACAGTCAGTACAAGTAATTTAAGAAAGCTTTAGTGCTTTAAAAGGTGGTAATATCTTAGAGAGTCTTGTTGAGGGTGTGGATCCCCAACCACCTGCGGATTTGTTTTCCAAAAAGCACCAAGACATTGAATGTCTTGGTGAATGAATGATCAAGTGTAGGCGCTTATACACTTGATCTGGTTACACCTCCAATGTCTGCTCCGGAGATAATCAAGTTGCCGACGCTAGAATCTAAACGATTCTTGCGAAATCTGCGTAGTTACAAGACCAAACAGATCTGCTGACTCGTCACAGAGGACGAGTACGTCGCCAACATTCGTTTGGCACAAGTGTTAGCTGCGAACGAACGGGTTCTCAGTAGCTCATCTATGGACAAAAGTGTCCTCGATGAGAAGACCCGGATTGAGCGGTACACATCTCAATCTTGGGAGTCTTTGAAGAAAAATCTTTTGTATAAGGATACGGTTGAATTCAGGGATGTTTTCCCGGAATCCGTGCCATCAGAGCTGCCCAAGGACAAAAGCACTCGGCATGAGATCGAAATGAATCCTGGTTCGGAATAATGTGTCCTGAATCAGTGGCCACTGCCTCGTTAACAGGTCACAGCGATCGACAAATTCTTTGCCGATCGTTTAGCGGCTGGTCATGTGAGAGAATCAGCATCCCCACACAGCTCTCCGACCTGCTGTGTGCGAAAGGCAACAAGAATGTGGCAGATAGTGCACGCGTTCAACCTACTGAACGCTGCAACGGTACCTGCTCGAACTCCGATCCCAACGAAGGATGTCATCATAGTTGGTATGGCAAAGAGTACCATCTTTTCGTCCATGGATTTGATGAATTCTATCAGATCCTCATGCGTGAACGGGACATCCCTTACACAGCAGTGAGCACCCCCTGTGGTATGCTCTGGGAGTGGCTAGTGATGCCACAGAGGCTAAGTAACGCCCCCGCAACGTTATACAGATGTGTTACGAATCTGTTGCGATCGGTGCGCGACTTCGCCCCGAGTTACTTCGACGATGTCTTCGTCCATAGCCGGGCTATGGGTGGAAAGACGGACGTTGATGCTCAAAGTAATTACTTCCGGGGAGCTTCTTACTCTTATGCGAGAGCGTAATTTGTTCGCGAACCTCAAGAAGTGTAGATTTGCAGCGAACGAAATACCACTTATTGGGTACATCGTGGGTAAAAACGGTGTACGCCCTGATCCGGAAAAGATCAAGGCGATTAGCGACTGGCCTGTGCCAGTCAACGTCAAAGAACTTCTAAAGTTCCTTGGCTGAGCGGCGTGCTTGAACAAGTACTCGCGCAACTGTGCCAAGATGACCGTACATCTCTATCGTCTGATAAAGAAAAACGAGAGATGGTCATGGAACGCTGAGTGTCAGCACTCCTTTGAAGGTATCAAGAAAAGCTTGATACAATCGCATGTGCCGGCAATTGCAGATCAGTACAGACCATTTAATGTGGGTTGTGACGCCATCGATTTTGCAGTCGGCTGCGCATTAATGCAGTACGACTCAGACGGCGTTGACCGCGTCGTCCGTTATCAAACGCGTCAGATGCAACCAGCTGACCAAAAATTTTCGGTGCGTGACAAGGAACTCCTTGCCATGAAATATGCACTGGCCAAGTTTCGGGTATATCTCTTAGGATATACGCCCTTCATCGTTCACATCGACCATGCGTCATTACGCACGACCGTAAACAGTCCACACCTCTCGCAACGAACGGCGAGGTGGCTGTCTTTTTAGCGGAGTACAACTTCTCCGTCGAGTATAAACCAGGACGACTTAATGTCGTCGCTGATGCTCTCTCGCGTCGGCCCGATTTCGAGCCGACTTCTCAACCCAACAGTAGGGGTGATCCTACTGTCGCGACACTAACAGTGAGTGTTCCGTCATCGAATCTGCTCGACGAAGTTCAGAAAGAATACGCAGAAGATGAGTCTCTTCTGAGTTTGATGGACTTTGTATCCAATCCATGCAGTCAGTCGTAGACAAGCCTGACGTCTCAATACCGCTCTTCAATCGAACGGTATTCGGTTCGTGATGGACTGCTTTACTATACAGCCGTCAACGGAGACACACCTCGTGTCGTCGTTCCGGCTCATAATGATTTGCGATTGCGCATCATGTTTGAGTGTCACGATGCTGAAACCAGTGGGCGTCGCGGTAGAGAAAAGATTTACCTCATGGTGAGTCGTGACTTCTACTGGCCCCGCCAGTATGAGTTTGTGTGGAAATTCATTCGCGCTTGTGAAGTTTGTCAACGGGTGAAGCCTAGTCCTTCATCCCGCGCACCCTTGCAGTCTCTATTGATTTCAGAAGAGTGTTGGCAGTCCGTATCGATGGACTTCGTCTTCGGGTTTTTCCAACGACGCTCACAAGAATATTGGTACTATCGTGTTTGTTGATCGGTTCAGCAAGATGGTACATCTTGTTGCTGTAACGGAGCTAACCACATCCCTGGGCTGTGCTCTTGTCTTCACCGACACCATCTTTCGCCTTCACGGGTTACCTCGTGAACTCGTGTCTGATAGGGACCCCCGCTATACAGTGGAGAACTGGGATCCGTGTTCCGTTTACTTGGAACACGGTTCTAGATGTCGACTTCTGACCATCCAGGAGCTGATAGTCAGACAGAACGCGTCAACCGCGTCCTAGAAGAGATACTTGAGGGTATGTCCACTCGTTTACGAGCTGAAGTGATACCTTGCCGATGGCAAAATTCGCCATCAACAACTCGGTGGATTTGACGACAACGCATACACCGTTCTTCGTGAATAAAC
Organism: Peronospora matthiolae; assembly: GCA_921007115.2. Classification (NCBI taxonomy): domain Eukaryota; phylum Oomycota; class Peronosporomycetes; order Peronosporales; family Peronosporaceae; genus Peronospora; species Peronospora matthiolae. Next base: position 44,415 of record CAKLBY020000191.1, read on the forward strand.
TACCCCATCCACGTTTCCCCGCATTCTTCAGGTGTGACTATAGTTTAAAAGGAAGTGGACTCACTCGAGCAAAAACAGATCTGGTTCTTGCTTATCATTATTTGACAATGGTGTCGACGTGATGGATGCCGATGTCGATGCGATCGACATCGATGATGATGACGAGGAGGCTGGTATATTTAGCAACGCCATTGACTGCCAAAGCGTGGAAGAAGACGCCCTCACTGGTGAAGACAAAGTTCTTTCAGCAGTGCACGCGATGCGCACTGCTGTCGACAAGAATATTTAGCAGAGGAATTTCTGCTGAACCGCGAAGCTGTTTTTCGCTTCGTTCAAGACTATGTTGCAGATACACTAGACGAGCAGAAAAGAAACGCAGACAAACAGGGAAGAGCGGGTGTTATTGTACAAAATAAAGGAGACTTAGTTTTACTGTCTACAGTAAATATACCAAAACACGCAGTGACAAACGTGGGCAGCAGTAAATTACTGCCCAAGTGCATCGGTCCATTTCGTGTGTTGCGCCGAATGGGCAACGCATACACGATTGAACTGCCTCGTAAGATGCGTACGCATCCTACGTTTTACTTTGTACGTCTCCGCCCGTACTATCAGTACGAGCCCGTTTCGAGATGCGAAGAACACCTCTGCGGTCGAGAGCCGAGACCACCTTCGAGTGGTCCCGTTTCAACGAGCCAGTCTGATCGACTAGCGAAGCGACCTGCTTTCGCAGTTCAGTGATGTCTCGACGAGCTACAGTCAGCTCGCCACGAAGAGAACGAGTCGAACGTTCGTTCTCAATTTGCGCGAACGCAAAAGCGGCACGATCGTCCGAACGATCGTGCTTTAAGGAATTGTAAAAATCCCTTACAAGATACTCAAGGCCATGACGCCGAGTCCATTCGTGAGCCAGGTCATCTAGCAATTGTTCCGTTACACGGTTCAGCTCTTGAACATCGAGCTGATCCGGCCCTCGAGCTGGATCGGGTGTCCCCGCCGCTACCAAATCCTTTGGTGTACTTAAGCGGTGGTCAACGCTTTCTAGTGGAGCGTACTTAGAACAACCGCGACGTGAATAAGGTCCGAATGAGTTACCTCCTCCGCTGGCGTGGCTATCCACAGGCGAGGGACAGCTAGGAGCCTCGTGATCAGCTGATTGTTAGTGTACTTATTCTCGTCGAGCAGTACGACGAGATTTACCCGCTGCGTTTGAAGAAGGGCCGTCGGAAACTGACCTCCCCCAACGTGAGTACAGGGATTGCAAGGTGTCAATCCCTTCGGCCATCTCGGAAGAGATGTGCGCTCTCCTCTGGGGATCATTAGGAGGTAGGCCCCCCTAGGGGCATGATTCAAGTTGTCCAGACAACTTATACACAAGTCGCCCCACGAGTGATAGGGTAATCCTGCCTCTCTTGAAAGCCGGTGCAACTTGTATCATGCCCCGACTGGGTTGCGCTTCTCAAACCTGATGCGATCTGCATCAAGTTTGGCGAGCCAGGCCTCACGGACAATGCTTTTGATGTTATGATGAGGGCATTCCATCCTTGCACCAAAGCTTTACCGTCTCTGCCACGGTTGCCATTGTGTGGTGGAGTGGCGATCGCTCATTTCCTGAGTCGATCCGAACTCTCCACTGGCGCCCGGACGACCTACTAACAGAGAGGGTACTCCGATCCCGGGTGTGTTGCCTTTCTCACCTTGTGTATTCGTCGGTAGGGCGGGTTGTACTCTTCCAGGTGGACTCGTGTCGAAGGAAAACTTGAACGTGTTGGGGATGGGGTTGTGATAGTGCGGAAATCTTCACGCGATCACGGAGTATTGTAGGTACTGATATAAGTTACCCTGACCTCAACGAGATCGCCTTGTCCACTATGTGGTTGCTTGATCCGCGAGCCTTCTGACCGCTTGAGCCGTCTCGCGATCTTGCGCCTTGCCTTTACGTGTCTTGCTGCGTCCGATCGCAGTTGATGTTTCTTTTGAGTTCTTGAACACACCTGGCCAAAACAATCCAGGTGTGACACTTCGTAGACGTGCAGTGTGACTCTTTATTCGACGGGGGGCCAAAGATCCTACCCGGAAGAGATAACGTGTGCCTTGTGAAGTAAATTGAGCTCTGTTTAATGTCAACCAACCAACCTAAACCCTACCCCTATGCCTATCTATATATTATAATCAGATGCCACGCGTCGCCTTTCCAGCAAGATCGTCCCCTCGCATTTGTGTGGTCCACACCCAGTATATCAGCAGCTGTATCTTCTTGTGGCCCACCCAGATATCCCCATGACCCTGCTAGTGGATCGTGATCCTACTAGCGGATCGTGATCCTACTAGCGATCCGTGATCCTACTAGCGGATCGTGACCCTACTAGCGGATCGTGCTACCCCGTTTCTAAATCCGTCGACGTCAGCACACCTTTCTAGCTCGTCCACATTCAAACAGTTGGTACGGTACACCATCTTTTCAATTGGAGTGCAAGACAACGACGTTGACTTCGACAGTCTGAGTGAAGCTGCAAGATCTGACTGCAACACGTTTACTTTCTTGAATTTGGCACGGACGAGTCCCGGGTCATCGTGGAGAAATCTAGTGCTCCCTAGAGATGAATCGCCATCTTGTGTACGTCTCGAAAAGGCACAGGTTGTGTCAACACGGTCACACCGTGTTCACAGTCGTCCTCCTTTTACTACTTTAGCGGGATTTCTTAGCGCTTTTTAATAAAAAAGGTCTTCGAATACAAAGTCTCTTTGTTATAATAAACTAACAACGAAGTAAAGTCGTTCAAGCTTTTAAGCTCAATCATCCTGGTTCCAAAGCGATAATAATTCACAAAATTACACGCTACTTTTTAACTACTAACTAAATTAACGTAAATGCCCTCACAAAGCTGACAATCTCACAAAACGCTATGCCTTGACTAGCCTCCAAAGGTCCAACAGGGAACTTATCTTTATTCATTATTTTAGCTACGTTTATAATTCCTAAAACTTTGCCTGACTTACTTCTACATTGCGATCATATGACAGAAGCGTTATCACTTATCCATGGGGGATCAAAGAACGCTCCAATAGAAAGCGTTGACCACCGCTTAAGTACACCAAAGGATTTGGTAGCGGCGGGGACACCTGATCCGGCTCGAGGGTCGGATCAGCTTAATGTTCAAGAGCTGAACCGTGTAACGGAACAATTGCTAGATGACCTAGCTCACGAATGGACTCGGCGTCATGGCCTTGAGTATCTTGTAAGGGATTTTTACAATTCCTTAAAGCACGATCGTTCGGACGATCGTGCCGCTTTTGCGTTCGCGCAAATTGAGAACGAACGTTCGACTCGTTCTCTTCGTGAAGAGCTGGCGGTAGCTCGTCGAGACATCACTGAACTGCGAAAGCAGGTCGCTTCGCTAGTCGATCAGACTGGAGCTTTCTTACATTATGTGTACTGACTGTGAGTGTACTACCACAGTCACGTCCTTTTCGATCGACTTTCTTTTAGTCGACCGGGCTTGCTCTTCAATTGACTCTATGATAGTCGATCTTGTTTCAACATGTTTTTCATCCTGAACAACACTAATCGATCTTCCTTGATGCATCCTTCTTGGTATGCATCCATGTTCCATTCCACTCGACTTTTTTGAGTGGCGAACCATCGGCGCAGCCTGTGTATCTATACAGGTGTCGGAAGCTCGTTCCACATTTTGGTGGTCTTCTGAAATATAATCTTGTGCAGTACTACTAACGACGGTGCCACACGTGAGGTCATCGCACTCACTCGTAGTACATCCACACGCTTGTGGACGCTCCAAGACTATCATCAGATGGCCATCTGATGGATAAACGGCAGGCATCTTCACGGATCGATGCTGCCAGCTAACCCATGACTGGTATTTTCTAAGCCATTGCAGACCAAGGATGACATCAAATTTGTCATTCAAATCCAGTCTGATGAAGTCATCATCGTACTTCTTTCCTTCTAGCGTGTAGTCGATTCCCACTACACGTTTTTTCACTATTACGGATGCGCCTGTAGCAAGGCACACCGTCATCCTCGTTGGAGGGAACTCTCGCTCAACATAGTTGATTCTACTATCCCCTGGCGGCTGATGTCGAAAAAACTGTTCGACGCCCCACAGTCAACTGGGGCGCGAAGTGACATTCCACTTGTCACTTCGGTCTTCAAAGCGATGAGAGACTCCTCATCTCTAGGGGAAGTAACATACATCGTCTGTGTGTTGGGAGCAATCTTCGTCAAGAGTCCTGCAAATTCTCTTGACGTTGCTGGATTGGCAGGGTGCTCCGCCCCTACGGACCCTGTCCGTTTTTTGACGGACCGACTTTCTGTCGCGGCTTAGAGACATGATCGGACCCACGCCTCAGACCTTTCCTTGGCCAACGGTGGTCATCACGTCCTGTCTTTGGACGTATTGCGGTGCTCGGGACACTACACTCATGAGCGTAGTGCCCGATCTTCTGACAGTGATGGCATCTTGCCGATTGCTTGTGACTCGGAGAGCGAGCGTTCTCACTCTCGATATGACAGAGGTCCACTGGTTCGGGACCTCCTATTTCCTGTCGTCTTGTAGGACGATAGTTTGATGAGTTAGCCTGATACTGTCTCAGGCTGAAGGCTTCTTGTTCCGCATACGCTATCGCCTTTTCCAGAGAATGGAAGTCCTCTTGGAACATGTAGGTCTTCACCGGTCCATCCACAAGGCCGTAGATGAACACGTTGATGAGCGTGTGCTCATCAACAGGGTTCTCCGTAACGCTACTCGCAAGGTAGCGTAGGTGTTGTGCGTAAGCGTGCACATCACGCTTACCTTGCTCCGACCTCAGGAGTGCAGATCGTGCTCTAAACTTGGCTCTTGGCAGCTCAAACGTCTTTTTAAGCCGAGACTTCAAGATCTCCAACGACTCAAACACCTTTGGGTCGTGAAGCTTGAGCCCTCAGGCCCAAGTCTGTGCTCGTCCTGTCAAATTGGACAGGGAGAAGATGACTTACATCTCGTCACCCACGATGTGACGGGCCTTGATGGCATCGTCTAACTCGACGAACCATCTCAAAAGGGAATTTTAATCGGTTCCCTTGTACCTTGAGTTGTCAATATCCAAAATTTCGAGCTGACGCATGTGTGTCGGCCCTCCCATCGAGTGATGAGAGCCTTGCTATTGTAGCAAGGCTATCTTCTGTCGTTCGACGGCAAGTTCCCCTTGTAGGAACTTGTTGATAGCAGCATGTTGCCGGTCTCTGCTTAGAGACTTCATCATACCACTGATGGCGAGTACGCCCCTGAGTGCACTCATGCGGCCGACTACCTCCCACTCTGATTCACTCATATGGGAGTAGCCTTCACGTGTGACGTGAAGCTGTCGTCTTCTACGTCCAACATGTTCAAGTTGGACGAACACGAAGTAGTCGTTGGACGGACTACGAAGTGCTGCCAGGTGACACGGGGCACCCTCTGTTTAGGGGGCCACGAAACTTCACGTACACTAGTACGTGCAGTGGAAGCTAATTTACTCAACAACAAAGCTGAGTAAAAACCAAAATACCGTAAAAAGAGAGCTGTATGTAATATAGTAAGCTATCAAACTAACTTCAGTCTTTATCTAACTAAAAATTGATCCACGTTGTCGAATGACGACAACCTGCTCACCACTCTTTGCGCTCGTCTCGCAGCGATTGATAGTAATCTTGGTTGACATGTCTTATATCAACCAATCTTCTAGCAGCCATGGATATTATCCTAGAAGGGGATTGCATCCCTTCAATATTATCCATCTCGAGTTATATTGGCGGGAAATTGTCATGCTAGACAATTTTCTATTGACACCGTTTGATGTCAATATTATGTAACGGGCTACCCCGTTACAAAATCAGTAGTCCTGTTTAGGATCGGTAAAAAGTATCACCGATCCGCATGGGGCTGAATTACCTTTGCAGAATCACGCCATATCCCCTGGTTCCAGATACACCATTCCAGAGCAATTTGGACACGATATCTACGACCTTTGCCATCACCAGGTCAATCCGACGTTCCGATGTCCTCAATTACAAGACTTTCGCATATGTATTTGCGATCCAGTCTTTACCTGCTTCAACATGCGTATATTTGTCCTCTCTTAATATTCAGGTGAATTTCATGTCTTCGTCTTACTTTCTTGTCCCAGATTTCACCAGTAAAAGCATCTTTTTTGCCTCGTCTCGGATCGTTTTATGAAAATTCTTTTGTTTGTCGTCTTTTTCCACATCGGTCCATGGAAGTTATTTTGATTTGTCGCCTGGTCTCAGATATTTCCCCATCTCTGTCATCGTAGCGGCAATCGGATCGGCTCGTTGATCCCCGTTGAGATCGCCTTCCATCTTCCATTGGATCTCCAGATCGCCTATTATTGTTTTCTGCCATTTAGTGGCGTTTCCACTAAGTGGTCACCAATTGAGCCCCAAAATCGAGTCTGACTAGGTCGATCACGATATAAATTTTGCCGTTAAGCTCCACAAAATAGACCAGCTTCATCCACCCATGACGGATCGCTATAAACTTTCCGTTGTACCAAACATTGATGGTGTACTCGCCCGTAGCGTGTTATTCGACCTAATCACGCATCCACAATTTTCTTCACCTCGACTTTGGTGTCATCCAATTCACCTTCCCAACTATCTTCCGGTAGCAAGACTTCACCAAAACAACCTATATCAGACTCGTCTACATTCACCTGACTTTGGGGTCGCTCTGGGAGCACCTTCACAGGCTTCAGTTTAGATACATGAACGACCGGGAGCAACCGATAGGGTGTACCTGCGATCGTTAATTTTACTGCATGGTCTCCACATTTATCATCCACTAGGAACGGTCCATGCCACACATGAGCTAATTTTGGAGCACTCCCACCTTTGATGCGATCCAGATACACCCATGCTTGTGATTCTTTGTCAAGATCCAACAGGTCGCGGTCTTCTTTATGACGATCCGCTTGGTCTTGAATCGCGATCTTCACGTGATCGTTCACGATCGCCCTCGCTTGTCGATATTGACGCTGTTTACATACCTCCATCTTCTGGGGTCGCGATCGCGAGGTTTAACACTCCCTAGCGGCGAAGTCGCTACCAACGTCGATCGAAGGTCCCAACCGTGGATCAAATAGAACGGCGTTTCCCCGAGGGCTCGATCTTGCGAGGTGTTATTTATTTGCCTAGATTAAATGTTCTGCTTATTTGTTTCAATCTCTCTGGTTTTCATCCATGACATACATAATAAATGATCTTGTCAGAGTTTGAACCATGCGTTCCACAGTTTTGTTTGCTTGAGGTCGATAAGCCATTGTGGCTCGTTGCCTCTTTCACGCGATTTTGTTGAATGCCGGAAAGAAATGAGACATAAATCCTGGCTTTCGGTCAGGATGGATGATTTCACTCGCACCGCAACTTCAAAATACACTTTCTTCATAGTTTACAGCAATTGTCTGTGCAATTCGATATGAGCTCACCTTTGCGATCACATAGCCCGAGAACAGATTGACCCACAACATCAACTCAGTTTTCCCTTAAACGATCGCGGTAGAGGCAGAATATTATCCCTTGCCAGAATTTGGAAGGGTAAGTTGCTTGTAATTTTTTGGTGACCGACCTTAATCTTGCGGGCGACTCTTGCCGGTTTCACAATCCATACACTCGCCAGCATAGCGTTGCACACGGCGGTACAATCCTCGGCAATTAAAAATCGCCTCAATCCGCTATTTGTACCGCCTACGCCTTGATGTCCTCCTTTCAAACTAGTATGATAATGGTGTAGGACGTCTTGTCGCAAAAATTTGGGAATCAACAGACGAACCGGCTCGCCTTGATCTTTGCTTATTGCTGCTGCCCCTGGACAGAAAAATCCAGTTTGCTTTGATCAACTTCGTAGTCCGGTGCGATAGGGGCGCAAATATTTGTGTTTCTAGCATTCAGCGTGGCTATATCCCCGACCAGACATGTCTTCTGGTCCGATATCCAAATCCCCTCATCTTGCGCCTATTTTATACGCTCGATCCGACCTGTTGTACAACTATTCTCGTAAAACTGTCGGGAAGATGGCATCGTCTTCGCGTCGCTGATCGATCGATCGTGGCCACTTTGACTGGGCGGTTGGTTTGTCTCAGTAACAGAAACTCATTTAGTCGATCGAGGGTCATGAGATTGTTTTTCTCATCATCTGATAGCACGACACTTCCTTTCTCTTGCTGTAAACTCTCGCTCGTTAGCCGATCAGCGCTCTTGTATCAGTCCTGTTTAACATAAATATGTTCACATTTTGACCACGATCGGAGTTTCTATAGTGCCTTATTTGTCAGCACTTGTAAACTAGGTGCTTTGCAATCAATTTCGCCTGGCATCTGCGCTATGACCAAGTTCGAGTCACCGCAGAAGATCACCCGTCCCCTGGTCTAATCGGTAAGTGAATCCGATACGAGGATTAATCCGCGATATCCCGCCTCACTCACTGTCAAATATTCTACAAACTCGGAAGTAGCCCCCACGATTGTTCACTCAGGTAAATTTTATACTGTCGTACTGTAAGCCCCGCCTTTATTCTTTACCCTATCCGATCCATCGAAGTTGACCAATCTGGATATTTTTGTCTGTTTTGACTGTTTGTGGTGGCATGCTAAAGTTTTGCCGTGGCTGTTTTCTTGCAGCGATAGCGATCAGCATTTCGTTTACGTCTTTGCGGGACATCAAACTTGCAGCTAGCGTGCTTGACACTTCTTCTTCGCCTTTTTCGCATTGTCAAATCTCTCACATCCAGTTTGATAGTAACTTTGCTCATCTCCCTAGTCATCCATTGAGACCAGACGACTGCGATAGCCAAGCCAACGTCGAATATCGCGTAATCACCATTATTTATCGTGAGAACAACATCATGTGACAGCGGTCTAACGATGGAGAAGGGATAACTCCACTTTCTTGACCATTCCGTTTTTTTCTTCATTGGGCTTCAGCGTCCGGCTAGAAACGGTAACTGGCCAATATATTCCATCATGTTACTAGAGCAGTGCAGGTAATACCTTCCACTTCCTGGCGTATACCACAATCACAGGTGCTTGATCTGGGTCGAAGTGTCTTAAAAATGGGGTTTCAGCAGTTTCATTTATAGCCTAGTGTAAGCCATTACTGCTTTCTTCCATCGACAAATGATTTTAGAGTCCGGATAGCCCCATCATTTTTTTTCAGATCACACTTTGCGTTTAAGTCCAGATCGCCCCCACTTTTTAATCCAGTAGAATATCCGGACTCATCTCGTGGATCGCGTTCGCGATCAGGTTCGATGCCTGATATTGATAACTGAAACTCTTTGTCTAGGCTGATCTAATTATATTCTGTTATCCGCAGCTCATACAGCACAGATGCATATATCGCAAAGTCTTCAATAAAGCAGCTGTAGTTATTTAGTCTTCCCAAGAATGACTGCATTGATATCAGAGTCCGAGGGAAGTAAAAACTCGCAATCGAGTCTTAATATGTGGGGTGGGCCTCAAACCCCTTAAGCAACACTCGATAACCTAGGCAGTCAACCGTACATCGCCCCCATAGACGTTTGGCTAAACTTATCAATATGATGCATCTGTCGCACACTTCTAAGAGTCTTTCCACCCTTTCACATATGGGGTGCATGACGAAGCAGGTATCAAGATGTCGTCGATATGACCTTCGACCTGAAACTGATATCTTGGATCCTTATCTGGCACTCCAATATTGAACACATCAACCGGCGTCGAAGTAAGTAGTGCATGCGAGTAAGATGTTTGGCTGATCTTCAGATGCCCAAAATGTGCATTGTTGACCAGTCGCTGGTAAATTTAGGAAGCGTTTATAGCTTAAGAGACATCCCCAACCATTCAAACAAACCCGAAGGTGTGGCGAATGCGGAAATAGCTCTTTCTCGTTCTGTCATTTTCACAACCCGAAATCCACTTGCCATTTTAACACGCAAACGCCACATCGCTTTATCCAAATTTTGAATTAACTCGTTAATCAGTGGCCTGAGGTGAACCATCATTCTTGTCGACAGATTTACCTTCCCATAATCGATGCACAGCTGTATGTCTACCCCATTCTTTTTAATGATTACCACTATGGGGGAAGCCCAAAGTGAGGTGTTTGGTTAAAATTTTCCGAGTGTGGCAAAGCGATCACAAGGGAAATTTCTTTTGGGACTTGGATCGGCAATCGCACCGGTTGCATGCTTCAGTTGAACCAATAATGCTGTGATTGGTGGATACAGGTTGGGACGGGAAGCTGGCAATAGAGTAGTAAAATGCCAAGTGGACAGGATCGTGCAGCCTGGGAGGAGGCTATACGGTGGTCACACCCGTTTTAATTACGTTATCCGTCGTTAGACATGGTAAGACAAGACCCTCGATCTCAATGAAAGAACGCGATCCTAACGCAGGATCGCAAGTACGATCTCAGCTGCGATCCGCTAGTAGGATCACGATCCACTAGCAGGATCATGGGGATTTCTGGGTGGGCCACAAGAAGATACAACTGCTGATATACTGGGTGTGGACCACACAAATGCGAGGGGACGATCTTGCTGGAAAGGCGACGCGTGGCATCTGATTATAATATATAGATAGGCATAGGGGTAGGGTTTAGGTTGGTTGGTTGACATTAAACAGAGCTCAATTTACTTCACAAGGCACACGTTATCTCTTCCGGGTAGGATCTTTGGCCCCCCGTCGAATAAAGAGTCACACTGCACGTCTACGAAGTGTCACACCTGGATTGTTTTGGCCAGGTGTGTTCAAGAACTCAAAAGAAACATCAACTGCGATCGGACGCAGCAAGACACGTAAAGGCAAGGCGCAAGATCGCGAGACGGCTCAAGTGGTCAGAAGGCTCGCGGATCAAGCAACCACATAGTGGACAAAGCGATCTCGTTGAGGTCAGGGTAACTTATATCAGTACCTACAATACTCCGTGATCGCGTGAAGATTTCCGCACTATCACAACCCCATCCCCAACACGTTCAAGTTTTCCTTCAACACGAGTCCACCTGGAAGAGTGCAACCCTCCCTACTGACGGGTACACAAGGTGAGAAAGGCAACACACCCGGGATCGGAGTACCCTCTCCGTTAGTAGGTCGTCCGGGCGCCAGTGGAGAGTTCGGATCGACTCAGGAAATGAGCGAGCCCCACTTCACCACAATGGTGCGCGTGCCCGGATCTTCTGGTGACACGGGATTTCACCGTGAGTCCCGAGATGAAGATGTTAAGATCAAGACTGAACCTGGGATTGGAGCGTCAGCGGAATATGGATCGCCACAGACGCGCAAAGGGAAAGGATTTTAAGATCATCATAGTTTGGGGAGGGCAAAGATGACATGAAAGTTAAAGAGGAAGATCAGCAAGCTGAGTCTGGAAGAGAAACCTCGATCTCCTCTTGAGGTCTCTTCGAGGACCACCGCGGATTATTATGTGCAGCACGATCCGCTGGATGAAAATTCTTCAGCGAAAACTGAAAGATTTTCATTCGAAACTGCCACCCAATCAAAGGCTAAGAAACACAATCCTAAGTTGGCCCGTTTAAAGTCGAAGACGGTGGATCCACATCGAAACAAGCAAGCAAATAAGGCAGAAGGTCAAGATGTGGAATCAGAAAGCTGGCAATTGGAATGGATCACCTGTAAATTCCATTGGCAACAGCTGAAGAAACTTCTTGCAGAAGACCCAGTCCTAAAGATGCTGAAACCTAAGCTGATCGGGTCGATCCAAGGTCCATTATCGCCACTGAAAGTGACCTCAAATCAGTTGGAGGCATTGCATTGGCTTATTCAGCTGCTAAGAGACGCTGGATTTACAGCTGGAGCTTTTGACGCACAAACGCTCTTAGAATTTAATCACGATCGGGTGGTCAAAGCAGGACAGCTACTATTCAAAAAGCTAACTCGACTGACAGGGTCTCACAACCCTATGAGCCAACGGATTAAGAGTGAAGAAGGACATCTAAGCCAGCGAATCAAGAGTGAAGAAGGGCACCCGAGCCGAGGGACAGAGTCAATCTACCGCAACGTGAAAGAGGAATACATGGGGTCGTCACGATATGCCTCGGCAGAATCGGATACGTACTCAGACGAGTCGTTTGGGATGCAGCGGATGTCGCTGGGACCGACAGGGGCAGCAATGCTTAAAAACAGGCTCAACCCGGCTAACAGTAGAATACAATTGACCAAAAATTCGGCTTCACAGAATGCAAACACGGTGGAGCCAAGCCAGTTGCAAACATATTTTAAGGCTGCCATGGACAATTCATTCGCGATCGCGAAGAACAAGGAGCTAACTACCCGATCGTCCCAGACGTCGAAATGGAGTCAGTAGACTCATACTGCGATCGAAAGGGATAACATGAGTCATATCGGAGGGGACCAAATGATCTAAGACGACCCCAAGTGGTAACTGCAGGAACTGCCCCTACGGGAGGTTTAGCGCACAGAGGATCAGATTGTCGTCGATGGTCGATCTGAAAGAATTTTCAGGACGTGATCAAGACGAGAACGTGCTAGAGGTTGGTTTAACAATATGAAGACTGCCTTTCTACGCGAGCAGGCTCCAGACGACGATAAATGTCTGGTATTTGGAGACCTGCTCACAGGACCTGCCCGAAATTAATTCAGCCAGTTGAGCCGATCGACCCGCGATGATTGGAAGTCGTTGTCGGAAGGCTTCATAGTCCGATATGGGGGATACGGAATGTCAGCAGGAAGACAATACTACCACGCGCAGAAGAGACCAAATGAAACCCCGTTGGAATACTTGGAGCGCTTGAATGTAGCAGGAATGCGAGCAAAAGTGGCGCTCAAAAATGGATCGCCAGCAAGCCGACGTGAGCATGTAGAATACGTCATTGACACTTTGGATGATCGAGAGTTGGCGAAGCAACTGACACTATTACGAGTGCATGATGCTTATACGATGGAAGAAGCTTTACGCGCTTATCAGCGTATGAGCTTACGACAGAATAAGGATCCGACTGATTCGAACAAGTACCTATCGCGATCGGCTACGACGCCAGCCCAAGTATATTCGAAGACACCACGGATGGTGAAGGCCATTCGTGCAGAAAGTGAGGAAAGCGACTCATGCTTAAGTTCGGACGATGCAGATGAAGAATATTTTCGCCGTAAGGTTTGTGTGACGACTATCACTGATCAGGCTGCAGACCCAGGGGATCAACGAGACAGACAGCGAAAGACAGACCGAGATGATGATCGCGATCGGGGCGGAGTTGCGAAAGCCTGCACACACTGCGGCTCGAAAAGACGTGACGATTGCGGATGCTGGAAAAGATTGACCTGTCAGAAGTGTGGCCGAAAAGGGCACCCCTCTGACAAATGTCTACATGTGCGTTCCGCTCGTAGGGAAGTTCACGAGAGCGGCCAATGTTCCATAGAAGAGTTCTACAACCTAATCCGCAAGTGGTACGTCCCAACCAAGCACGCAGGACTACTACCGACCAAGGCAGATGAGATTTTAAAGTAGGACGCTCGCCAGGATGGAATCTGGCACGAGCCGAGCGTTCTAGGCTATGCATGTATGTATTTGTGGAGAAGGGCAGGATCGATCAAGGGAGTTACTATCGGATCGACCCGACCGCTAAAAATGTGATTTGGAACACCATCGGTTGTGTGGTATTTCAAGTGTAAAAAAGGTGGATGAACATTCACGATCTCCCGTTAAGATGGAAATCGACCTAGCACCGGGGGAATCGAGAGGATATTGGAAATATCACACGCAGGAAAATGGTTTAAACAGGCTAAAGCGGTGGGTAAAATCAATAACGAGAAGGCCACCATGCTATTCGATTCTGGAGCCGAAGTCTCAATCATAGACGCCACCTTTGCTCGTAAGGTGGGATGTGCAATTGATGACAGCCAGAGACAGGAATGTGTGGGAATCGGGGAGAGTGCCTCATGACGGAAAGACACACCAAAATAAAAATCAGATTAAACGGAATGCTGGTGTATTACTTTGACGTTTGGGTGGGCTATCAAGTGGGCCAAGAAGCGATTTTAGGTATGTACTTTATGGTGCCAACGGGAATGCGGTTAGATCTGGCGGCCGGTACGCTTTGTTTGCCAGATGAGGTGAAAATTCACTTGGCAGGGCGCAGGCCTCCGTATGGGGTAAATGTGCAACCGATCGTTATCCCAGACCAACATATATCAATTCCTGCTGGAGAATCCAAGGAGATTAAAATTGGAATATGTTTTCTTAAGTCCAAACTATGGGTGAGACGGGATAAAAAATGGGTGCCGACGGTGAATTCTGGACCGGGCCAGATCAAGTACTTGATATGACCAACATCGTCGATCAGCAGGTGATTCTCAATCACGATATCCCTTTAGGGTGATGGATGATGACAGACATGATACCCCGATCGCCGAGCTATGTATCAGTTGGATCACGCAGGTACGATGAATCGCAGACTCTGGCGTTTGAAGCTACAACGGAATCAACCAAGGAACATTCGATCGAGTATTCGAGGCACTCAGCAAACCACCCGTCATACCCAATCCCAAAGAAGATTCTGACCCACAGAGATTAACAAGAAAGTAATATGGAGGGAAGCCGATCGGATCTGCTAGCTCCACAAGCAAAGATGACGGATGTCACAGAACGTCAGATCGTGAAATTGGATCGCCCCGACAGCGACGAGCAGCGATCACTAGAGGCACCTGCCGTGGTCAATACCGCAGTGAAGGGAGTAGAGGGCTATCGGTCACAGGAACACTCGGACGACGTAATCAGGCAAGCACAAGAGATCGCGATCGGCGATGATCACCCGGTCGGAGACGATCAAGAGCTCGAATTGTCAGATCAAAAGATACAGAATGCTACAGTACTGAATCGCGAAAGAGACGTGACAGACGAGACTCAAACGAAATCGGTGGCTTATCGAAACGATGGTGGTGATTTATTTGCGGAAGATGTGGACTAACAATTGGCACTCTTGCCAGAAATAATTGCGCCCACAAAGGAAGTGGCTATAGATGAGATCCAGGTTGGCGATCCAGGTGTCCCGCTGACAGAAGATCAGGAGAGCTGAGGCAACTGATTTGGAAGAACCGCCACTTACTCATAGGCAAAGGGAACGCCTTGCCTCCAGCTGCGCGTGGAGAAGTATGTGACATTAATGTTGGAAATACCAAACCGATCACGCAAAAAGTACGGCCGGTGGCACCTAAATATCGAGAAAAATTGGCGGATCTGATCAAGGGATTATTATCAGCCAAGATCATTCAGCCGTCCATCTCACCTTGGGCTTCTCCGATCGTGATGATTTAAAAAAAAACAATGGGGAGGACATACGGCTGTGCGTCAATTATGGGAAGGTGAATCAGTTGACAAGATTGATGATATACTTCATGCCACTAATCAGCATATTATTAAGGGACTTGGATAAAGCGATGTGGTATTGTTCGCTAGATACGGCGAGTGGTTTTTGGGTAGTGGAAATGACGGAACGAGGAAGAGCTATTTCTGCATTCATCACGCCGTCGGGTTTGTTTGAATGGTTGCGAATGCATTTTGGGCTAAAAAACGCTCCCCAAATATACCAACGACTTATCGACAATGCACTACATGGTTTTCTCAAGATCGACCTAACACCTAACTCGCATGCAGTACCTTCGTCGACACCAACCGATGTGTTCACTGACGGAGTGCCGGACACAGATCCAAGACCATCAGTTTTAGGCCGAAGGTCCTATATCGATGACATCTTGATACCTGCTGAATCCTGGTCATCCCTGTATGAAAAGGTGGAACGATTGCTAGAGGTGTGTGACCGATTGAACCTATCGATTAGTGTGGCAAAGCGTTTCTGGGGGAGCTGTAAGGTCTACTATCTAGGCCACCAAGTTTAACACAAAGGATTGGAAGCCCACCTTAGGATTTAAACTCAATTGCGAATATTCCCTTTCCTCGAACTCTGCGATCAATGCAATCATTCTTGGGAAGCTTAAATTGCTACAGTCGTTTTATCGAAGACTTCGCTATACGTGCGTCCGTGCTCTACGAGCTACGGGAAGCAGATTTCCACGAGATCAGCCAAGATAAAGTAGTTCGGATAATGGTATCCAACAGTGAACCCGATAGTGATCACAATTCGCAAAATGAGTCCGGCGGCGATCTCGACCAAAAAACAAAGGGCGATCTGGACCGGAAAACAGGGGGCGAAATAGATTCTGAAGATAGAAGTTGATGGAAGGAAGCGGTGATGGCTTTTAACTTGCTAAAGGGCAAAATTGCTGAAACACCGATCTTAAGACATTTCGATCCAGATCGAGCACCGGTGATTGTGGTGTACGCCAGTAAGTGGGCGGTATCAGCCGCATTGCTTCAAGAGTATGACGGCACGTAATGGCCTGTCATTTTGTCTAGTCGCACGCTGAAATCTAACGAAGTCAATTACGGCATTGTTGAAAAAGAGGAGTTAGCCCTTCTCCGAATGTTAGACATTTGTTATACGATGTTGGTTTCGCGGGAGATTATGGTGCTTACGAGATACTCGACGTTGGCTTGGCTATTGCAGTCGTCGGGTCTTAACGGAAGACTAGGGAGATGGGCGGCGTTACTATCGAACTGGACGTTGTATATCAGATGGTGCGAAAAGGTCGAAGACGAAGTGCTAGGTACGCTGGCTGCAAGTATAACACCTCGAAAGGATGTAGATGAAGTGCTGATCGCGATCGCTCCAAGTAAATAACCACGGAAAAACATTAGTATGCCACCACCCACAGTCGAAGTAGCCGAAATTGTCCTGGTGGTCAGTTTCGACGGAGCGGATATGGTAAAGAAGAAAGGTGGCGCTTACAGCGCAACAATATGGAAGTTGCCTGAATGGACGATCGTGGTGGCTACTTCAGAATTTGCGGAAGGTTTGACGGTAAACGAGGCTGAATATCGTGGGATGTTGCTGGGTCTAGAGTCACTGTCCGATCAGATTAGAGGTCGGGTGATCTTTTGTGGTGACTCGAACTTGGTAATGAGAGAGATGCGAGATAAAATCGACTGTAAAGCACCAGGTCTACAACTTTTGAAACATAAGGCAATGAAGAAACTCTGATCGTGGCCAAAACACGAGTTGCTACATGTGAAACGGGACTGGAACCAGAATGCTGATAGACTAGCGAGCGAGGCGTTACGTCGGAAAAAAGGAAATGTCGCAGTATCAGACCAAGAATGAGAAGATCTCGTGACCCTTAATCACTTTAAATGAACTACTGATACCAAAACAGACTGACCACCAGTCAAGGTAGCCGCGATCACGCGATCAACGACGCGAAGACAATGCCCCCAGACAGTTTTACACGAAGAAATTGTATAAAAAGTCCGGATCGAACGTATAAACCAGGCGCAAAATGAGGAAAGTTGGATATCGGACTTGAAGACCTATCTGATCGGGGATATAGCCACGCTGAGTGCTAGAGACGCAAAGATTTGCGCACTGATCTCACTCAACTACGAAGTCGACCAAAGTGGACTGCTATTTTTCTGCCCCGGGGTGGCATCAAAGAGCGAAGATCGTGGAGAGTCAATTTGTCTGGTAATTCCAGAGTTGCTGCAACAAGACGTCCTACACCATTACCATACTAGTCTAGAGGGTGGGCACCAAGGGGTAGGCCGTACATACCACCGGATCAGGGCGAATTTCCATTGGCGAGGATTGTACCGGAGCGTGCAACGCTATGTTGGCGAATGTATTAATTGTAAAATTGGCAAAGGTAGCCCGCAAGATCGGGGTGGATCTCCAGGCAACTTGCAAGCGACGTACCCATTCCTGATTCTGGCAATGGATCATATCCCATCTTTACCGCGATCGTTTATGGGGAATACTGAGTTGCTGTTGTGGGTCGATCTGTTCTCGGGCTATGTGATCGCAAAAGCGAGTTCGTCCCGAACTGCACAGACGATTGCAGAGAGCTATAAAGAAAGCGTATTTCGAAGTTGCGGTGCGAGTGAAATCATCCATCCTGACCGAAAGCCAGGATTTATGTCTCATTTCTTTCGGGCATTCAACAAGATCGCGGGACAGAAGCAACGATCCACAACGGCGTATCGACCTCAAGCGAACGGAACCGCAGAACGTATGGTTCAAACTCTAACGCGATCGATTACGATGTATGTCGCTGACGAAAACCAGAGAGATTGGGATGAATATGCAGAAAGATTAACCTATGTGATGAATACCGCACAAGATCGAGTCCGCGGAGAGACACCATTTTATCTGATCCATGGCTGGGACCCCCGATCGACGCTGGAAGCGGCATTACCAATGGGAAGTGTCAAACCTCGCGATCGAGATCCAAGAAGATGGAGATATAACATACAGCGTCAGTATCAACAGGCAAGAGCAATCGTGAACGATCGGTTAAAGATCGCTATCCAGGACCGATCGGATCGTCACAATGACGACCGAAATCTGCTAGAGATCGATCAAGGGGCACAAGAGTAGTTGTATTTGGATCGCGTGAAGAATGGATATGCTCGGAAGTTAGCCCATATGTGGCACGGACCCTTTCGAGTAATGGAAAAATGCGGAGATCATGCAGTAAAATTTCATATCGCAGGCACACCTTATAGGTTGTTCCCGATTGTACATGTGTCCAAGCTAAAGCCAGTGAAGATGTTCCCAGAGCGGCCTCAAAGTCAACTCAAGGTAGATGATTCCGATCGGGTCGATTTTGACGAAGCCTTACTACCAGAAGATAGCTGGGGAGGCGAGTAGGATGATGGTGAATTCGAGGGGACAAAAGGTTGTGGACGTCCGATCGGGTCGAAAGACGCGTTACGGACGAGTACACCGCCAATTTCAGGTTCAATGGAAAGGTAATTGCGATCCATCATGGGTGGATGAAGCAGACTTGAATTGTGGCGCTTTATGACAAGAATTCGATCGCAATCGGATAAATCGAAATAGGTTCGAAGTGATACAAACGCACGAAGAAGAGCCAGGAGTCTAGACCAGATCGAGTTGGATGGGGTGTGTAAGTGTGCAAGGAGGTTGCACATGGTCGTACGGTGGGAAACGTTACACCAGGAGGCGGCGTAATAAGGAGGAATGTATGTTTGTAAATATGTGCAGCGATCGAAGCACGATCGCGGCCCAAGAGGCCTGAAGTAGAAGACAGTTCCGGAGAGATCAAGATTAAAGATAGTATGAAGAAATGAAATTAAAACACGAAATGTGTTGAACTCGATCGACTACGGGGCGAAGAACTTACCGAATAGGCGAGGTATTGAAATGCCTGGGTGATTCGCGATCGAAGTCCGGTACTGATTACGCCATGGCTCAGCAGAGTTCGTCAACGACAAAGCGGAATCCAGGTTGGGAATTTTAGTCTTCCCAGCCCCCAACCCGGGGTACCAAAACTGCTTCTCATGTAAGCGAGGTAGGTGCAAGAAAACCTAGTCTAGCAGAATGTCCGATCCGCAATGTCCTTCTACCATTCCTTGGAGTATGAACTTGATTACACTTTTTCCAAGGAGGTCCAGATCGCGATCGTCGCTGTTTGCGCTGATCGCAGAATAACGCCAGCCCAGGATCTTTAACCCGATCGGCGGAAGAAAGGGGCAAGGTATGGGTTGATTCTTACAACGTCTGGACATAGCGCTGTTCGAAAGAGTGGTATAGGTCCAGCAACTGCTCGAACCGCCCCAAGGGCTGGAAAGACATGGGCGCAATCTTCACGCGCAAAGATTTACAGGGCTCCTGGCGATAAAGCGCGGCAACCCACGCCGAAGAAATCAAGTGGGGAGACCACTCAGCCATGGAAGGTGCTTTCGATACAGCAGGAGAGGCTGGAAAGGGTTATCCTTGGGCCTGGCGAGATGGCGATAGTAGAACTCCAAATCCAATTCCAACACGCTGATCCAGCTCACCCGGCGCTCAGACCAACGTGAAACTTGAACAGAAGATTTTGTTACGCGAAACTGATACCCGGGTATCCACTGATCGCGGGGCACCTTATGCTTGGGAAGATCTTTGTACTCGGCCGAAGACAACAGATTATTGGCTGAGACTCGGACGTCTTCCGTACTGCTGATCGGATCCTCCGAACTGCTAGAAGCTTCGCCAAACAAGTCGACCTTGGAAACCTTGGGTTTTGGCCTAAGGGAAGCGGCAACTGGGGAGGCGGGGGAATCCACATCCGGGATTGAGGTATCCACTACGATCAACTCTGGTAACTTAGAAGACGGAGTCGTCGGATTACCCGACGGGACTTTACGCCGTGAAGAAGAGCGTGATAGGGAGAGTGCAGCCAAGGCTCAAGGCCCAGCATCCGATGAATCGTCATCATCCGAGCTAGCTGGAGCAGGCGTCGGATTGCGCGCTATGCCTTTGCCTTTTCGAACACCAGGTCCGGGAAAAGCGGGAGTCTTGGGCGTAAGTTCTGCTTGAGATCGTGTGGAAATGTGGGGTGATCGGGAAGGGTTCTTCTTCGAGGGTTTAGGGTTTAGGGTTTAGGGTTTAGGGTTTAGGGTTTAGGGTTTAGGGTTTAGGGTTTAGGGTTTAGGGTTTAGGGTTTAGGGTTTAGGGTTTAGGGTTTAGGGTTTAGGGTTTAGGGTTTAGGGTTTAGGGTTTAGGGTTTAGGGTTTAGGGTTTAGGGTTTAGGGTTTAGGGTTTAGGGTTTAGGGTTTAGGGTTTAGGGTTTAGGGTTTAGGGTTTAGGGTTTAGGGTTTAGGGTTTAGGGTTTAGGGTTTAGGGTTTAGGGTTTAGGGTTTAGGGTTTAGGGTTTAGGGTTTAGGGTTTAGGGTTTAGGGTTTAGGGTTTAGGGTTTAGGGTTTAGGGTTTAGGG